>MWVB01000012.1:384270-414638 GCA_003054985.1 Leucosporidium scottii
GCCTCCCTGCCCGCCCCTCGCCGATCTCACATCGTACTTGGTCTCTGCCTGCTCACCCACAGTCTTCCAACTCGGACTCGCGCTCAATCCCGACCTTCCAAACGCCCTCCTAGCGTCCAAAGCAGAAGAGGCGGACGACATTGAGCCGGCGCCAGATTTCTCTTCCTCGGCGAGCAACTCGGCCATGGTCGGTTCGGCGGAAGGCTTGGGCTTGGCGGGAATGTTGGCGGGAAGGGATTGCGTGTACTTGTGCGTACGTCGGGGGGCGAAAATGGGTGGTGGGGAGACGGGAGAGGTAGCCGGGAGGGAAGCGAGCGAGTTGGATGAGGGAAGGGGAGTTGCGAGGTCCTTACTGGGAGAGACGGCGCCGTTCCTCGTGACTGGCGTTCTTCTGGCGCTCCAGGGCGACGGCGACGAGCTCATAGGCGTCGACCTGAGGGGAAGGGCTCGCAGCCCTCCGACCTCTCCTTCTGCGCTCGGCGGGGCAGGCGCGATCCTGCCGAACGAGAGATCCGTAGTCTTCCTCCTCGTCGCCTTCTCGCCCTCCTGATTTGATCCTGCAGGCGACTCATCGGTCTTGAGCCAGTCGGCAATCCTTCCCACCGCCTCCTTCTTCAGTCCCTTGACCTCGGCGACATCGACGACTTTGCGACCGTTGAGGATGGTGGGAGAGGTGAGAGGTGAAGTAGAGGGAGCTGGAGAGGTGATAGCGTCGGGGGCGGGAAGAGATGGGGAGGTTGCAAGGCGAAGTGGCTTGGACTTCGAAGTGTCGGTAGGAGGAGTGAACGGCGCTTCGGTGGGCGCCGACACGGGGGAGGTGATCGACGTGGAAGGGGCGGTGGAAGTAGAGGCATCGTCGAAAGAGGGCACGGCCTTCCTCTTCGCCGCAAAACCGGGTCGACTGGTCGCCGGTTTGGCGAAAGCGACGACAGGGTCCGCCACCTCCTTCCTCTGAGCCTCGACGCCAGCATCCTCCTTTTGCGATGGCCGAGTCATCGCCTCCTCCGCCCTACGACTCCTCTCCGCCTTCTCTGCGATCCTCCTTCGTTCCTCCTCCTCGCTCCGTTCCTTCTCCCTCTGCTCCCTCAGCTGCCTCATCGAGCTCGCCCTGCTTAGACTCCTCGCCAGCAAACCTCCCGTCGGCACCGCCATGCTCTCACTCTTGACAGGCGAGAGGCTCCTCACCTCGATAGAAGCCGACGAAGAAAGAGGCGAAAGATCGCGGGACGTGACGGTCGGTTTGGTCGGCGAAGGGGAACGGGAGAGGGAAGAAAGATCGGGCGTGGAGGGTCTACTGAGGCGAGCTTCGAGAGCTGAAAGTCCGCCTTCTGAGCGAGGAGGAAGCGGGAGCTTCGAGGGAGATTTAGAGAGCGACCTCGAAGGCGTCGGCACGGCGGTAACGGCGGGAGGGGAGAAGACTTCTTGCGCTCGAGGGGTCGGGGTCGGAGGGATCGTCCTCGCCGAAGGTACCGGAGGAGAGGGCAACGTCTTCTCCCTCTCCTGATCCGCCTCGGCGACCAAATCCTCGAGATCCTGCGCCGAGGTCCGGTTGGCGAAGGTGGGCCGACTCTTGGCCTTAGGACTCTGCATCGTCTCCTGCTGCTGCTCCATCTGTCTCGCGAGAACATGAGGATCCTCGTTCCCCTCCTCGACCTGCTTCAACGCCTCCACCAACGCCGCCTGCACGCTCCTCGCCGTGCCCGCTTGACTCTCTCCATCCTCTCCGATCGTCTCGAGCAATCCAGCGTCTCCTCCACCCATCCCGACGAAGCCCTCAGCCGTCCCTGCTCCTGCGGAAGGCGACTGCAAAGGCGAAGCAGTGAACCGACTTGCTCCAGCACTCGGGCTCGGCGGGGGAGGGGTGCGCATCTCCCTTCCGTGTCGACTGAGCGACGAGGCCGAGTGAGAGCGCTGCATCGGCGCGGGAGAAGGGGAGGGAGGAGGGGGGACGACTTGCTGCTGTTGCTGTTCGTGCGGGTGGTAGACGGCGGGAGGGGAGGACTCAGTCCGCCCTCGTGCTCGAGTGGAGGCGGAGTAGCCTTCGATCGGACCGACGTTGGAGGTGTATTGAGCGAAATCGGAGGGAGACATGGGCGCGGGCGAGGTAGAGTGAGGAGCGGGGAAGGCCGAGTGCTGGAGGGTGTAGGGCGTGTAGGCGACTGGAGAGGGATTGGCAGAAGCCATGTTGGAGGTGGTAGGCGGCTCGGGTGCGAAGCTCTGACTCGCGGCGCTTCCGGGTGGCGGAGGGGAGAGGATGGGCGGAGGTGGAGGAGGAGGAGCGAAAGTGACATGGCCGTGCGAGTAGTGCATCGTAGGCTCGGCGACGTTCGGCGAGTTGCTCCTAGTGCTGGCTGGTGACGGAGTTCCGAGCCCGATGCTCATACTCGAGTTGGGCGGGACGTAGGCTTGAGCCGGCTGCTGGTGCTGAAGGCTTTGGAGGAAGTGCGACTGGGTGAGGTCGGGAGCGTTGGGGTCGAAAGCAATGTACTGCTGAGGTTGCTGACCGTAGGCGAGCTCAACGGGGGCGGCTGGAAGAGGAGCGAAGTAGGGGCTGGGCGAAGCGGCGGCGACCGAGACGGAAGGGCGGTGGTAGAGGGGAGCTCCGTGACTCGAGGACGAGCTCATCGAGTGACCCTGACCAACGCTCGAGTTTGTTGCCGTGCTGGCAGGTGAGTACATCCCATGCGGAGCAAAATCGGCGTGCTGCTCGGCCGGCGAGGGGGCGTAGGGGTTGAGGTAGGTCGCCGGAGCAGGGGATGCGGCGGGAAAGGCGGAAGTGGAAGGGAAAGAAGGAAGAGGCGCCACCGATTGAAGCTGGTTGGCGATGTGCTCGTGTGCAGCGGGAGGGAGAGACGTCGGGTGGGCGACAAAGATCGGGATCTCGACAGCGAGGTCCTTCCTGTGGGCGGTGAGGGGGGTGGTAGCTTTTAGCTTGGCTGCGTAGAAGTCAAAGAAGACTCACGACAAGAAGCCGCAGTCGACTTCAACCCGTGCGAGGACGTCAAGTTCGAACAGGATGCCCTTCCTCTTGGTCCAGCACTCATCCCTCGGCGGCAGGTCGATATGTAGGATGACCTCCCTCTCTTCGCCGGCGGGGAACTCAAATCCTGCGCCGTGGAAGCCCTGCGAGACGATGGTGGCGGTGATAGCGGGAGGAGCGACGACCGGTTGCTGGCCTCGGGGGTAGATGATGCGAAGACGGCGGACGAGGGAGAACTTGAGACCCGAGACCTGTAGACGAAGGTGAAGTCAGTGCAGGCGATCGAGCGAAAGAAAACCGAAGTAACTCACATGCTTCTGCGAAGCGTTCTTGACTCGCGCCCTCACCTCCACCCTCCCCTTGCCACACCATCCCATCTTCCTCTCGCCCCTCCAATACAGCCTCAACGGTGTCTCGCTCCACTCATCCTTCCCCACCGCAACCGTCAACCCCAGCTGGCCATCTCCCGCAAACCTCAGCCTCTCGGCCGCTCGCTTCTCGCACCCCTTGGCCCACTCGCTCACATCCTCCTCCTCTCCCTCCCCGACTCGTTCCCCAGCCCAATCGGCCCACCGTTCGACAACCTTAACTGCCTTCTTCTCACTCCTCACCTCGACCTCCTCCCCGAGCATCGAACTAGCAAAAGCTCGGAGCTCATACCTCGTCGTCGCGTTCGATCCGAGCGAGCAGGACGAGGGGACGTCCCTTGGTAGCTTGAAGGCGAAGGGGAAACGGGTCTTGCCTCGTAGAGCGGGGTAGTATCCTGCTCGTGCTGGGGCGTTTTGGACGACGGCGTTGGAAGGAGGGAGGGAACCGCCTTGGAAGTCGACGCGCGAGGTGAGGAGGCGGCGGGTGGAGGTATGGTCGCGGGAGCGGAGTTCTGTTGTGGTTCAGAAGGGATCGACGCGGTGGTGAGGGAATCAAATGGTCAGCAAGGCGAACGAAGCGTGGGAGAGGCGCGTGCTCGAGCTCGTTCCCTCCGGCTAAGCGCTTCTACCGAGGTGCAGCAGCAGCAGCGCGGGTGAGTTTACTATTGCTAGCAAACTCTGCTCCGCTGCCACCCTGACGTACGCCGAAGCCGAATGACGTCCGTAAGCAAGCGTCTGTTGACTGATGGTCGCCCTTCTCCCCGCGCTGCAGCCTCCCACAGCTACACCTGCAGCTCATCAACTGCGCCGGGAGGTCCCCTACATGCTATTGACCTCCTGCAGCAGTCGCCATCTCTCCTCTGAGCCGTCTCGCCGTCTCCTGAGCGCGTCCGCCTCCCGTCCTCTTCTGCACCTTCAACTCACCTTCAAACCCACAAAGCTCGACTCCGACCTCTCCCAGCCAAAGTTCATTACTACTGACTTCTACCTCCAACCACCCTCTCACCGTCTCGCCCGCCAGCCAAGGCAGGTGCTCCTCGCGCTGGAGGAGGAGCGTCAACGAGAGCTTGCCGTGCACTTTGAAGGACGGAGAGGCTGGAAGGGAGCCAGAGCGAAGGTCTGCTGAGGAAACAGCCGGTGGAAGAGATTTCTGTAGCTTGGGCGCCATGGCGCTGAGGCGGAGAGGAAAGACGAGGTAAAGTGAGGAGGGAGAGCCGTGAAATGGCCTCGAGCGCGAAGTCGAGAGTTCGGCGGAGACTGGCGGAGAGAGCTGCGCATGATTCGGTCGAAGGCTTCTCATTCCTCTCGCTCGGGGAGCAAACATAAATTGATGCAATACAAATCTACAACTTGGCTTTCTCCTTCTCCTGACCCTCCTCTCCACAATCACCGACCTTCATATCCTCCCATCCATCGCCGAACAGCCTCCCCATCCCCTTCCTCTCAACTCCCATCACCGTCAATCCCAAAGGCGGGTTCTTCCTCCACCTCTCCTTCTCATCCTCTGTCTTGGGCTTAGCAGGCAACAGCACATAAGTCCTGTGCCGATCCCCCTCCTCGGCCTTCGACGGCTCGGTTTTCGAGTGTTCAGGATCCCCGACCAGCACCGTGGCTGCTCGGAAAGCTCCCGAAGCGTCAACTACGCCCTTGATCTCGGGCTCAAAGGGCGTGACACTCCGAGGTCGGGCGAGGGGAAGGCCACCGAGGTCGCTCAGCTTTCCATCGAGGACGTCCTGCCAGTTCTTGGTGCTGGCTAGCTCGGCGAGAAGGTAGAGCTGTGGTGGGAAGAGGATGATGGATTCCTTGGGAGGTCCCGTTGGGGTGGCAGATTGGAGAGAGGCGGTGTGGAGGATGGTTCGGCGGATGGCTTCGAGTGGGGTGAGCCAGTCGGCTGAGATGGTTTCGCCATTGTCGGCTGTGGCGATATGGTCGGAGTGGATTGGTGAAGAGGACGAGGCGGAAGATGCTGGTGCCGAGGAGGGGGGAAGGATCGTGAGGAAGAAGGAGGTATCGTATCGTCGCTTCATGTTGGCGGGTGTGCTGTAGACGTGAGGGCGGTCAGTCCAAGTCGTGGTGCCATTCAGCAGGACGGTTGACGCACATCCAGTTAGCCCTGAACTGTAACGAGCTCAAGCCCGGCCGTATCCTGTTGCTTCCCGTTTCGCCATCGCCGAGCAGCTCGAACAGCTCAACGAACTGCTTGCCATCGTCGTGCACCTGTCAATCAGCCTCGGATCAGCTCTCATCATCCTCTACGACTCTCCGTCATCGAGAGCTCACCTTATCCCTCCACGCCTTCCTCTCCTTCTCGTTCATCGCCGACCACTTCTCCCTCCCCTTGCCCTCCTTCCCACCCTCCAGCAACAATATCCCGCACTCCTCAAATGTCTCCCTTGCAGCACATAGCTTGACGCACTGCATCTTCTTCTCCTGCTCGGACAAGCCCAACCGAGAGGGAAAGAAACGGTCCCACGCCGAGAAGTCCGAGTCGATGGGGTCGAGGTTGCCGCCTATTGCGAGGAATGGAGAGGTCAGCAAGCGTGCACGTAGCGAAGCAAAAGAAGGACGAGAAGGGCAAACCCACCGGGAAAGACGTGCGCCGAGAAGAAGGTGGTGCTCCGAGCGTTGCGCTTGAGGAGCAAGACTCGGTAGTTGAAGCCGTCTGCTGTACGCTTAGCTAGTGGAGACAGCAGTACAAGGCTGTGGATCAGAAAGGCGTGGTAAGTGAGTGATGCGATGCAGTCAGGCCAAGCTGGGAGGAGCCGAAGAGCTGAGAGCTCGCTCCTGTAGCTCCTTATGAGAGGCAAGAGAATACACGAAGCTCGACCAAACGCTGATCACCTGACCATCGCCCGACCTAGCTGTCCTCCCCTGTAGACCTCGCGTTGCCTCACAACACGACCCCACCTCACTCCAGCAGCAGCTACAGCGCACCGCTCACCTGGCGCTAGGACTCGGTTTGCTGATCGGATCTCCTGGTCTGATAGCATCCCTCTGCCTAGCTCGTGGAGCAGCCGCCGCCGAACTGGTGGCAGCAGCAGCAGCGGAGAGGGGAGCGTTCGCGCCGCGTGAGCTCATCTGGAGGTAGTTTGAAGTGGTGAAGAGTCGTAGAAGGGTCGTTGGGCGTCTTGCGAGGGTGAGAGTGCTGAGAAAGAGCGTCGGAGGTGGCATGAGCCGAACGAGCAAAACGGCGGGAGGCCAAGAGAGCGAGAGCCGGAAAGGTGGGGAGCGAGATGCTGAGGGGTCCAATGGTGTTGAGATTCAGATGTGGGTTGATGCGAAAACACTCTGAAGCTGTAGAGTAAGATTGCGGTCCTACAATGCATGAGGGAGAAGAGCAAGCTCGAAGCCGAGAGGCTCCTTCGCAGCGACGGCTCGGCGCTCTCTTCGACACGATTGCTACCAGATATCTATCGAAATTTTAAGCACGACTCTTCACTACCTCTACTCCCGCGCCAGCCGACGCTCTTGTCTCCTCTGCCCTTCTACTTGCCACCTCGGCTCTACTCGCCCTTCCCCCAGTAGCAGTTGAGCGCTCCTTTGCCTTCCTGCAACCTCCGCACATTCGTCTTCAGCAGGTCGCCAGCGCGAATGTAGTACGAGCGCGAGAGACCCGACATGTGCGGGGTCAGGACGACGTTCTCGAGGGAGTAGAGCTCGTGCCCGGCGGGGAGGGGTTCGGGGTCGACGACGCTGGAGGAGGAAAGGCAAGGGTTAGGAGGGGGCGAGGGGGAGGATGAGGGAGACGATGACAAGAAAAAGAGAGTAAGCGGAGGTCGATGAGCAGCTATCCAAATGAACTCACTCGAGACTTGCTCCCCCAATCCTCAAAGTTCCCGTTGCTCCCTCCTCCTCTCCTTCAGCTTGCACACCCTTCAGCGCCTCGATCAACTGCTCCTGCACCACCGTTGTCCCCCTCCCAATGTTTACGAAGATCGCATCACCCTTCATAGCCTTCAACTCCTTCTCTCCAACGAAACCCCTCGTCGCCTCCGAATCCGGGAGGGTATTGACGACCACATCGCAAGCCGAGAAGAAGGCGAGGCTCTCCTCCTCCACAGTAGTCGAATAGTACTTCTCGGGCAGGGAGCCATCGGGATCTCCAGTGCCAGGAATAATGTAGCCCGACTCGGGGGAAGCGGCGCCTGCTCGGTTAAGGGCGATGATGCGAGCTCCAGCTCCTGCGGCGAGGCGAGCGGTCTCGCGTCCGATATGACCATATCCGATGATTCCTACGGTGAGATCGCGGAGCTTTCAAATCGCGCAAGGAGGTAGATGAGATCAGCTCGGGCGGTCCGAGAAAGGCGAGATCGAGCTGCAGCTCACCTCGCGGATGTAAGATCCCCAAGCAGCTTCAGTGCGGAACCAGTCCTTGTCGGTGCGGAGTCGGTAGGTGATGGTGTGCAGGCGGTGAAGAAGCATTTGGGTGGTGCAGATGACATGCTCGCCGATGGTGGATCTGCAAGTGATCGCGAGGTCTCGTGTCAGCAAAGGACAGTAGTAGAGGTACGGAATGCTCTATTGAAGACCTACACGTGAATGCCGCTGGCGTTGGCAAAGGTGAGATCGCTGTCCTTCGGGATGGATTTGAAGTAAGCTGTGTCCGTGACATGAGAGTAGCCGGCCGACAATCCCTGTAGTTCAGTCATTGATTAGCTACGTCCCTGTGCTACATCAGCCCTCCTACTCACCTGGAACAGCTTCAAGTTCGGCGTCTTCTCGCAGGAGTCGACTCCCTTGGGCGCAACGAACGAGAAGATGACCTCGGCTCGCTCCAGCTCCTCATCAGTAGGGTAGACATCATCTGGGCGAGGTCCCCACGGCATATGAGGCTTGTAGATGACCTCAGAGAAGAGCGGATCGGCGCGGAGCTCATCGACGAGGGAAAGAGGCGAGACGTGCTGTAGGATGAGCAGGCGAGACATGGTGGGCGGTAGAGTGGACGGATTGGTAGCTGTAAATGAGTAGCTGACGCGAGTCTAAAGGCGAGCGAGAGAAACGGGCGAGAAAGCAGGAGGAAGACCCTCACGCATGGCTGCCAGATGGGGCCGTCGGCGGAGGCGCTGACTCAGGGTGCTGCAGTGCTATTCGAGGTGAAAGATGCATGTGTCGCTCTATGATGATGGCCGCAGCTTTGTAGGAGAGAACATCGAGTGAAGAAGGAGACTCGGAGAAGCTCGTCGGAGGCTCGGTAGACAAAACTGCTAGCTTACAGCCCACTAATGCTTCTTCGCCGCCTTTCCATGCCTTTCACGAGGTCGTACAGCCCAGTATCTCACGCTATCTTCGTCCCAGCCCACACACCGCATCACGACGAACCTCATCCCTGCCTCCTTCTTCGTCCGAAAATCGTTCATCGCCCTCGCCACCGGCTTCAAATTTACACCCCAATCATTGCCAATGATCCTGTGCCACTTGGTATCATTTGTGGCGAGGTGACCCGCCACGATATCCTCCACAAGCTCTGTCTGCTCCTCGTCGAGCTCGGCGAGGGCTCCCGTACGAGGGAGTCCTCCCCTCGTAAGCCACTGTGTAGCGCCCCTTGTAGCGCCAATCGTTCGTTCCGTGGCAGATGAAGACGTTGACCTCTCCTTGGTGGTCCGGTCTTGAGGTTTGAGCGCAGCGAATGGTCTGCTCCGTCCTCTCGGCGTGCGAGATGAAAACGAGGGGCTCTCCCGCCCCTACAACGCCGTCACGCTCGTTCTGCGGGTTGATCCGATGGCGCACGAGGTTCATTCTGGGCTGCATCGTCAAATGATGCTCGGTGGCGGAGTAGGTGCCGGTCGCCATGCCGGTATTGCAGCACGGCACTTCCGACCCGCCGATTTGGTGCCGAGTGTAGCCACATGGCTCGAGCGAGGGGATGTGGGTGTACTGAGAGTCGGTGAGGAAGGGGTTTTGGAGAACGACGGTGGCGGGTAGGCGAAGGGTTCGACGAATGAAGGCGCCGAAGGGAGTGTCGGCCTGTTGCGCAGACTCAGTGAGCATCGCTAGTCGTACGGCAAAGGAGCTCTGGTTTGTACTCACCTCAACTTGAGGAACAGCCGGCGCAGGCTGGATCAGCGCCCTCTCGGGCAAAGGCGCTTTCGGCGACTTCGCCTTGGGCGCTGGGTCGGGCGACGGAACCGGCGTCGAATCCAGCGACGGCGCAAAAGGGCGCGCAGGCGTGCCATCGGGAAAGGTCGTAGGATGCCTGCTTCTCGTGCTACGGCCGAGCGAAGCAGACTGGCCAGTTTCAGCGGGCGTCGGTGGAGGAGTGCCGCGAGGCGTCGTCGATCGAAGCGAGTTGCTTGACGTGCGAACAGCGGCAAGAGCGGGGTTGGTGAGCGAGCGGTGAGAGTTGGAGGGACCGGGAGTGGCGCCGTCGGAGGTGGTGTCGCTGAGAAGGCGGAAGGTCAGCTCGGAGCTGGCTCACTGAGGGCGAGCAACGGAGGCCGATGTAGCTTGTCGATTTGTAGACCGAGCAGGATATTTTACAAAATGTGCTGAGGACGCCGTGGAAGCCGAGTCGACACCCCGGGCGCGCTTCGTGGCGCCGGGCTTCCCCTCGGGCGACGGGCCAGCGTGTCGTTTACTGGTAGTCTCGGCGTCCAGAGACGACGTCAGGGAGGTGCGCGGGTTCGCTCGGCGTTCAAAGCCTAGAAGTCTCGGCGGACTGTTGAAGAAGGAGAGGAGATGGGAGTCAGCGAAAGCGCCGAGATGGAGAGGAGCGGGGACTGACCTCTCGGGAGCGTGCTCAACGCGAGGACCTTCAAGCTTGGCCTCGAGTTCCGACTCCGGTGTGAGGGAAGAGCCAGGAGAGGATTCATCTAATCCGGCGAGTGGGTCGACTCGAGGCTCGCTGAGAAGGGGAAAGGGTTCAGTGAAGAGAGGCGCCGAGACGTGTTCATGCGCTTACTTCTTGATAGAATTTGAGTCAGCTACACCTGCTCCTTCCACTTGCGCATCCTCTGCAGCTTCTTCATCGACATCGGGCGCGACCGACGCCGAGAGACGAGGAGCGACAGGACTTGGTTGCGGATCAACTCTGCTCGATGCCAAAGGCTCAGTCGCGGGACGTGTCAAGTTTGGGTCGAACTCACAAGAAATCGTTCGCCGCATCCTTGAGCGCGGAGAGCCACGATCGCAATTGGTTCACCTCGTCCTCGGCGATCATCGTCTCTTTCAGCCAGACAACGAGGAGTCGCAGCGTGTCCAAGGAGCTCTTGTCGACCTTGATGGAGTAGATGTCGCCAAAGTGGTGCTCGAGAACTCCCAAAATTGTCGACCAAGGAGGGTTCAGTGCGGCGCTGAGGGACGAGCTGAGGGAGATGGGGCCGTCTGAGCTCGGCGAGGGTTGTAGGGCACCGAGCGCCGAGATCTGTGCTTCCAGTGCGGTGAAGTGCGCCTCCAGACGTAGACAGGTGCAGGCGCGACGTGCTGAGGACGCGTAGAAGTGAGGTGGGGCAACGTGAGCTCCCGGCGAGACTAAGGCTTGAAGTGTAGCGAGCGGGCTTAGAGAGAGCTGCTCACCTGTAGGTTGCTCCATGTTGCGCGCGCCGAGCAGATGTCTACCGCCGAGCAGCCGAGATGAGATGGGCGAGAAGTGAAGCAAAGGGAAGAAGCGAGGGAGGTGAACTTGCTCCTCCACGGCGGGACTTTGAAATTGTCGAAGGGAGGAGCAGCCTTCGCTCCCAGCTCTTTCCCTCGTCCCCTTCTAAGCCGATACTAAAGATGGCAAGCTTACTTTCCTACACGGCTTCATGAGCTCTCGCGCTTCTCTACTCGCCTACAAACCACCACTCGCCGCTCCAGCCGCCGGGACAAATTTGCGCTCGCTCGCTCCGCCAACTCGCATGATGGAGTGAAGGGACAGCTGCAGGACAGCAGGGGGGCGTTCAGACGAAGGCAGGGAGATGGATTCTGAGGGTCACCATGGTGCCTACCTCTTTCCTCTCGCCGGCGGATGAGACGGCAGAGACTTTGACCTCGTTCAAGTCCTCTCGCCGCGGTGCAGCCCTCTACGAGGGGGCTCGCGACAATCCATTGCCGTGCTTCTGTACGCGAGAGACGGTGTAGCTGACCCCGGGCGTGCTCCCTCTTCCTACAGCCTAAGGAGATCAAGGAGATCAAGACCTTCCTCGAGATTGCTCGCCGAAAGGACGCTCAGTGTAAGTTGGCATCCTACATCGACCCCACAGCACAGAAGAGCTGACCTGTTCTCTCTTCACTACAGCCGCGACCATCAAGAAGTCGGTCTCCCGCAAGGTCGGAGCCTCCGGCGTCTCGGTCACCAAGTACAAGTTCAAGATCCGCTGCTCGCGCTACTTGTACACCTTCTGCCTCGGTGACGCCGACAAGGCCGAGAAGCTCCGCCAGTCGCTCCCCCCCACCCTCACCGTCAAGGACGTCGATGGCGCTTCCAAGTCCAAGAAGTAAATCGACCTCCTCCACCGAGTCGATTTGGATTTCCTGGGGCAGCCCCGGCGGCATTTGTTGTTGGAGTGGGAAGCTGGGTGCGGGAAGGCGTGTGCCAATACAAAGCTACGCCTGCCCGCGATATTTTGTTGTACGATCCCCCGGCGGCTTCGTGCGAAAGTGAGAGCTGCGCGAGCTGAGCATCTTCAGCGAATAGAGATCATTCCCTCCCTGCTCATACTGGTGATGCGATCTACTACACCCTTCGTACAGGGAGTTCGCAGCTCATCGGCAATCGGGACGAAGCGAGCTCGTTCTCAGGGTTCGGCGCAAGTCTTTCGCTTCGAATTCGCCTTCTCCCTTCTCCGCCGACTGCTCTTCCCTCACCCTGTTCGTTCGAAAGTGCAACAGAACGGCATGCCATCAGCTGGAGCGGCCCCGAATCCCAGCAACGCCCAAACCAGGGCTGGACGGTCAGGCTTTCCCAGCCCAAGCGCAGTCGCTCGGCCGCGCCCTTCCGTCTCCGTCTCTCGGTCGCTGGAGGGCGGAGCCGCTTCAAAGGCAGCAGCTGGAGACGACGCTTGACCTTCTCAGCCTCACTCGTTTGACTTCTACACTAGTACAGCATCATGTCGCCTGCACCTCCTCCCTTCAAGCAGCTCAAGGTCGCCAGTGAGTTTCGCTCTCTCGCTCTCTCTCTCCCTCTCAGGCCGGCTCGCGTAGCGGGGAAGCGGAAAGCTGATAAGCTCTCTTTGAACTCGCACAGTCGTCGGTGGTGGACTTGGAGGACTGTCTGCTGCCATCGCACTTCGTCGTGCTGGACATCTCGGTAAGCTGCTCTCCCTCTGCACTCCCCTCCTCGACTCGGGGCTGATCCGTCCTTTCGCTCGCTTGCAGTCTCCATCTACGAGCGTCGTGACTTTAAGCTCGAAGTTGGAGCTTCCATCTCTTGCGCTGCCAACGGAACTCAGGTGAGCAGTTATCTATCGAGCTGCAGCAGATCAGAGCTGACCTCTGCCTTTGAATCGCAGTGGCTTCGCGAATGGGGAGTCGACATCGCCTCGGGACGGCCCATTCAGCTGATGAAGCTGGTCATGCGCGAGTGGAAGACGGGCAAGATCCTCAACCAGTACTCGTTGGAGGATTACGAGAAGAACTGGGGCAACGTGAGTTCGAGTTGTCTCCGCCGAGCAGCCTCTCCCTCGAACAAAGCTGACCGTCTCTCACTCTGGACCAGGTCTACAACATGTTTCATCGAGTCGACATGCACACCATGCTCCTCGAGACCGCTACACAGGAGGAGGGAGAGGGAACGCCCTGCTCGGTCGTCGTGGATCACATCGCCAAGGAGTTGGACCACGAGAAGGGCACCGTCACGTTCGAGAACGGCATCACCATTCAGGCGGATCTGATCATTGGGGCTGATGGTATCAGGGCGAGTCCATCGCAACGAGAGATGGGCAAGAGCCGAGCTGATCCTTCCCTTGCTTCGCCGAGCAGTCAGCCGTTCGCTCCCTCATTGGCGCCATCCCCGACACCAAGTCGGCCAACCAGACTTGCTACCGCTGCAACGTCAAGGTGTCGGATATCAAGCGTCTTGGTCTCGTCGAGTGGGCTGCTGACCCTGGAATCCAGGTGAGTTGGACGCGAGATGAGCTCGGCGGAGTTGAAGCTGACCTTTCGTCGCTCTCGCCTTCGCAGTTCTGGGGAGGATACCCTACCGATGATCTCTCGATGTACTACAAGATTGTCATGTCGCCTTGCGCTGGAGGAGACGTGAGCCTGAGCCTTTTCAGCCGTCGAGACGAGCGCCGAAGCTGACCCTCTCCTCGCCGAACGCCACAGATCGTCTCGTTCTACTGCTTCATGCCCACCGAGATGACCAACCACACTCAGGAAGGATTCCAATTCGCCGAAGTGCCCGTCTCCGACATCCTCGCCGGCGCCTACTCGAGTCTCGACCCCGATTGTGTCGACCTCATCAAGAACTCGATTGACCGCATGCCTTGGAGGCTCTACGTTCACCAGCCTTACAGCGTGAGTTTTCTCACTACTCTTTTCCACCTTCTCGAGCTGACGAGTCCTCCCCCCACGCGAACAGCACTGGACCAGGGGAAACGTTGCCGTCCTCGGCGATGCCGCTCACCCGATGATGCCTCACCAATCGCAAGGCGCCTGCATGGCCATCGAGGACGCCGCCGCTCTCGGCATCATCTTCAGCAAGGAGTACGGCTTCACCACCGACGTCGAGGCGGGACTGGCCATGTACCAGCAGATTCGCAAGCCCCGAGCGACGAGGGTGCAGAACGCTAGTGCAAGGGCGACCGAGAACCTCAACGAGAGGATCGGGTTCTCGAGCCTGAGTGCACCAGAGGCGAAGCTGGCAGCGGCGGAGAACAAGTTGACGGTGAGTTCTTTTAGGCTGCAAGCGCCGACAGAGGAGGAGCGCCGAAACTGACCTTTCCCTTGGCTTGACAGGTCGACGAGATGAACCTGTACGACATGAAGGCTCACGTTGCCAAGGAAGTCGCGTCAAAGTACAGCGGGAGCAAGGCGGGCAACTCGCAGGCATAGAGATGGCCAGGGTTCGGCGAGTGCTCGGCGTCGAAGGAGCGCCGAAGGGTCTCGGGGTCGTCCATCCATAGTTTCATTGTAATTGCTTGTCTTATTTGCATCATTCACGCGCTTGCCAAGTGACCCTGATGGTCAGCAGCCGCCTTCCTTACTACCTTGGCGGTCCCTGGCTCAAATCAACGCCGAGCTGACATTGCTCTGAGTACTGTAGCCTGCGAGACGATACAAAAGCTCGGACGTTACTTTCTGAAGGTTTTGAGACCTCGCAATTCTCGCTCGATCTTGGCATCAGCTGATTTCCGGTGCTGCCTCAAGCCGAAGCTCGACGGACACTCACGGCCGAGCTCGAGCTTGCGATCTTGTTCTCCTGCTTCGATCCCCCGCGAAGCGATAGTCTACTTCTGCGCCACCGTCGCTCGTACTACAGACCACCATGTCACATCCTCCACCACTGCAAGCCTACCAGACCTCGCCGTTCCTCCCACCGCCACCCTTGCCCATGCTTCCGCCAGTCTCGGGTCACGGCAACGGCTCAAAATCACCCAGCTTTGACGGCAATGGGGCTTCAGCACTACATTCAAATCAGGTGGTCAGCTCAAGCAAACGCCCGATCCAGGCTTGTGCTGAATGTGAGTAGACCGACAAGAGGGCCTTGTTTGCTGGCCCCGCTGGGAGAGATAAGGAATGGAGTGAGCTGACGGTCTTGTTCGTTGGTGCGCGAGCAGGCAAGCGTCGCAAGATCAAGTAGGTCTCGCTAGAGCTCACCTGTGTAGCCGGGCGAGGGTTTGGAGCTGCGAGAGAGCACCATCCGCTCTTCTCATGGGCTTCGACCTCGGGAATCAGTTCGCTGATCTCGCTGCCTCTACAGGTGCAACCGAGTGTACCCTTGTGGACCATGTTTGCTTCGGGGAGACGAAGCGACGTGCAAGGAGGTCGAGAAGGTCGATCCCGGGTCAGTCGAGCCAGTCGGAGCGCTACACGCTCGACAGCTGATCTTTCATCCTCTGCAGACAAACCTATGCTCGTGTGCAAGAGTTGGACGTCGTCTCATTTCGCGTGAAGACTTTGGAAGCCCAGCTGCTGGAGTACGTAGCGTTCACTGCCGTCGCCGAACTCGTCTCGCTCACCATATCGTTCTCTAAAGGCTTCAACAGACGGTTCGGAACCTTCAACGAGATGGATCTGGAGACGACGACTCTGCAGACATATCCGTCGCCCATACCCCTCGCTCCCACACGCCCAACGTCGAGCGGCGCCGAAGCGGCGAGGACTCGGTCAATGGAATCGTCGCTCATCCAGACGAGGAGGTCGCCATGGTGCTCGAGGACTTTGCCATGGGCCATCGCATGAACCAAGTGCGCGCTACGAAACGACTCAACCCCGCTGGAGAGCTCGTCAGCGCTTCGGCAGCGGCCACATCGCCCGAAGGCATTCTTGGAGAGGCTCGACCTATCAGCGACCATAATCCGCTAGCCTTCTTCCTTCCATCCGGTTTCGACTACGTCCTCCGCGTGATCTCGGTGCTCCCAGATGCCCATCGAAGCTGGGCGCTCGTGCAGTTCTACTTCGCAAAGCACGAGTGGTATACCAAGGTGCGCTGTCGTTCTCTTCGAGCCTCCGAGATCTCGAGATAAAGTAGGATGCTTAATTTTTCTCTCTGTTCACTCGATAGGCTCTACACGCGCCGTCGTTTTACCAAGAGGTCGGTCGCCGATGCTCCTTCTAACGTCCGACTTGCTCTGCGCTCCGGGGTAAGCCCGGTTATACCGATGCTGACGAATCCCCTACATTTCCTCTTCTTCATTCGGACAGTGCGAGAAGCTCCTGTCTCTCCCACCTTACGAAGCAGCGCGCCAAGTCCGCCCCGAGTTCCTCTGCACCCACCTCATGGTCCTCTGCCTCGCTCTCCACCTCATCGAGCCCGACATCCAGATACAACTCGGTTACACCACTCAAGAAGCGCACGACCTTGCCAAGCTCATGTTCAGCGCCGCGCAGGCGGTCTTATACGCTTCGGACTTCCTCAGCTCGCATTCCCTCGACCACCTCCAATGCATCGTCCTGATGGGCGTCTACCAGTTCAACGTTGATGATCAATCAGATGCGAGCTGGGCGCTGCTCGGCTCGGCCATCAAAGTTGCGCAGAATCTTGGCCTCTCGCGACTCGGACCAGAGACAGAGTCGAGGAAGGCGCTTTGGCCCGAGGCATGGAAAAGCTTTCGGCGGAGAGAGATCGGGAGGAGAGTCTGGTGGAATCTGGTGAGTTTTTGTCTTGCGGTGAGAAGCTTGGCATTTCTTCCTGCGAGGCTGAAGGCCGCCGTTCGACGCTGACCTTGACTCTCTTTGCCAGGTCATGCTCGACTGGTGAGAGCTTCCGATGGCTGTCACTCGCATCCCGTCCTTTACTGAAACCTCTGCTTCATAGGTCTCATGCTACGGCGCACAGTGCAACCTGTACGCCTCTTCCGCCCGCAGCTCTCCCCATCGCCGAGACTGACCCCCTCCCTCCTTCGCAGACGCCGCGCATCCTTCGCAGATTCACACCGCTGCACCATCAAACGTCAACGATAGCGATATGCTCGTGGACACTGGCGACTTCTTAACGCGATCCAATAACCTGTACACGGTGCGCTGAGCTCAACCGCCCCGTTTCCGAGAAACGAGCTGATCTCTTTCTTGTCCGCATCCGCAGGAGAGCACTTTCAACATCTACAAGATCCGCTTTGTCATACTATACCGCGAGCTGGTGGATCACCTCAACACCACCTCGCCTGCTTCCTACAACTTCATCCTCAAGTAGGTCTCTCGCCGAAACTCAGCGACGGACAAAGTTCTGACCTTCTCTTCCCCCGCAGCATGGACATACGTCTTGTTCAGCTTATGGACTCCCTTCCAGCATTCTTCCGCGACGCACCAAATCTGCTCGACGATCCCACCAAGCCGAACGTGAGTGGCGCGCGCCTCCTCGCCGACCAAGTCGAAGAGGAGGACGAGGACGAGGACGAGTAAAGCTGACACATTCTCTCTCCTGTAGCTGCTCAAGGAGTCGATATTGCTTGGCATCATGGCTGAGAACCGCCTTCTTCGGCTCCACCGACCCTACCTCACGCGAGGCTTTCGCGAGAGCAAATACGCTCCCTCGAAGGATCGTTGCGTGCAGTCGGCTCGTAAGTATCTCGATCAAAGAGGAACGGTCGACTTGCTGACTTCTTCTTCTCGATACGCAGGTCAAATCCTACGACTTCTCGGCATCGCTGGCGAGCGCTGCCCGGACCTCCTGCGGTTCTGGATCGTCATCTTCTACTCGCGAGTCTTCCTTCCCTTTGTCGAAGGAACTTGACTTACCTTTATCTTTCACAGCTTCACCGCCGTGCGCCCCCCTCGCCTCGAACCTTCGTCGCCTCTCACTAACCGTTTTGGACTCGCAGGCCATCGTCGTCTTCCTCGACCAAACACGCTCACCAACCGAGGAGACTCGCACGACGCTGCGAAATACTCTCGCCCTGCTCAAGTATGTCTACCTTTGCCCTGGTCTTCCACCAAAACGTTGCTAATTCGCACCTCGCTTGCAGGACCGCCGAGAACGTCAGTGCCGCAGCTCGCAACGCCATCAGTTTGCTTGAAGGCCTCTTCGCCGCCGAGGAGGAGATTGCCAATGCACCTGTGGTGGAGGGTTCGGGGAAGCGGAAACGGGACAGTTCGGGCGTCAAGGACGTCGCCGACCCGTTCCAAAAAGTTGTCAATCGTCTACTGGTGAGCTGGAGGCTTGTCTCTGTCCTCGATCGACGTCGGCGCTGATATCTGTCTCCTTGAACAGCTCGCAGCAAGCTCGCCCCAGCACGACTCGTCCTCGGCCGGCAACCCTAGCCCCGTCTCGGCTGCCTCGCTTGGCCTCTTTGAAGCGGCGACTCCAGCCCATGCTGGTGTCTTCGACTTCCTGCAGGTCAACACGACTCAACCAGAGCTGGATGTTTTCATTGGAGGAGGCGGCGGCGGCCATGATGACGGTCACGCAACAGGACTCGGCCAGCTGTTCTCAGGGGACTTCGGCGATCTCTCGTCGCTGCTGCAAGATTTTGAGTCAGTGCAGGGGGCGGAGACGAGGTAAACAAGCAAAACTTCATTCTGTATCCCTTCGGTGTAAGCCAACCTCGAACGACTTCAAGCGAGATTCATCGCAGAGCATTTGCGAGCCGAATGCCGAAGCCAAACGACGGAACTCTCGACGGCTGAGAAAATGCGAGATGAAAGCTGATGCAGCAAGCTGATACATAATCTACAGCTCTACTTTCCCACTGAGCAGCTTCTCCGCTGCCAGCTTTGCCGCTGCCGCCGACGCCTTCGCCGCACAGCAAGGCCGAATTACCTCCTCCGCCCCAGCACTCGCTCCCTTCACCGTCGCGTACGTCCAGAGGACCGGCAAGAGATACCAAAGTGCCGCGAGAGCGACGATGGGGAGGAAGAAGGAAAAGCACTCGAGGTACTCCCACCAGCGCCGGAGCTGGACGGGCAAGACCACCTTCTCGCCCTTCTTCGAGTGGTTGCCTCCGAGGAAGCTCCCCTCCTTCGCAAAGTCCAGCATCAGCTGATCCTTTTCTTCCCACCTCTTCCTCAGCCATTCGTCAAAGATCTGCTTCTCCTCGGGCGTTCCGTCGCTTCCGTCGAGCACGCCGAGCGGGACGTCATTGGCGACCGAGTATTGACGAATGTGTACGTGAATGGAAGGGGGAGGGACTTGCTTGAACCAAATTGAGAGCGAGTAGTGATCCTCGGGGTAGGAGGTGGGAGGGTTGAAGGTGCCGGGGTAAGCCACGGTGAGGTCGATGAGAGTGAGGTCGGGGACAGCGGGGGCAAGGTTGCGAAGCCTGTGGGCGCGGGAAAGATTAAGTCCAGCGTCTGAGATGCTCGAAGGGACGACTCACGCGAAGAATAGACCAGTGGAGCGGGGGAGAAGGGTGTGCTTGAGGTCGGCGACTGGGAGGGGATAGAGCTCGGTAAGCGTTCTGTTCAGGGAGAGAGAGAGAGAGCAGAAGGCTCACCTCCGGACTTCTCGGCGAAAGTAAAAGACTTGGGTCGAGTGTTTCCCGTAACGAGCGTACCCTCAGGGAAGATGAGCAGGGCCTGCAAGATGAGAGCCGAGAGTCAGCTCCCGGCCGAAGGTTCGTCGAGGATGGCGAGCGGCGGTCTTGTGTCTGTAAGAGCTGAAAACACTCCACTAACCAGCTTCTCATCTTCGCCTCCTCTTTTCAGGTTCTTGACGACCTTCCTGAGCTGGTTGGCGAAGGGGACTTTGTCGGCCGTCCAGTCGCGAGCGAGAAAGATGAATCCGTAGAGTCGGGTAGCCCAGCCGATGACGGGGATCTTGCGTAGCGATGACTTGAGGGTGATGAGAATGGCGCGGTGATGTGAGGAGAAGTAGGCGAAGCTCCAAAGGTAGCTGAGGAGCGAAAGGGTTCAGCGAGGAAGGCTTCTGGAGGGCGGGAAATGAGCTCACAGCCAGTCGGCCAGAGTTTGATGGTTGGAGATCTGTTCCCCGACATGCTCAGGGTCAGCAGCGAACTCCTCGACTTCGACAGCTCGCAGACCGAGCCTCGTGCGGAGAACTGGGGACGAGGAACCCCGTTCTGCACCTCTGAGGGCGCTATACGAGCAAGGGAGCTCACCCATACACCTCTTTTAGCCAATTTGATCCCCTTGACCCTCCCTCTGCTATCCCTCTCAATCCACTCAGCTGAACCTGCGACGCCTTCTCCAACCGTTACGACAAAGCTCGTCGGCGCGAACCACTCGGAGATGAGCACGGTCGCGCAGCCAAAGCTGCTCTTGGTGATGCGATAATACAGAGGTGCTGTGGCCGGGTGCAGTGAGAGAGGGAAGAGGAGGAATTGCGTTAAGTTGGTGAGGATGATGCAGGCATTAAAAATGCAGGCGAAGAGCAGCCCTGTGAGTAGGGAGCCGTGTGAAGGACGGTCCTTGATGGGTATAGTATACAACGGAGGCGAAGAAGACATGGCGAGATGAGTGAGGGAGAGAAAGAAGCGAAGTGGGGTCGGCTTCGAGAGTTTCGCCTGCCAAGAGGGGCAAGAAGTGCATCGCGACAAACACGCCAGCAGCAGATCTGTTGAATGCGAATACTACAGCTAGTTACAGTGAAACTATGGATGGACGACCCCGAGACCCTTCGGCGCTCCTTCGACGCCGAGCACTCGCCGAACCCTGGCCATCTCTATGCCTGCAAGTTGCCCGCCTTGCTCCCGCTGTACTTTGACGCGACTTCCTTGGCAACGTGAGCCTTCATGTCGTACAGGTTCATCTCGTCGACCTGTCAAGCCAAGGGAAAGGTCAGTTTCGGCGCTCCTCCTCTGTCGGCGCTTGCAGCCTAAAAGAACTCACCGTCAACTTGTTCTCCGCCGCTGCCAGCTTCGCCTCTGGTGCACTCAGGCTCGAGAACCCGATCCTCTCGTTGAGGTTCTCGGTCGCCCTTGCACTAGCGTTCTGCACCCTCGTCGCTCGGGGCTTGCGAATCTGCTGGTACATGGCCAGTCCCGCCTCGACGTCGGTGGTGAAGCCGTACTCCTTGCTGAAGATGATGCCGAGAGCGGCGGCGTCCTCGATGGCCATGCAGGCGCCTTGCGATTGGTGAGGCATCATCGGGTGAGCGGCATCGCCGAGGACGGCAACGTTTCCCCTGGTCCAGTGCTGTTCGCGTGGGGGGAGGACTCGTCAGCTCGAGAAGGTGGAAAAGAGTAGTGAGAAAACTCACGCTGTAAGGCTGGTGAACGTAGAGCCTCCAAGGCATGCGGTCAATCGAGTTCTTGATGAGGTCGACACAGTCGGGGTCGAGACTTGAGTAGGCGCCGGCGAGGATGTCGGAGACGGGCACTTCGGCGAATTGGAATCCTTCCTGAGTGTGGTTGGTCATCTCGGTGGGCATGAAGCAGTAGAACGAGACGATCTGTGGCGTTCGGCGAGGAGAGGGTCAGCTTCGGCGCTCGTCTCGACGGCTGAAAAGGCTCA
Organism: Leucosporidium scottii; assembly: GCA_003054985.1. Taxonomy (NCBI): domain Eukaryota; kingdom Fungi; phylum Basidiomycota; class Microbotryomycetes; order Leucosporidiales; family Leucosporidiaceae; genus Leucosporidium; species Leucosporidium scottii. The sequence goes on from MWVB01000012.1 coordinate 405,607, forward strand.
GGCTCACGTCTCCTCCAGCGCAAGGCGACATGACAATCTTGTAGTACATCGAGAGATCATCGGTAGGGTATCCTCCCCAGAACTGCGAAGGCGAGAGCGACGAAAGGTCAGCTTCAACTCCGCCGAGCTCATCTCGCGTCCAACTCACCTGGATTCCAGGGTCAGCAGCCCACTCGACGAGACCAAGACGCTTGATATCCGACACCTTGACGTTGCAGCGGTAGCAAGTCTGGTTGGCCGACTTGGTGTCGGGGATGGCGCCAATGAGGGAGCGAACGGCTGACTGCTCGGCGAAGCAAGGGAAGGATCAGCTCGGCTCTTGCCCATCTCTCGTTGCGATGGACTCGCCCTGATACCATCAGCCCCAATGATCAGATCCGCCTGAATGGTGATGCCGTTCTCGAACGTGACGGTGCCCTTCTCGTGGTCCAACTCCTTGGCGATGTGATCCACGACGACCGAGCAGGGCGTTCCCTCTCCCTCCTCCTGTGTAGCGGTCTCGAGGAGCATGGTGTGCATGTCGACTCGATGAAACATGTTGTAGACCTGGTCCAGAGTGAGAGACGGTCAGCTTTGTTCGAGGGAGAGGCTGCTCGGCGGAGACAACTCGAACTCACGTTGCCCCAGTTCTTCTCGTAATCCTCCAACGAGTACTGGTTGAGGATCTTGCCCGTCTTCCACTCGCGCATGACCAGCTTCATCAGCTGAATGGGCCGTCCCGAGGCGATGTCGACTCCCCATTCGCGAAGCCACTGCGATTCAAAGGCAGAGGTCAGCTCTGATCTGCTGCAGCTCGATAGATAACTGCTCACCTGAGTTCCGTTGGCAGCGCAAGAGATGGAAGCTCCAACTTCGAGCTTAAAGTCACGACGCTCGTAGATGGAGACTGCAAGCGAGCGAAAGGACGGATCAGCCCCGAGTCGAGGAGGGGAGTGCAGAGGGAGAGCAGCTTACCGAGATGTCCAGCACGACGAAGTGCGATGGCAGCAGACAGTCCTCCAAGTCCACCACCGACGACTGTGCGAGTTCAAAGAGAGCTTATCAGCTTTCCGCTTCCCCGCTACGCGAGCCGGCCTGAGAGGGAGAGAGAGAGCGAGAGAGCGAAACTCACTGGCGACCTTGAGCTGCTTGAAGGGAGGAGGTGCAGGCGACATGATGCTGTACTAGTGTAGAAGTCAAACGAGTGAGGCTGAGAAGGTCAAGCGTCGTCTCCAGCTGCTGCCTTTGAAGCGGCTCCGCCCTCCAGCGACCGAGAGACGGAGACGGAAGGGCGCGGCCGAGCGACTGCGCTTGGGCTGGGAAAGCCTGACCGTCCAGCCCGGGTTTGGGCGTTGCTGGGATTCGGCAGACGCGGCATGCTTCAATTGGATATCAGGAGAAAGGTGAACGAAGCGAAGCGAAGGAGGAAGAAGGGAAAGGGGGAGCAAGGCAGGTGCGCCGAGGGTCGAAGGTGAGCTCTGCGAAGGCGGGGAGGATCGTGTAGTGGTGGCAAGGCAGTGCCGGCGCAGCGAGTTGAAAGCTTTCTTGCTTATACAGGCTGAAAGCCATGAGACGCCCCTCCGAAGGCGTCACGAGAAGCCGAGTGTCGAGCCAGCGCCGAAGGCAAGCAAAGCGACGCGCCGAGAGCGACTTAATCTTCGGCTGAAGAAGAGAGCGAGTCAGCTCGTCTTGTTGCAGGGAACCGACTCAACTGGGCGTACCAGACGTCTCGCCCGAAGCCACAGCGCCGAACGCGGCTCGGCGAACCTCGAATACGAGCAAAACGACAGTTAGATTGTACAACAATAAGCGAGATACCCCCTCGTCATCTCCATAAACGACCTAGCACTGCATGAAGTCGCTCGCCATGAGCCTGTAACAATACAAGAGGTCAGCTTCGACCTGCAGCCCGTCGCGAGAGCTCGCGACTCACAGCTCCAGCGCAATCTCGGGCTTGACCCTGTCCTTGAAGTCGGGGATCTCGTCCTTGGAGTTGGTGTATCGATCCTTGAACATGAGGTACTCTGCCACCTTCTCGACGACCTCTGCGCGCTGCTCCTCGAGGTTGATGATGCCCTTTTGCGCCTCTGCGAAGCCTCCCATGCCTGAAGTGAGCGAGTCGGAGATGAGGACAGAGCCGAGAGCTGCTGCTCGGGGCAGGACGAAGCGGTGGCCTGTAGGACAATAGAGCGAGTCAGCTTCCGGCGCGTCAACAGGCCCAGTGGAAGGAGCAGGCAGACCGTCGGCGGAAATGAGGGTGACCCAGGGGTTCTCGGCCTGTAGGAGAGCAGGTTAGTCGGCCACAGAGTCTCTGGAGCGCGCTGTAGCTCACCATGTCTTTGAGACTCGGAGTCGAGCGACTTGGAGGAAATCAAGCTTAGAATCGCTCTTTCTCCCGCTTTACGCTCCCATTAACCACTCGACTCAGCCCCTTGGGAAGAATGACGGACAGTATCGATATTCCCGCCCGTGCAATCTCACCCGACTCTGCCGCCTCTGGCTCCCCTCCGCTTCAACTCGACCCCTCGACTCTCGCTCTTCTCGACTCGTTCTACAACGAGCGAGACGAAGCAGAAAAGAAGTTCCAAGAGCTAGAGGAAGCTGCGCATGCAAGGCTACTCAAGGCTCAGGCGGGAGAGGGAGCAGAGGTCGAGGACGAGCCGGAGAAGGAGATGATGAGCGTCGACGAGTTCAGGGCCTTGTTTGGCGAGGACTGGCAGCTCAGCCAGTTCTGGTGAGTTTATCGAGACCTTTTCCACCTCCCACTGCTCTGCTGAAGAGCTCAGCGGTTCACAAAGCCCGTACTGACCGCTCGGCTTTCTCTCTCTTTCCTCCCCCTACTTTGGCTTCGCACAGGTACTCGACCCCCTTTGCGACGTCTCTCGCTCGCTTCATCCGATCCCTTTGCCCCGAACCCACCACTCGCGTCGCCTTCCTCTGCTGCCCAACAGGCTACGTCGGCTTCCAGCACACCAACCCCCTCCCCGAAACCAAGCTCCTCGAATACGACCGTCGCTTTGGCCTATTCGCCGGCAAGAACTTTGTACCCTACGATATTGACGAGCCGGAAGAGCTGCCAGCTGAGCTGAAGGGTACCGTGGAGTTGGCCGTTTGCGATCCGCCATTCTTGAACGAGGTGAGCTCTTGCCTGGCCGCTTCTCTGTACCTCGCTGACTCCAATTCTTCTCCAACATTCGCAGGTGACCAACAAGAAGCTCGCCCGCACCCTCTCCCACATCCTCCACCCCACCAAAGGCCGATTAGTCCTCCTCACCTCCACCTCGGTCGAGCACCTCTTCCCCGACATCTACGGCTCAGCACCACTGGGTCCTCTCTACAAGAGTGAGATCAAGGTTACACATGCTGGTGGGATCGCCAACAACTTTGGAGTGTGGACGAGCTGGAAGATGAAGGAGGGAGAGATCCCAGGGTTCGAGGAGCAGTAGGAGGTGAGTCGCGGGCGACTGAGGGGCGAGGGAAGAAGGGGTGTGGTGCAGAGCTGACCGTGCTGCGTCTTCTAGAATGCGGCTAGACTAGCAGCAGAAGGAAGCTCGGCGCGTGTCTCGCCAGTGCGGTAGATTCGCAATGTCACCTCCCTCCTCACACCTCTCCCACGCCACTCCGCCACCCTCTCTGCATCTCGGCAAACTCTTCACCCATCACACGACCGCACCACTCTCTTCACATCTCCACTTCGCCCAGCCCCTCGACCGTTGCGCGCTCTGACCCCTTCTCCCTCCGGCTTCCTGCACCGCTCAGGCCTCTCGCGCAGCGAGCTTCAATCAAGCAAAGCTCTCTCGTCCTGCTCGGGCCTCCTTCATCGCTCCATCAAGCGCGCCACACTTTGCTTTTGCCTCCTCGTTTCGCTACTGTGCTTCTTGCCTTCTTTCTCGTCCTCGCCGTCGTCTCCAGTCGCAGCCGAAGCCGTCTCGCCCGTCGCGCGTCGACCACCATGCTCTTCCTCGCCATCCTCTTCTCTACGCTCCTCATCTTCGTCCACTCATCTCCCACGCCACCTACACGTGACTCGCGGGATCTCTACTTCATGCAAACGTTGCAGGAGATAGAGCAGTGGAGTCCGAGTTGGGAGGAGGAGCGGTACGAGGTTGAGATGGAGGTGTTGGAGGAGGAGGAGGATGAGGTGCTGTGTACGGGTGAACAGGAGATGTGTTGGAAGGATGGGAGGCGGAGATGTGTTCAGGTGAGCTCGGGTTGATGCTCTGCTGTCGAGCTCGGCGCTGATCCTTTTCTCGTCTCTCGGCGCCAGATCGAGCAAGATCCGACCTCGTGCGGCGGGTGTGGTGCGTTATCGCGCTATTTTGCTCCGATCTGCCTGCTCAGCTGACAGCCGCTGTCCCGACTCGCAGCCTCAACAGGCAAAGGCGTCAACTGCACCTCCCTCCCCGGCGTCGCCTCTTCCTCCTGCCGAGCCGGTCGATGTGAAGCTCGTGCGCTCTTCTCTCTTCCTCTAAAAATCCCCTCACTGACCCTCTCCTCCTTCCCCAGTCTCCTGCAAACCCTACTACCACCTCTCCCCCTCCCCTCTGTCCCCCTCCTCGTCCTCCGGCGTTCTCACCTGCCTGCCGTCAGTCCAGCCGCGTCTACGATTGCTCGACGAGCAGATTGAGGAGGATATACAAGAGGAGGAAGCGCTGAAGCTGTTGCAGGAGGATGAGAGGGTTCAGGAGAGATGGTTGGAGATGATGGCGGGGAGGGAGGGGGGCGCGGAGATCGGCGCTGGGAAGAAGATGAAGAGGAGTCGTCGGGCGAGAAGTCGTCCGTAAGGAATGGTCTATCTTTTATGACTTCTGGGGGAATGTAAGAAGGTTGGACATCGACTGGTCATCGAGCAGCTGGCCGACAAGGCGAGGTTTTCTGACTCAGTCGAGACCTCGCTTCTCTTGGCGGCGAGGAGAGTGGGCACTCAACTCGAGTACACGCTTTACTAAGGCATCGAACCTAAGCAAGCTAAGCAAGACGAGCGACCTCGCTGCTGCCTTCCGCAGACAGCGCCGAGATCGAAGGGGGGTAAGTGGTAGGGGTGGAGAGAGGTAGACAAGCGATAGAAAAGGGTAAGGGGATGGAACTGTGGTAGAAGAGCTGAGAGGGTAGAGAAGCTGGCGTGGTGATCGGGACGCTAGAGCTGCTTCGGCGCTCGGCGATCAAGGCAACTGTGAGAGAACGAGAGGAGTCAGCTTCGCTCACCCTTCGACGATGCCCGGAGAGCTCCAGCAGACTCACACTTTTCCTCGCCTCCAACCTCCTCAACATCCGCGCCTCACTGCCCGGTCCATTCCCCTCCTTGACCTCACCTCCCAAGCTCGCTCCTCGGTCCAACCTCGCCAATCCCAACTTGCCCAGCTCCCACTGATCATCCTCCTCCTCCTCCTCCTCGCCCGAAAAGAAGCGAGTCCTTAGAGGACCGGCGCTCATGCTACCGCTCCCTCCTCCAGTGCTCCCACAGCAGCCGAACGAGAAGGTCGAGTCCGAGAGCGAGAGCGCCGAGTCGCCTCCACCGCCGGTCGAGATGGAGCGAGTATCGTCGGGCTTGTGAGGCGAGTTCATAGTCGAATCGATGAGAGGGGAAGGGGCAGGGTGCTGCTGAACGTGGTGGTAGAAGGCAGCGGCGTCTTGCTCGGCTAGGTAGGCGAAGTTGGGCGCGACGGGAGGCGAAGGAGCGGGGTAGTGAGCGAGGTGGGTCGTCTGGAAGGGGTCGGAAGTCGGGCGGAAGAAACCTTGAGGGATGAAGGAAGTGGGAGGAGGAGGAGGGTCGAAGTAGCCCGGTTGAGCTTGCGAGGTGGTCGCCGAGAGCGAGGGCTTGAGAGGCGAGACGTGCATCGAGGAAGCGGGGGAGACGGTAGGAGTCCACTGCATTGCCGATGAAACGTTGCCGAGCTTGGTGGGGGTGTTGAAGAGGGAGGCAATGGGGGTGTTGCCTCTCGAAGGCGAACCGGCAGGCGAGTCGAAGCGGAAGCGGTCGAAAGCAGCCGAGGCGCTGTTATATCAGAGACGAGCGGGGTCAGCTCTGGTTTCTATTCTTAATTGAAGAGCGCAGTACGCCCGAAGGGGTCGTCGGATCACTCTCGAGGCCCGAGCTGCGCGAGCGACGAAGCGAGCCGACTTGCTCCTTGAGCTTGCGCTGCTCACGAGAGTCGGCTGAGGGTGCGACAAGGTGTTCAGAGAGATCCCAATTTTCTGAAAGATCCCCGACTCACCGTAGCGAACTCTCAAGGGAAACGGAGTGCCGGGGAGCTGCATGCCGTTGAGCTTGGAAATCGCCTGGTCGGCCGTCTCGCCGTCCTCGAGCCTGTCGAGGTGTTCCAAAGGGTCAGATATTGTCCTCACGGAGGTTATCAGCAAGAGAGCCCGCGCTTCCGCTCACCTCGCAAAGCCAATCCCCTTCGACTTCCCACCATCTCCTCGCTCGGCGTTGGGCAGGGAGTCGTTCTCGCGCAAGATGCGGACCGAGAGAACGGTAGCAGGCGCCAGAAGTTGGATGATGTTGACTTCCTCAAAGTGGGGAGGGATCTACAGGGCGAAGGGTGAGCTCAGATCAACGGTACAGCAGCAAGGAGACGAACGTTGGTGAGGTAGAGGTTAGTCGACGAGTCGTCGGCGAGGCGGCGCAGCTTGAGCGAGACAGACTCCTGTAGAAGTCTCCAGTTCAGCTTCCACTCCTCCAGCTCCCGCTCCGACACCCCAGCTCACATACCTTGGCAAAGCTCGCCTCGAATCCTTCAGCGTTGAGACTTCCCACTGCCCTCTCGGCCTCGTCGGGCGATCTGAAGAGGATGAAGCCGACGCCCCTGCACGTCTGCGTCTCAATGGGCTGTCCGCTGAGAGGATCCGCGATCACCGAGGTAGCCATCAGAGCGCGGACCGAGAGGACTTGACCAAAGCGAGAGCCGAGAGCGTTCAGATCCGAGTCGCGAGCTTCGGGAGGGAGGAGACGGACCTGTAGGAAGTGAGAGACGGTGAGATGTGAGCTGACTTAGGAAAAGATCTTAGATCTCACGTAGATGTTGGTGGCGCGGTCGACGCTACGGTGGAAGGAGCAAAAAGGTTAACTCTCGTCAATCCTCCCAGCCTCATCTCGGCGCCGGGGGATACTCACTTCTCCAGCTTGACTTCACGCTGCTGACGGTATCCAGGCCAAGGTGAAATGCTGTGAGACGCCCCTGTGCCCCACGCCCGAGCGCGTCAGCTCTCTCGCTCCCTCTAGCCGCGCCTTCTCTCGAGCAAGCGAAGACTCACCTGCACCGAGAGTTCCTGCTCCCAGGTCGATCTTCATAGGACTCGTTCCACCGCCCGACGATTGGCTGTAGCAGCTACTCCCGAGCTGTTGGCGGTGGAGGTGAAAACTCGACTGGCCAGGCTGCAAGTGGTGAGCGCCGAACGGGACGGGTGGCGGAGGAAGAGGGAGCGGCTGAGGCAAGTTGTAAGGGTATTGATAGGGTACAGAAGGGTGAGGGTAGGGGGACTGAGCTGTAGGCGAGTACTGCTGGCTCCAATGAGGCGATTGAGGCGAGAGAGACGGGAAAAAGTTGGGCGGAGGAGGCGGGACGGGCAGCAAGGGAGCGAAAGGAAGCGGAGTCATCGCAGGTACTGAGAATAAAGTAAGCTGTAGGGGATTGTATCGAGCACCAGGTAGGAAGTCAACCTTGCTCTCATCCCTCTCTCGCTAGCCCAGCTCGAGCTCGAGCTCAGCTGAGAGGGATATCCCTTCGAGCGAGAGGGGCCTTGTCGAGGGAGAGAAGGGACTGAAGTGCTACAGATCGGCTGCATAAACGATAAGACAGCTGCTATTGTCTCAGCGTCTGAGCTCTGTAGCGAGACGATTGTCGAAAAAGCGAGAGATGAGAGAGACGAAACGGCAAGCGAGTTGCTCGAGCCTCTTTCTCCCTCCTGATCCCATCTCGTCTTCCAATCGCCTCGACTTGCTTCTGCAGACGTTTATGAGCAAGTCCGGCAAGCTCATCAACTCGGAATGGTCCTTCAACATGCAAGAAGAGGAGAATTCGGACGGATCGGACGACGAGCTCGATTCAGTCTCGCCACTCCAGCTCTTTCCGCTCGTTTCTGCCTCCCAGAGCAAAGAGGAGAGCAACAGGGCTCTCGATAACGTCAAACCGGACAACATGGCATCTGAAGGAGGGTGGAGAGTCTTTGGTCGACGGTCAGGAAGCAAACGAAGCAGAGACGACGATGAGGGAAGCTTCGCAGGGTCGAGCGGGCTGGCGAGAAGGATGAGCAGAAATCAGGGGGAAGCCATCATGAAAGGAAAGGAGAGGACGCAGCTCGTCAAGCAGGCGAACGGGACGACTGGGGTGCAGCTCGGGCAGCGGCAGCCGGAAACGAGGGCCGAGCCAAAGCGCGAGTGGACGGGAGAAGCGTTTACGGGAGCAGGTGAGCTTCTAACGCCTCAAATAGAGGTCGGAAGTAATCGGCGACACCTTTCTAGCTCGCAGGCAGAGTGAAGTGACGCAGAGACCCCCTCCAGCCTCGTCGTCGGCCACTCGGCGCCCGTTCTTTGCCTCCTCAAAGCCCTCTAGACCTCAGGCGACTACCTCTCACTCTTGGAACACCTTTGACAGATCACGTCTACCCAACACTCTCATTTCCTGCTCGACCGACGCCGCTCCGCCCTCCACACTCCTTGAACGCCGAATCGCTTCGCCTCGCCTTCCCGCGCGACCTGGACCGAAGCCTTTCGCGCCGCTACGGCCAGTTCAACATCCTCAGCCACACCTCTCCCATTCAACAAGCTTCGTTCCATCGCCTACCACGTCAACCCAGGCTCACCTCGTCCGAGCCTCGCGCTTCGCCTTCCCTCCGCCGAACCCTCCTCCTCCCCATCCTTCGCAACATCAACCTCCATCCCTCATCACGAGCTTCCCTCGGCCACAAACAGCGCTATATCTACCTCAAGCGCCACCTCATCATCCCCCTCCCCCTCCCTCTTCAACCAACACCACTCACCACCTCCTCTCCGACCGTTTCACTCCCCCGAACCCTCCCTCCCTCCCTTCCCACCTCTCTCCCGAGACGCCCAA
>MWVB01000012.1:414673-436151 GCA_003054985.1 Leucosporidium scottii
ACTTCCAGGCTCTCCTCAGGGCCCGACGTAAGGCAACCCTCCCTTCCCACCTCTCTCCCGAGACGCCCAACCCTTCCTGGCTCGAAGAAGCTCTCTACGGCCCCGCCTTCAACAAGCACGCTCCCGCCCCTACCCTTCTTCCGCACGCCGAGCCGAGCGAGGTGGAGGTTCAGATGGATTGGGGCGCGCATGAGAAGTTGTATGGGGCTGTGAGAGATGCTGTGAAGGGGAGAGTGAAAGAGCAGGGCTTCGTAGCCGAAAGGAAGGATGAGGGGGAGGAAGGAGAGGTGGAACAGGAGGAGTGGGTCAAGGAGAGGGTCAAGAGGGTGGGCGAGGGGATGAGGAAGAGATTCAAGGCGCTGATGGGAGGCGAGACACGAGGGGAGGGAGCTTGAGATTCCATCCTGGATCGGCTGTATCGAGAGAGGTGAGAGCGCGGCAGCTGCGAAGTCAGCGAAAAGCCGAGCTGAGAAGCAGAACCCTCAACAAGCTGCAGAAGCAGTCTTATCGATTCCACGTCGCTCTGCGCTCTGCAGTGCTCTCAGCGAGGTGGTGTATCGATTGCCTTGAGCTCTAGTACGACCTCCTCCACTTCATCGCCGCCTTGATGCCGATAGCGAGCAGTCCAACGGCGACAGCGGCGACGCCGACGGTGGCCGTGGCGCCTACGAGGGCTGCAAAAGGGGTGCGAGTCAGTGATTATTCGGAGGTGGTAGGTGAAGGACCCCGGGAGGAAGAGAGAGGGGAATAGAACCGAACAAGGACAGGTCGACTCACTCTCGGCCCGGGAGAAGGGGCTCAACGACTCGCCCTTCTTGATCTGCAAGTTGCGCTTGACCCACTCGCCTGTTTGCAAAATCATGAAGCGTCAGCTTGGCTTCCAACGAGGCGGAGGAACAAGAGAAAGAGACAGCAGCAGCAGCAGCAGCAGCAGCAGCAGCAGCAGCGAGAGACTCACGAACTCTAAACACCGGCAGCATCTTGACCTCTCCTCTCCGCTTCTCATGCTCCTCATCAGCATACACCAACGTTGTCGCCGCTCCAAACTCTTCAGTCTGCTGCACCCCCCTCCCACCAAACGCCGACTCGAGCACCTCCTTCTCCGTGACAATCACCACTCGCTCATCCCGATGCTTGTACCAAGGTCCACTCGAATCAGGTCGAATGAAGGCGTAAGACTCGTTGAGCACCCTCTTGCCCGACTTGATGAGGATGGGAAAGTCCCGGTCGGGGAGTTGGACGACAACGGTGTGCAGGCGGAATTTGGCGCTCTTGCGGGGAGGCGGGCAGTCGGCGCCGAGCTCCTTTGCTGCGAGTTCGGGCGTGGTGTAAGGGAGGAAACGAGTCATATTGAGCTGAGTGGGGAAGGAGAAGCGAGGTGCTGAGGAACCGGCAGTGACGGGCGGGCCGAGCTCGATGGTGAGGTAGGGGGAGAAGTCGAACATGGCTAGTGGAGGGTGCTGTTGCGAGGAAGTGTCGTCCGAGTCGAAGTCTGAGAGTGAGGGTCGAGTCATGAGACGTCGGTCCAAGGTGGAGATGAGGTCGTTGGCGCAGAAGCGGCGGACGGGCGCGATGGAGATCGAGTCTGCGAGGGCGGCCATGGCGGCGAGGGTCAGCTTTGCGGCTCGAGCAGGCGAAGAACAGGGCATACCCGTGTAGTCTACGGTGAGCGACCCATCCTCGGCCCTGCGAAATGTGCGACTCGAGAGCAGGTCCCGGAAGAGCTTGCGAGACGGCGCCTGGGGACGAAAGCGTCAGCTCGAGCTCAAGTGAGCGAGGAGAAGCAGTCAAGCTCACCCCAGGAAGCTGAGAGTCGTTGATGGCGTCGTAAGCGAAGCGTACAGCTTCTCCTCGCTCCGAACCGAATGTCACCGCTCGGTGACTCAGAGCGTCGATGGTCGGTTCAGTACCTGCGAGGGAGCGAGTGTTCAGCAAGCGATTGACAAAGCAAGATAAGCCTTGCGACTCACTGACTGCTCGTTCTGCGATCTCGAGAGCGTAGAAGAGAGCCTGAAGGCTGCAGACGATGAGGTTCATCTGGCCCGAGGGCGAGTCGGGTAGGTCGGGCAGCTCGTAGACCAGCTTGGAGAGCAAGAACGAGTCAGCGTCGGCACGAGGGACAATAGATGGCACTACATACCTTCCGGATCTCGGGGATGCTCCAGAGGTGCAGAAAGCCAACATCGGTGAAATCTCGAAGCTTCCTCAGCGAGACGAGACCTATCCGCTCCCTCGAGTCGTAGCTGGTCGAAGCAGGCGTCAGTGGTGGTGCCTTCGAGAAAAGTGATGTCAAGACATTACCGAGCTTGAGAGAAGGGGTAGAGACAGTAGCCCGTCTCGTCCTTGAGCACCTTGAGGTAGACCGTCACGATCGAATCGTCGTCTGCTCCAACGCACCACTTGACGAGATCTTTTCGGTAACCAAAGGAGGGGAACCCGTAAAATTTCCTACTCGTGGTGAAACGATACGCGCCGCCTGTATCACGGAGCAAGAGCGAGGTCAGTCTCAAGGGCTGGCTCGGCGATGGCGACACCGAAGTCACTCACGCTCGACGAACGTGCGATTTCGCGGCAACGGAGAGGCTTGGGAAGTGGCCATAGAGATGGCGACACGAGCACAGATGTGGTCGACTGGTCCTGAGAGCAAGTCCGGAGACTCGTGGTTGAGGATGAGGGAAATGAGGCCGGATTCCAGTTCGCGATTCGGCCGGATAGACAGTGACCTGAGCAATCAGACAGTCAGCATATGCGGGTAAGTGTACAGAGGGTCTTCCAGCAGGCTCAACTCACCACTGGTGCCCTCCTACTTCGAACCGAGGGCTGCGAATCGCATCGCACTCCTGCTCATGCCAGCTTACGCGCCACGAGAAAGCCTTGAAATCGGCTTCTTCCTCTCCTGGCTTGTCGCCCAAATCTGGTGTCCTTGGGCCGACTGCTCGCCAACATCAGCTCTCCACTCCGCCGCGAGAGAGAAGGGAGAAACGCACGCTCTAACGAGTAAAGCGAAGGCTCGGGTGGACTGGGGGGCGGAGTAGGTCGAATACGAGGCACTGAATCGGCCTGCAGAAGATCAAGTCAGCGGGCGTTTGAGACGAGGTGAAAGGACGACTGACCATGGCGAGCGCGAGCAGCAGAAGAGCGAGTCGCAGGCTGTACGAGATCTCAGAGTAGGAGCTGGCGATTTGTTAAACTCCAAATCAACGCTGTATTCGAAAGTTTCACGAGCGCGACGAGGCAGGAAACCGAGGAGCTTTTGAAGCTCGAGGCGCGACCTCTCTCATCTCCTCCAGTACTCCAGTCACTCGTTCGCGCTTCGTCTCGCCTGTCGCTGAGCCTTTGGCAGTACAAGTTGCTGCAGAACGCCTTTAGACGGCTTTGTGACAGCCCCACGACCTCGCTACATCAACTGAGCGCTCCGACTCTGTCAACACCAGGCGCGAGGAGCTGCCGCCGTCGCTGAGGCATGTCGCTGCTAGCAGACAAAGAGTGAGCTCAGTCGCCTGCATTCTCACGCTGCCCAAGCTGACTTGTAGCACAACAGCTTCCTCCTCCACTCGCTTCAGCTCAACTACGTTCGGCACGTCCTCCCGAATCACGCTGCCCAGTCGGCGATCCCTGGTACAGGTCCGCACAACCTCGTTGCATTCGACCACTCGTCGCCCAGCTTCAACTCGCCCTACGTCGTACTCTCTGGTCTCGCCGACGAGTCGAAGTGGCCTGAGCTCTCGAGCGGGAGGTCCAGTCCACCGCTCGCGCTGGGCTTCGGTCGAGGCGAGTCGGGCGCCAGCGGGTCGGGAGGAAGGAGACGGCCACCTCCGCCCACAGGTGGAGCTACAGGCTTGAACTACAGTCAGACGATTGTCGGGAAAGGGCGCGGAGTGGGGGGAGCTGGTATGCGGGTCGGCGGTCGACAAAGGAGCTGGAAAGGGCGAGGAGGAGCTCTCGAGGTGGCTGAGACCGACGAAAGCGATCTAGCCGAGCCCGAGGTGCAAGAGGCGACGACGGAGAACCTCAAGTAAGGCCCCCCTCTGACCTCTTTCACCGAGCCGAGCGCTGACCGTCTCGTAACACAGCCGACGGAACTCGTTGGAGGCTTCCATTCATCGTAAACGCTTCCAGGACAGCACGGCTCACCTACATCCCCCGCCTCCCGTCGTCATCCACTCGCCCATCCAGACTCCTCAGGATTCGCCCGTCAGCACAGTCGATCCGAGTCGCGCCAACACTCCTCCTACGCCTCCACCAGACTCTCCAAAGCGGCCGATAGCGGTACCAGTCGAGCTCAGTGCCGCTACCGCTCTCCTCGAAGCTTCCAACGCCGCCGAAGAAGCGGAGGCCCGTCGAGCCTACGACGCCCCTCCCCTCCCTCCTTCAGAGACAGCAGCCTCGTCGATGGACGCCGCTTCATCTCTACCCCTCTCACACATCACCGAGGGCTCGGACGTCTCGACCTCGGCTCCCCTCGCCCTCATGCACTCGCACACGTCCAGCTCCGTCTCCCCGATCGACCCGTCCTCCCTTCAGTCCTCGCCGTCAGTCTCCTCCGTACGCGACGCCGCCGAGGCGTCCTCGTCTTTCAGCGGTCGCTTCGCATCAGTGGCGAGCTCGGGCGTCTCGCTCTTTGGCGTTTCACGACTCAACGGGACGAGCGAGGGAGTCATGGGCCGTGAGCGTAGCGACAGCGACTCTTCGTCCTTTGCTCCCGGCTCCACCAACAATCGCATCAGCGCCATCGAGGAAGATGACGAGGATGAGCTGCAGCCTCCTCCGCCTCCCATCCAGGTTCCTCGCAACTTTCGAGCGAGGGAGCGCCGAAGGGTCAACATCAGCGGACGGATGCTCGTACCCATCGCAGAACCGGCTCACGAGGAGGATGCGCCACCACTTCCATCTGCACCCCCTCCTCACCCGTCGTCAGCGCCTAACGACTTGTCCACTCGACCAAGGGCCAACACCGACCCCATCTCTCCGCCAGAGGTCGATTCTTCCACCAATGTCGAGCCGCCTGGTCCCTCGAGAACTGGTAGCCCTTCGGAACGCAAACGCAAGATCTCTGCGCCCCCTCTGCTACTCAGCGGCGACCCCTCAGCCGCACACGACGCCCCTCTCTCGGCGCCATCTTCCGCTCCCGCCTCCCCTCCTCAGCACCTCCGCCCCAAACCTCAACCACCACCACCACCACCACACACACCAACTCGTCAACATCACCCCGTCATCTCCTTCATCAAACGTTCCGACCTCCCTACCTCTTCCTCTCCCGCCGCGCCGAAACGCTCGGCGCTCACCGCCCTCCTCACCGCCAAGGAGGATTCACCCTCCGCCTCGAACCCCTTCTCCCGTCTCTACGCCGCCCTCGTCTCTCGCGGCAGCGATGCTCTCAAGCTCACCATATATTTCCCGCAATCGAAAGCGCCGAGCAAGAAGCTCAAGATTGCGGTCAAGAAGGACTTGACGGTCGAAGAGGTGATTGGAGCGGGACTGTGGGCGTACTGGGAGGAGGGAAGGGAGCCAAAGCTGGATGTTGGGGAGGGGGAGCAGGAGCATGATGAGACGACCAAGTGGAATCTGCGGATCGTCGAGGATGATGGAGAGGTCGACGAGGACTTCCCTGGTGAGCGCTTTGGCTTCGTCCGCTCGAGCTCCGTAACTGACTCACTATGTCTACAGCCCTCGACCGGACTCGGGCCATCTCCAAGTTCTCGTTCGACGAGTTTGCCATCGTGCCGGCGACGGGGCCACAACGTACGTCGGCCGAGCCTACCTCGCATCGCTTTTTCCCTGACCGTTCACCCGCTTACAGTCAAGGACAACCAATCAAAACAAGCTACGATCCAACGTCGACCCTCTCGAGTCCTCGCCGCGCCAAAGCGCTCCTTCGCCATCCCCGCCGGCAACACCCTCGCTCCTCCCGTCGCTGCCGACGCTCAGCCTGCACTCGCCGTGACCTCTCCGGGAGCTCCACCTACACCTACAGGCGGTTCTTTCCGCCCTGGAACCACGATGGGCGTCTCTTCGGCTCTCGCCATCCCCGTGCTCCTTCGCGTTCGGCTCCCTCCGGCGCCGGGCGTCGACGAGATCAATACCACTGTCAGCGTGCCCAATGATATGTACATGAGCGATGTTTTAGGTGCGTTTCTAGCTCTCAGCGTTTCGAATGACCAATCTCATCCTTCTTCTCTCGCTCGCAGACCACATCTGCAAGAAACGGGGACTCGAGAATCCCAAGGAGTGGGCTCTGATGGTTCGCCACAACGATGCCGATATTGTCGTTCCTCTCGACCGCACTGTCGACAGCCTCGGAGACCGCCACGACCTCACCCTCGTTCGTCGAAGCCAAGTCGCCAGCTTACGCGGTAACGTCAAGCAGGCGCTGCAGAACACCAATCCGAGTGGTGAGTAGTCGATTGAAGACCTTTGGGCGCGCTCGGCTGACCCCTCTCATCTACAGCATCCATCTTCAAGCGCCTCTCGGAGCCGCCTCAGCCCAAGTACCAGTCGGCTTCGGACCTCACCTCGACCTACCAGCGCTTCAACGTCCAACGAAAGCTTCCCATGCCTCTCGGTCGTCATCCTCGCACCATCGCCATCGATGGAGACTAGTGAGCACGATCTCCGCGTTCGCTTCGTGCCCTCGCTGACCTCTCCTACCTCCCGCCTTCACTTCCTGCCCTGGCTCACCTCTCCCACCTCTCAGCATCCATTTCATGCCGTCCGCCGCCGACAACCGCGGTCGCTTCGAAGGCGGCCGGACCTCCTCCTTCCACATCTCGATGGTGCACGACTGCAAGGTCTCTCGAAGGGCACCTACGACCTTCAAGATGCTGGTGCAGAAGAACGGGCACGACAAGCGATATGATTTTGAGGCGGAGAACTCGAGGCAGGCGATTGAGATTGTGCAGCATGTCAAAGCGTTGACGGCGAGCTTCAAGGCCGAGGAGGCGGCGAGGAGGGGAATGAGGTTGCAGATGTAGTGTTGTGCCCTTTTCATTGTCAAACTACACAACAGCCTTCTCGTTGAGCTCCCGACCCACTGAACTCTCGCTCTCGTCCTCGGGCCGAATCTGAGTCTGAGCCATCACTCGGGCTCGAATGCGAGGGTAGTTCTTGAGGTCGCCGTGCATGAGCCACCATACAATCGAGATGGAGATGCCTGAAGCGATGATGAGTGCAGTAGAGGCCTCGAAGGATTTGATGTAGCTGGGTTGGAGTGTTGAGTCAGCGCCGAGCGAGCCCCGCCGCCGAAGCGCCAGTGAGGAGCACGCACCGAGGACCGTACTGAAGTGCGAAGAGAACCGAGTCGTCAGAGCGCAGTTAATGATACGAGGAGTGCATAGCGATGGGGGGAGTAGGGAAAGAAGGCCGAGGGTCAGCCTGCGGCGCTCGGCGCTCGGCGCTCGGGTAAGGATGAGAATGACTTGCATCGCTCCTGTACAGCTGCGGGCCCAACAATCCTGTGAATTGAGATAGAGCATTGTTGATCCCGATGCCGAGGGCTGCAGAGCGACACCGCCGGGTCAGCAGAGGGTCCACGACCTCTTCGGCGATGAAGCAGGCTCACCGGCGGCGCTCGTTCCTCTGATGGCTGCGACACGCTTCGGCCAAAGGCAGGCGTAAGCACTGTAAGAGTAGTGAATGTCAGTAGAGCAGCTCATGCGCAGTGTCTGGCTGGCGCAACTCACGTAGGGGCGCATGCCGAGATGATGCAAGCGGCAAAGTAGCGAGCTCCGGGCGCGTGGACAGTGATGAGGAGGATGTTGGAAATGATGACGAATATATGCAGAATCAGAACAACCAAGAAGGGGCTGACGCCTCGCTTGTGGATGATCCAGGAGCAGGCGACGCAGAAGAAGACGGCGGCGGCCTGTGAAGAGAGGTCAATCGACTGCAATGTACTGTAAAGATGGCTTCAACTCACAGAAGGGGGAATTTGAAGCAGATTCGATCCAGCCGAGCCCGAGATGCCCATGTCGAGGATGATCCTGCGAGCGCGAAGGAGAACTGATCAGCTCGGCGGAAGCTGAGAATGACAAAAGAGCACTCACTGAGGCAGCACAGTACTGATACCCCAAGCGCCGACCGCATACAAAGCCCAAAAGGCAGAAAAGAACCAGAAAGTCGGATCTTTGAACATCGCCTTGATTTCGGCGCCATTCCAATTCTCGGCGCCCTTTCGAGGTGCAGCCTTATGCAGGTGCGCGCTGATGTGGGCTTTCTCGGCTGCTGAGAGGAATCTCGCCGTCTCGGGGAAGTCGGGTAGGCAGAAGAAGACGAGGATGCCGAGTACGAAGGGGAGCGAGCCCTGGGAAGCGAACGCCGAAAGTCAGCAATCATGAGCGGTAACACATTGAAAGGACTCTGCTCACTTCTATGATGAATAGCCACTGCCAACCATGAAGACGGCCGTTGGTGTAGCTGATGGCCCATGCAAGAAAGCCGGAGACTGCGAAGTTGAGAGGCGCGTGTGAGCTTTTGGCGATGAAACAGCCCCTCCCGCTCCCCGCTGAGGTTGCACGGATGGCAGAAGCGAGGACTTAGTTCAACATACCTCCTCCCGATGTCGCATTCGCCATGTAAAGGATGAGGATCCGGGGCACGAGCTCGGCCGAGGAGAACTGCGAAACGGCTTTGGCGTAAGTACTGCTACACTCCAGCGGGATTCAGTCACGACCTACCCAGAAGGACCACATGTAGATGAGGCTAGTGAAGTATCCCCCTGGAAGCAGAAGGTGAGTGATTACCTCGGTGCTGAAGACACGCTCCGGAGGCTCACCTTCCATCAAGCCGAGCAGCACTCGGGTGGTGATGAGGCCCCCATACGAGGTCACAGCAGCCATACTCATCATTACAATTCCCCACGAGATCACTGTAGTGAATCAAGAGACGTCAGCGGGTCAAGTACGTCGATTGGCCGGCACCGAAGAGCTCACTGATTCGAGAGATCCATTTCGACGGCGAAGTGAGCTTGAGGAAGAAGGTCGACAGGGGCTCTATCGCCGCGTATCCAGGGTAGAAGACGATCAGACAGTTTGCCCTGTTGAAACGTCCATCAAGTAAGCCTTCCCGTCCCAGAAACGATGCTCGCGCTGGAAGCTGCTCACCACTGCTGAGGCGTGAGACCGAGGGTCTGCTTGAGTGAGTCGTGGGTCTCCGAGTTAATCGTACCAGCATTGCTTATGTTCCCAAGGTCCAGTCGAACCACACAATAGGTGACGGCGATGAGCGGAAGGATCCGCCAATCAATCCGGCGGAGCAGCTTCTTGTGCTCTGCCTCAGTAAAAGTGACGGCAGATTCATTATCGAGGATGTCGCTCGGTGCTGGTGACTTTTCGGACTCGTAGGAAGGTGCAGACATGGCGGCAACGGGGTCGTCGACGAGGAAATGGCTGCTTAAAAGGGAAAAAGAGCTCGAGTGAAGCCAGCGCTTGTCAAGCGAGCTAATCGAAAGCACGATTCTGCAGTAAGCTCTCGCGAGCGATAGAAGCCTCAAGGTGTGCTTTGTCGCCGATCGCAGCCTCGGCCGACTCGGAGGAGAGCGAGTTGCAGCGGTCGAGCGAGTGAGAGATGAGCAGGCTCAATTTGGACGAGGTTCTCTTGCACTCGCTTCACCTCTTCGACCGCCTTTCCTGGCTCTATTTCAATACAACACTGCTTTCACCTGCTGCTGCCGTCCCAGCCTCCGCCCGATACCTCGCTGGTCGATCTTGGTTGCTCGCGCAATCGCACGCCTTCGCAATCACGTCGTCGCTTCAGGGAGCTGAGATGCCGGCCGGAAGGAGAGCAAGGTCAGCTGGCAGCGAACAGTTTTGCCTTTCAACTATAGCACCACCAATGGCCCCCTCGACGCTTGACGTTCCGACTTGGTCTCCTCCTCCCGCGACAAAGGAGCAGCTGGATTACGCCGAGCTGGCTCAGGTCGATCTCTCAAAATGGCCTACGAGAAAGGATGAGCTACTTCTTGACATGCGGCGTGCGGTGAATGAGTAAGTTGGGCTGCACTGCGCTAATGTCTCGGGAGATGTAGCTTGCTGGATGCCCCGCTGGAGATTGCACGCCTGCTTACAGGACTTAAAAATAGGAGCTGACTTCTACCATGTGGCAGAGTCGGCTTCTGGTTCGTCGTCGGCCACGGCATCACCGACGAGGAGATCACGAGGCAAATGGCGCTCGGCAATGCTTTCCTCGACCTCCCAATTGACGAGAAGAGGAAGCACCCCTGCGACTTCAAGCACGGCAACTTCTTCGGCTTTCGCGAGGGTTCGAGGCTCATGGGCAAGAGTCAGGTCAAGGACAACGCCGAAGCTCTGAACTTGCCCAAGATTACGCCGAGCCTCGCTCATGAGCTACCTCGCTACGATTTCATCACTCCCCATCAAGCCGAGATTGGAGCTTTGTGAGTGTTGCTGTACTACGAGCACCGACGAGGACAAAAGCTGACCCTTCTCCGCCGCTCTCAGCCAGCGCAAGATCCACTCCAATGTCCTCGCTCCTCTTCTCTCCCTCTTTGCCTTACTACTCGAGCTTCCCCAAGATTATTTTCTTGCACCCCATGAGTGGGATCGGAGGACAGAGGACCATCTCCGCTACATGAAGTACCGGCCCAACAGCCGAGAAGACGACCTCGCCATCGGCAATATTCATCTCAACGGCCACACGTAAGTCGTAGTGTTCACGCCTCGTCTTGGGAGCAGCTCGGGAGACTGGTGCGGCTTTTCACTTGCTTGCCATCGTCCTCCCTCGCAACTCTGGGCTTCGCCGTCTCGCTGACCCAGCTCGGCGCCGACTCGACTGCATGTCCTGCATGACGATGAGCTCCACTGACTTTCTCTCCGCTTCCCCCTACCAGAGACTTCGGACTCGTCACCATTCTGTTTCCTCAGATCGTTCAAGGGTTGCAAATCCTCACGCCCGAAGGCGAGTGGAAGTACGTTCCCTACCTCCCGAATGGCCTTCTGATCAATGTGAGCCTTCTCAGCCCCTCTCGTCCCTCTGCGCTGACGCTGACTCAATGTACTACACCTATATCGCAGACCGCCGACGTCCTCAGCGTTTGCTCGGCTGGCTACTTCAAGTCGACCATCCACCGAGTCCTTCGCCCGCCCGACGACCAGGTCAACTACGAGCGCATGGGCGTCTTATACTTCTCGCGCGCCGCGCACGATCTCGAGCTCAAGGTTGCCCCTTCGCCGCTCTTGAAGCGGCTCGGCCTGTACAAAGAGGCGGATCCCGAGGGGCCGGTCGTCTCTGGTCTCGGCAAGTCTCAATCTTGCTCCTCTCCAGCGCCAAAGCTGATCACGCATTCCTTACAGAGTTCACCCGAGCTCGTGTAAAGCACAGCTGGGACAGACCTGTCTACGGCGACGACGAGTTCAAGAAGGGTTTCAAGGTGGGAGGGCTAGAGGTCAGAACGGACTACGACTTTGATTCGAAGACTGAGCTGCTGAGGGTGATTGTATGAACCTGGTTTGTATCAGTCGTACACTTGTAAAGTAGTTCAGTCCATTTCGAGAGTCGTCCGGAGCATGCGAAGTTGTCGCCGAAGCGCCGAGCACACCGCGCTGTCCCCTACCTCACCCGCGGAACGCGAGCAGACCCATAAGCAGCTCTACAAATTGATTTAAAATCCTCCGAGCACTCAAGAAACCCCTCGTTGCTCTGCTCGCTTATCCTTTTCTGCCGACCGGTGCGCGCTGCTTGGCTCCCACTTCATCGCTCGTCTCGTCTCTCACCTCCGCCTCGTCGCTGAGCACACCAGCCGGCTACACAGGCAGCAGCTCGTGTCCACGACAGTTGCCACCCGGCCGAGTTGGAGTGATCGAGATTCGCAAGGAGCAGAGGAATCGCGCAAGGCGCCAGTGAAGTGCTCAGCAGAGAGCGGTCGGGAGAGGTCTGCTCAGCTCCAAACGTTGCTCAGAGCAAGATGGCACCCAACAGGAAGCGTGTAGCTATCGTTGGTGGCGGTATCAGTGAGTTTGGTGCAGCGCGTCTGGCGCCTCGCTTCGAAGCTGACCTCCACTCTTCTTCGACAGGCGGCATTGCCCAAGCTGTTCGGCTGCAAGAAGCTTTGGGAGACAAAATTGAGTTCATGGTTCGTCGTGAAGCTGTCGGAGGAGCTGTATGGGAGTTCGTGAGCTCACTGCGTCCCTCCGCAGATCTACGAGCGCGATGTGGCTGTAGGAGGTGTTTGGAGGGACTCGTTATGGAAGGGCGCCGGTGTCGACGTCCCTATACATCTCTACTGTGAGCTGTTGCTGTTCATCAAGCTCTGGCGCCGTCGCTGACCGTCGTCGGCAGCCCTCTACTCGCACCTGAATGGAGACTTCTCAGAGAAATTTGCCAGGCGAGACGAAGTTCTTGCCTGTGGGTGATTTTTGTACCATGCTACAGCCATCCGAGCTGTCATCGCTGACCTTCGCCTCTTCTTTCCCTTTCTCGGCGTTCGCTCTCGCTCTCAATCTTCTCGGCTCCCTTCCCCTTCGGTTCTACCTTCACGCGACACTCCTCGACTGCAGACTGGAACTCTATTATCGACACACACGGCTTCAGAGATCGCTTCCGCTTCGAGCACGACTTTCAAACCTCCTCCTGGGACGAGATCGAGCAAGTGCACCACATCACCTTCAGCACGCCCGCCGGACCCGTCGTCATAGATGCCGAGGTCCTCATCGCCGCCTCGGGAGCTCTTAACAAGCCCATCATCCCTTCGCTGCCCGGCGTTAACTCTTTCGAAGGCGAGCAGTGGCATTCGTCGAGGTGGAATACGAAGGTCGATCTCAGTCATAAGAGGGTTGCGGTAGTCGGCAACGGCTCCTCGGGGATCCAAGCAGTCCCATACATCGCTGGCCTCGAAGGGATCCAACTCACTCAGTTCATGAGGAGCCCTGGATATTGGAAGCCGAAAGTGAGCTATCGCCGAGCCTCGTGCGCAGGCGTCAAGCTGACCCTTCCTCGACAGGTCAACTTCCAATATTCGTGGCTTCAGCGCTTCATCTTCAAATATGTCCCCTTCGCCAACCGCCTCTACCGATGGCACCTCTTCTACTCTTACGACCACATCGGCGCTTCAAGGGGAACCGGCAAGTGGTCGACCGAGCAGCGCGAGGGCCACACGGCTCGCCTTCTCGGCTACCTCCACAAGACGGCTCCGCAAGAGTACCATGACATTCTCACCCCAAATTACCGTGTGTTTCTTCTCCTCTTGCCGTCCTCCGTCCGGAGCTCACCCTCGCCCCAACAGCCATGCACTGCAAGCGAGTCGCCTACAACGCCGGCTGGCTTGAAGCTCTCCACCGTCCCAACGTCCATCTCACCGCCGATCCCATCACCACTGTCACTCCCTCCGGCCTCATCACCAACAGCGGCACGAGCTACAAGTTCGACGTTATCGTCTGGGCTACGGGCTTCGATGTTTCGGCGACTGGCGTCGGGCTGAACCATGGCGTGTATGGATTGGATGCCCGTGAGCTGAAGGGGCTGTGGGAGGATAACGAGGGAGCTTTCGCTTACCTGGGCGTCGGTCACTCGCTCGTTCCTAATTACTTCACCGTTCTCGGTCCGAACGCGATTTCAATGAGCTGGGGTTATACGCTCGGCAATCAGGTAAATTCCATGTCTTGACTCGAGCTCTAAGTTCCTCTAAGTTCTAAACACCTTCATATGTCTCGAATCGAGATCTGAGTTCCGCGCACGAGCTTTGAGCATTCGAGACGAGCTCGGCGTTTGCTTGCTCGGCGCAGAGGAGCGTTTCGTCAGCTCTCAAGAACGTCGCTGACTCTTCTTCCATTCCCTCCCGCATGTCTCTATCCCTACAGACCGAGTTCATTGCCCGCCTCGTCAAGGGTATCGTCGACAACGGCCTCACTTCGATCGTGCCGAAAGCCTCCGCTACGAGCACCTACAACATCAAGCTGCAGGAAAGGCTCGAGCAGACGGTGCTCGTTTCCAAGCTCTGCACGGCGTGGTATCGCTACCGAGGATACGGCAAGGTCATCGCTCCCTCTGGTCTCACAGCCAGTGAGTCCCTTTCCTTCTTTGGTCCGAGCGCCGAGCATCGCTGATCTCGCCTCTCCAACAGCCGAGCTCTGGCTTCGCACTCGCAAGATCAAGTGGGAGGACTGGGAGGCTCGTTATCAACCGGAAGGAGCAGACAAAGCTGCTGTGGTGGAAATTAAGTCGCCGACGAGCTGGAACCCGTTCTCGTGGGTGGCGGATTGGGCGGCCGACAAGCTAGAGAAGTATATTTACGATCTTACCACTCGTCAGTAGAGACGCAATGGAGCTGTATATAGATACCAGCCGTCGGCAAAGTGAGCTTCGAAAGAGGCTCGATACAGGCGAACAAGTTCGAAGCCGAGCCGGCTCGCTCTCTTTCTTCAACCTTATTCTGCTCGACAGCCTCGCCTCCGCTCTCTTCGCAGTGGATCACACTTATACAACACTCATACCACGCCTACGCCTCTAGAGACCTACACACCCTCCGCCCACTCGCTCGCGCTCCCTCGAGCATGTCTTTCGGTCGACCTGGCAACGCCAGCATCAACTTTGCTGCTACGCCGCCAGGTCAGTCTGGAGACCGCACCTTCTGACTCGCCATGGCTGACCCACATCCTCCTCTGCACACTCTTCACTCGCCACCGCTGCTCGTTTGCTCGTTCCGTCCTCAGAACGCGGATCGTTTCCTCTCGACCATGACGGTAGGGAATGGCTCGTGTATCAGCGCAGAGGTAGAGCTGATACTTGGCTACACGACAGGCGAGTGCAAGGAATACATGGTCAAGTACCTCAAGTGCATGAAGACGTCCAAGTCGCAGTCGACAGAATGCCGCCATCTCTCCAAGGAGTACCTCAACTGCCGGATGGAGAAGTGTGTTGGTTCTCTCTTTGTCTCTGACGAGCTTCGCTGACCCGTTGCGGTCCGTAGGGGACTGATGGAGCGAGCAAATTGGCAGGACTTGGGCTTCCAGGAAGGTGAAGGAGGGGAGGGGAAGAAGCCGACGGCCAAGCACACGCAAGGACCATCACCAGGCTTGGACCGGAGCTAATGCATTGCTGCTTCGAGGTTGAAACGGCTGGAGAGGGAGAGCGGCGCGAAGCAGAGGCGAGGAGGGGTCGTTGGCTCGGTCTGGTGAATATGCAGGGCTACAGAGCGGTGAAGGGGGCTATTGAAGGCCATCAGACTGCTTCTTGGCCTGCTCCCACGGCATTCGAGGTGAGCTGCTCTTTGACTTGAGCTCGCCCGCTCGCCTTTCGCTCTTCCCTTTCCTCCCACAACCTGCGCTTCTCGTCTCGTCTCTCGTGAGTTGCTCTCTCGGCGTACAGACTCTAGCAAAGCTGATCTCTTCGCCGCAGCATATCTGCCACCGACCAACCCTCGACTCAAGCACACGCCGAACCGCTCGAGCGCTCCCTCGCCGACCTCTCGCTCTCCTCTTCTGATCGTCCCGCCGCTTCGCCAGCTCCCGTCGAAGGAGAGAACTTCTCTTTCCTCCTCGCTACGTCGGCCGAGGACCCTCCCACTCCCCCTCGTCACATCCCTTTCCCCGGCTCGGGCGTCAACCCCTCCGAGCTCGTCGGCAAGAGCCTGCACTTCTTGGGAACGTCGAGCGACCACCCCCTGGCCAGCCTTCGCTTTACCGACGGAACTCGCTACCAAGTACACCTTCTGGGCCACGTCACGGATCCCTTCGACGACCCACTGGAGAGTCCGAGCGAGATCGTTCTCGACGACCGCCTCTCCGCGCTCGAGGACCGACTTATCGCCCCTCGACCTGCACCTGGAGTAAGCGCAGTGCTCATCGAAGACGCTTCCTACGCCATGAGGATCGGTCGGGACAAGCATGACTACGGACCGTTCTACGAGGCCGAACACCTCGCTCTCGGTCTCAAATGCGAGGGCAAATGGGGCTACTTGTGGGGACGCGTCTACCAGGAGGACGATGGTGATGGGGACTACCAGACTGTCACGAGCTACCAGAAGGCCTGCTACCTCGTCAAGCTTTCCGCGCCTCCCAGTCGTGGTCGCGGCGGTCGTGGAAGAGGACGAGGACAAGGCCGTAGCTTTTGAGGGGTTCAAGCTTGGTGAATGAGGAAATTTGATACCTGTTTCAAAGATTCTCAAAGTTGGAGAAAACGAGGTGCAAAATGCGAGAGCACTTCGCCGAGCCGGAGGGTCGAACGAGGCCACCTTAGCAGCGAGCATCCTATTGGCTAGAGAATCCGATCTCTAATATCTTAGCCTCTCTTGAGAGCCCTCGAGACCCTACAGCGACCGATTGAAGATCTCTGAGCGAACTCGACGGCGCCGAGCTTCTAACGCCGAGCTCTCTTTTCTCGTTTCTAATCTCTTCGCTGTCTCATCTGCTCTGTTTCTCGCTTTCTCGTCAGACTCGACTTGTTCCTCGCTGTCTACTCGCTCATCCTACCCAGCTACAACGTCGACACCCCCTCTCGCGCAGCTTCTCAGCTCGAGCCCTCTCAAAGGACGAGCCTCGTCCGCCCCTCGCCAAGTTTGCGTCGCTCTCTCTCCTCCCACATTTTCGTCGTCGCTCGTTCGGCTCGCCATGGATCCAGCAGAGCACCTACCAGTAGAGCTCCTTCGTCGTATCATCGAGGTGGCGCCCTCGCTCAAAGACGGCAAGATCCCTCATCAACGAGCAGCCGCGTTCAGGAGGATGTTGTGGTCGCTCGGGCTCGTCAACCACACCTGGCTCAACATCTCTCGCCCCTTCCTCTACTGCGATATCTGGATCACCACGGAACGGCCTGCCACAGCCCTCACGCGCACATTTGAGGAGAAGCCGGCACGAGCAGCTCTGTGCAGGACTTTCAAGGTGGAAGGTTACACCGGGGGAGGCAGGTGGAAAGATGAGGTGATGCGGATCGCTTTCGAGCGATGCACGTGCTTGGAGGAGCTCGAGATCGATGGAGCGAGGAGTAACTGGAGCAACGAGTGGGATGCTCTCCTCGGTGAGTGCTGCTTTGAGCTGTTGTGAAATCGCCGACGTGTTCTGAGCTTTTGCAGCATTAGATAAGCCCTCGCTCCATACCATGAACCTCCGGCACATCGCGTTCCCCACCACCTCGCCCACCTTCCCCTCCCTCCGAACCCTCAGCCTCATCGCCGTCACCCTCCCTCAACCCTTCACCTCCTTCCACAAGTCCTTTCCTAGCCTCTCAGAGCTCTCTATCTGCACACACGGAGATTTTTTGCTCGAGAGTGAGGCGAGAGACCCCTCCAACCTCGCTTTCGTGGTCGCGCTGGCGCCTCAGCTCGTCACTCTCCGGCTAGACAACGGCTCAAGGATAGGCATCCCCTTGTCCTTTATCCAACATCTCATCACCATCGGTGTCCGCCTACAGCGCCTCGACACAACCATCATCTTCGACTACAAGCTCCCTCTCCCTCCCCCTCCGTCTGGCTTCGACTCGGCCAAACTTCCTACTCTCGAGCTAGGGTTCGTCTTTGACTCGTGGACATCAAATCACATTCTGGTCACGAATCCACTCCTTCCTCAGCATCGGTTATGGGCTCTGTTCGAGTGTCGAGACGCCGGCGCCGTCGAAGCCATTTCCGCGCTTCGCCGAGTCGAGCGGGTCGTATTGGAGCCTTGGTTGGCAGAGCGCTTCTCCGAGGGAGTGGGTTATGCGGTGGAGAGGATGAAGAAGAGGGGGCTGAGATTGGAGTTCGTAGAGTCTGATTCGTTCTACGACGATTAGCTCGTGCCGCCTGTTCAACTCGTTCGGCGTACTCGTGCTTCGACGTGTGATGGGCGGAAGAGTCGTAGAGCACACGGAATGCAGATTCTTGTCCTCCCTCATATCGAGGCGCTTAGAAAGCGAGCGGAGACTCCTATGAGCGAGTTCGACGGCGCCGAGCTTCGAATTCCAACGCCGAACTTGCTCCTTCCTCGTTTCTGATCTCTTCGCTGCCTCTTCTGCTCTGTTTCTCTCTTTCTCGTCAGACTCGATCTTTTCCTCGCTCGCTACTCGCTCGATCTACCCAGCTACAACGTCGACACCCCCTCTCGCGCAGCTTCTCAGCTCGAGCCCTCTCGAAGGACGAGCCTCGTCCGCCCCTCGCCAAGTTTGCGTCGCTCTCTCTCCTCCCACATTTTCGTCGTCGCTCGTTCGGCTCGCCATGGATCCAGCAGAGCACCTACCAGTAGAGCTCCTTCGTCGTATCATTGAAGTAGCACCCTCGCTCAACGACGGCAAGATCCCTCAACGGAGAGCAGCGGAGTTCAGGACGCTGCTGTACACGCTGAGCCTTGTTCACCACATCTGGCTCGAAGTATCACGCACCTATCTCTACTCCGACATTATCATCGGCAAGGAGCGCTGTATGTTAGCGCTCATGCGGACCTTCGACGAGCAGCCCGAGCGTGCATCACTCTGCAGGCGATTTGAGCTGCAAGGGGATGGAGGAACCGGAGGATGGAGGTTGAGAGTGATAGAGGAAGCTCTCGAGCGGTGCCATGCGCTGCGTGATCTTGGAGTGGATGGGGCGCAGGCAGCGTGGCCGAGCGCTTGGGAAACGCTGCTCGGTGAGTCTAAAGCCTCCGTCCGATGCGAACCTACTCTCACCTTTTTTGTCTCATATAGTGCAACGGTCCATCTGCACCCTCAGACTCCGCGCGTTCACCATCTTCACATTCTCGGTGGTCCTCCCCTCCCTCCGAACGCTTGTTCTCGACGGCGTATCGCTCCATCAAGACAGCACAGCGCTGACTAGCGCATTACCCAACCTTTCGGAGCTCTCGATTTCGGGCATGTCCCTGGAGCCTGGCGCCAACATCAGCCCGCGGGTCCGATTCGTTCTCCAAATGGCTCCCCAGCTCGTCACTCTTCGCATTCGCAACGGAACCAGGGGTCTTCCCACCTCTCTCATCCACCACATCCTCATCATCTCCACTCGACTTCGACGCTTCGACATGCAGATCACCACCAATGACGACTTCCTCTCCTTGCCGCCCCTTTCGTCCAGTGGCGCCGATGACCTCCCCTCACTCCACCTCGGTTTGATCCTCAGCCAGATCAAGTACTCGCAAGCAGAAGCAGTTACCAGCTCTAAGCCACGACACGAGCGGCTGTGGGCTCTTTTCGAGTCTCGCGACGAGGGTTCCCTTGCCGCCGTTTCAGCGCAGCGCCGAATCGAGCGAGTAGTGTTGGAGCCGTGGTTAGTCGAGAAGTACCCGGGTGGAGAGGCCTATGCGATGGAGAAGATGGAGAAAAGGGGGTTTAGGCTTAGCTTCGACACTTGCGACCCATTCACCCTTAGCTGGTGGTAGAAATTGTCGAGGGTGGATTCCCTTGGTAGTCGTTAACCGTGCAAGAAAGGGTCCGAGTGAGCTATGAGGTGAATCTCTCACAGTAGAAAGTGTTTCGCGGACTCCAGGATGTAGCCTCCGCAAAAACCTCCTGCGAGTCCTCGGCGCTCCTTCGCCTGTCCTTTTGTCACTCCCGTTTCTCTCTCCTCCCCGTTGCTTCTTTGATTCTTTAAGATTCCTTACCTCGAGCATGCCACGCAGGCACAGGAAGCCTCACAATGCGCCACCTGCCCCCACAAAGCCGCCTTCAGCGTCCGCTCGCCAGCAACCGAAGCCAGCGCCGAAACCACCCCTTTCCGCCTCGGACCACGCCCGAGCGCCGCGCCCACCAACGAAAAAGGAGAAATCGACTGCTCTGCATCTCGATCGAGCTACATGTGCTGCTGTAGACTTCACGGACCGCCGCAAGACTCGGCTAGATGATGTATACAAGCAGACCGAGTCGGTTGCCATCGTCGGCGGTTTGGCCGTGGCAGCTGTCTTAGGACGCCTGAAGCACAAGCGGCTTCCGAGCTATACTCCTGAAGCTCGTGATGGCGCAGAAGACATACACGAGATGGTGTACGAGCGATTGACCCAGATGAGTCCAATCATAAGGAGCGCCGCTCGGCGGCGTGCGAGAGCGTTTGCTGACTTGGGTTAACCTGCACGATGTTGACATCGACATCAGGCTCGACGGATACTCTAGTATCTTTCAGTTTGTGGATGACCTACAACACAAAGGGCCACGGGACATGTCTTACGGCGTGGAGCTCGGCGAGGTCAGTTCACTCTCTCTGATCCGTTGACGCTGACGCTGGACTGACAACATCCGCTCTTGTAGGCAAGCCGAGCGCCGTTCGTGGGGAACTTCTACTCCATCAAAGAGGGGAGCAAGCCTCGTCGCTACTTTTGGGGAGATCAAACCGTGGACCAGCAAGTCGCCTCGCCTGCCCTCGGCGCGTGCTCACCACCCGCTGATCCTCATTTCACCATTGACAGAACCCATGGAGTTGGGATCGACTTTCACGAGGAGCCGAGGCTCATCCCCTACTTGCCCCCCGGGACCAACCCCTTTCATCTCACCGTTTCTCAAGAAGTCTACCTCACTCCGAGGGAACGCGTTGGTCGCATCCGCATCTTCCCGCCGTACATGCTTCTCATCAGCAAGCTCCTCACTCCGCGAGGAGGCAAGATCGGCACCCCCTCGGGCGACAAGGGCGCACAAGACCTTCTCGACATCGAGCGACTTCTCGCCTTCGACAAGGACGACCAGACCGCGTTGCTTGGCCTACAACCTGCGCAGTTCACTTCACACCTGAACGCCATGACTCCCGAGAGCTTCCTCAAACTTGAGAAGACGGCGGGACGGCTGTGGAAGGCCACAGGTCGCGACAAGCGGTTCGCTAAGGCGGACGACATGACCGAGTGGGAGCTGGAGCAGATGCCCCGTTTGAGAGCTAGTCTCAACGACGATGAGTTAGCAAAGCTTAAGAGCGATAGCTACTTGCACTGGCGCGACGCCATTATTGGCATCAAGATGATGTTTGACGTGAGTTTCGGCGCTCGGCGTTTGGCATCTGTTCTCTGATTGACCTCTCTCACCCAACGCAGAACTGCATTCACCATCCTGTGACCCACTCCCTGGCCAAAGCCCCTTTCCACGTCAACTCCCGTCACGCCCAAGCCGAACGACTCGACCGCCTCGCCGAACTGGACGACTCGGTGCCGACGCTGAGGAGGAGTATGAGGGTCAGAGTCTTCAAGAGCAGGGCTTGAAGGGGTTAATTAGTAGCTTAGAGAAGAAGGTCGCAAAATCGAGATCGTATCGTAGGGCATCCTTGAGCGAGGCGACTGGCGAGCTTCGGCGCTCGGCTCTCACCTCTCCCCTTTCGATCCGATGAGCGAACGAGCGGGCGAGAGATGAGGGGTACTTCTCAAGACTGTTGCAGAAACGACGACGACGACGAACGGGTGGGGGTATCCTACTACTCTTCTGCCTCCTCTACTCCTCAGCGATCTCAAGCGACCAAAACCCTCGTACTCGACTTGAGGCCGCTGAGAAGCATCGTGCCCACGAGAGGGACGTACTGCTTGGTCACGAGCTTGATAAATTCTTGAGCGACGATACCTCCCATCAAGGCGGCGATTTGAGGGAGGTCGGAGGCGCCGGCGCG
>MWVB01000130.1:0-39426 GCA_003054985.1 Leucosporidium scottii
AATAATAATAATAATAATAATAATAATAATAATAATAATAATAATTGTCATTAACTATTTTTTTTGTCATACCACCTATGGTGGAAGCTTCCGGCACAGCCGGGTGATAAGGGGATAATAATAATAATAGCTGTCATTAACGACTCTGTTGGCTGATTCAAACTTTCATTGTGAATGCTCCTAACTTGTTCTTAGCAGTGTGTTGGCTGTAATCAACTAG
Source organism: Leucosporidium scottii (assembly GCA_003054985.1). Taxonomy (NCBI): domain Eukaryota; kingdom Fungi; phylum Basidiomycota; class Microbotryomycetes; order Leucosporidiales; family Leucosporidiaceae; genus Leucosporidium; species Leucosporidium scottii. The sequence goes on from MWVB01000130.1 coordinate 221, forward strand.
ACCGTATTGACCTTTAGCTGATGAACCTAAACGTCCTGCTTGAACTGTTTGTCGTGGTGATGCACGTTGTGTAGTTAGACGTCCTGATAGTTTAATCTTTACACCAGTAATGTGTGATGCAGGAGTAACTTCAGTACCATCAACTGAACCATCTGAAACAACTGTAGGTAAACTACCTTTCAGCATATCTAGGATTCGGTTGAATGAGTATTTACCTCCGTTAGCAGTTAAGTACTGTGCGAAGATAGAACTGTCCAATGCTGAGTGGTTAAGACGGATTAGTCGTAACTCAACTGTTCGACCCCAACACCGTGTAAGGGCATCTCCTAAGGCAGCAATGCTAGCGTTAGTGATAGTCTCAGTAGGTGCATAGTAGAACAATTGTACAACAACCTTGTCTGGGTTCACTGTAAACACAGGTTTTCCTACCAGAGATTGGTATTTGGCAAAGAAAGATTGGATGATTGAAATAGCTTGACGTTGCATTGACATAATGTTAGTCCGGTTGGCTTTATTAAACATGTATGTTGTTGTCATAATTTTATATATTTGTTAGTTGTATTACTGTTTTATGAGATCATAGATCTGTTCATAAACAACTAGGCAGTAGATACTAGACCTACGCTGTGTATTATCTTCTAGGTGTGACTAGAAGAATAAGATGAATCTCCAGCAGACTATGCTAGAACTTGTACACCGAAGTTATGCCAATCAATAGATGACTGGTCAGGCTAATAGTAAGAATTGAACTTACGTTATATCCATATGAGGGATAGGTTCTAACCACTGAACTATACTAGCATTATTTATCTCCCTATTGAATAGTATTATATCTCAAGGTCAATAAATGGGATAAAGTAAGGGGATACTATAAGCCTAATTCTGTATTAATACTGTATTAATTGGACTGATTAATTTAAACGTTCTCTTTACTATCATATGATAGCTATAAAGGTGTGCATAGGTATAAGTGCGTTATTAAAGACTTATTAAGGTCAATAATAAATTATTTCTGTAAATGATACCACAACTCCAGCTGTATGATATGCATAACTCACCTAGGACTTTCCTGTGGAAATAACTCCATCAGTCCCATATCCCCAAAACGTATAGATATATGGATCAACTCCCAGAATCGAACTGGGACCAATAACACCACAAGTTATTGTTCTACCGTTGAACTAAGCCGACCTATAAAGTTACCTACATCCTTATCAGTTTACGTCCTTATATTTATCGTGTTAGATTTGGTATAGTCGTATAGATTGTTCCTCTCTTATATATATCCATAAGGGGATAAAATGATAGTATTAAAGATAGAGTTATGAACCCCACCAGTAGATACTTACGTATAGGAATAACCAAACTACATCAACAAAGTGCCAGTATAGAATTGAAGCCTCGAATCCTAAGTGGTGGTGGTCTGTTAAGTGGTAAGATAAGATACGGAAGAAGGCTACAGCAATGAAGGCTGTTCCAATCATAACGTGGATACCGTGGAATCCAGTTGCGAAAAAGAATGTTGATCCGTATGCTCCGTCAGTGATAGTAAATGGTGCCTCGTAGTACTCGAATCCTTGTAGAGCTGTGAAGATCACAGCAAATACTACAGTGATGATGATACCTAGAAGTGTACCTCGTCGGTTACCCTCGATCAGTGAGTGGTGAGCGTATGTAACGCTGGCTCCTGATGAAAGTAATAAGATAGTGTTAAGAAGTGGGATCTCGAATGGGTTAAGTGGGTCAATTCCGGCAGGTGGCCATGCTGTCCCTAACTCAACTGTAGGAGCTAGTGCTGAGTGAAAATACGCTCAGAAAATAGATACGAAGAAGAAAATCTCACTAACAATGAATAATGCTACACCAAGGTTAAGACCTTTTTGTACAGCAAATGTGTGGTTTCCTAGTAGTGTACCCTCGGCTACAACGTCTCGGAACCATAGGATCATAGCACTAACAGTAGTGATGAATCCGATAGCTACAAGAGTTCCTCCGTTAGCAAAACCGTTAAAGTACATTGCTGCGGCGATTGTTAAGATCAGTAGCGCGAAAGATGTTAGTAAAGGCCATGGAGATGGAGTTACTAAGTGGACTTATCAAACTATATATTGTTGTGACGGCGGACTAGCCCGCCGCTATATAGCTTGTAAAGATCATATTATCAAGCTTTGTGCTTGTAAGACGTATGATCGTTGAGGGTAAATTTCCCTGCTGATAAACTGGCTCGCTTGTCTGTAGTTTGATATAAAGATAGCTGTTTTTGGGTCCGGTTTTGGGGTCCCCCCAAAAAGCCAAAAAAATACAAATTGTGACATTATAATGTATTGTATGTTGGCCTAGTTTTCCCAGCATATAGTCTTATGTTTCATAATTATAATATTATGCCGCTCTTACTAATAGGATTAAAACGGGTGTCCTTGGAATTGTGATCGTGATAGTTGCATGTTAAAAACAATTAATTAGAGTCAGACATTGACAAGTCTAAGATTATATCTATAGAATATTTGCCAATACGTGGATAAAGCGACTAGGCTTTCTATTGACCTCAGCCTAAGCTAAGGATCGGATAAAATAGGATTCGAACCTATGGTACTTGGTAGTACATCATATTTCAAGTATGACACATTCGACCACTCTGTCATTTATCCGTTATTGTTAATGTCAATGGGGAGACTAATAGGACTTAGACGATTTGAACGCCTATTAGAACCATCATGAGTAGTTGGCATTACCATTATGCTAAAGTCCTTTACTCATTAAGTATAAACTACTAGAGGTCTCTTATATTATTTGACCTATGCTATTGTCTAATGTTGTTATTCTCTTATAGATATAGAAACAAAGATATTGAGTATAAAAGGAGTATAAGAGTACATTATCTTATTTAGGTTATGCCAGTAAGATATAATGCAAGTATGCTGGAATTGGTAGACAGGTGGTTCTTAAGCAACCATGATTATAGATCGTATGGGTTCAATTCCCATTACTTGTAGATGGTAAAGTATAAGAGAAATACATTATTGGCATACATCATTGGCATACATCCTTGAGATACTATCATATTAATCTTGGTAGAATTTACTCTTACTCTTATAAGTTTACATAACCTACTATACAGGAATAGCTTGACTCGAACAAGCTCCGCGAGACTTTGGAGATCTGCATGCTACCATTGACACCATATTCCTAATTATCTAGTATTCTTTTAGCTATAAACAAGGACAGCACGAATCGAACATGCATTGACGAATTTGAAGTTCGCTATTCTACCATTGAACTATGCCCCTCACACCTACACTACCCATTGTAGGTAAGACTTAGTAATAAGATTAAGAGGGAATCGAACCCTAGGTCAACAGATTTGCAGTCCGTGTACAGTACCATACTGCCACCTTAACCCAATAGCACCCTATGTGCCTAACAGGATCAAAAAAAAGGGGGATTATGAAACGTTTGGTGTTGCTGATTTAGTTGGAGTCATACATAGTACGATAGGTCCAACCATGGCAAGTAAGAAAATAATACTAGCAACCACTAACCATAGTGATGCGTATGTGTATAATCCTTGACCAATACTCTCAATTTGAGTAAAGGCTGTCATTGTGTTGTCTGACACTGCTGGGTTGAATGCAGCGTGTACACTAGCTTCTGTATCTAGTGAAGCAGTACCTGTGTTAGAGATACCTAGTAGTGTAGTGTTAAGCCAGTTAAAGATGCTTAGTGACATGTGAAGTGATCCACCGTCATGGTAGCTAACTGGTAAGATTGATAGTAGCTCGAAGAAGAATAGAGATCCTAAGAATGCTCCCATAGGTAAGTTCTTAGTATATTCTTGTCCAGTATCTACTAGCTCAACTAATCGTAAGTTAAGCATCATGATAACGAATAGAAATAGGATGGCGATAGCACCAACGTAAACAATTAGGTATACAAGTCCTAAGTAGGCTACACCTAATAGACATAAGTATCCTGCAACGTTTACGAATACAGCAATTAAGAATAGAACCGAGATAACTGGGTTCTTAGCAGTAATTACCATAATACTTGATAAGATCGCACCTAAAGCTAATAGATCTAATAGTACGCTATTCATTGTAATAATATTAAATACTCTATCTCCCTTTGCTATCATTATAATAAGTCAAGCACAGTTCGATACCTCGTCTAACCTATAATATAGATTGTAAGGAGGCGAAGAGTCATAAACAACTAATATACCCTAAAGTAACTAGAAGTAGGTAGAACCACGATAAACTACTTTCTGGAGTCGAACCAGATAATAAATCCTTGTAGTAGTTATGATCAGTCTCCAACTGGAGTCGAACCAGTGGTCTAAGTATTAACAGTACTTCGCTGCACCGTCTAGCTCTGAAGACATTACACTTCTTATGGTACACATGTAATGTAAGTACCCGTCATATTCTTATATAAATAGAATAATGATACGAGATAGTAGAGTCGAACTACTGCAACCTACGTGTAAAGTAGATATTCTGACCGTTAAATTAATCTCGCTATACTTATTCTTATAGGCCCGTAACATCATTAAATCAATCTAGAATATCTACTAATGGGATTTAAAGTATCTCTCTTATAGTTTACTACAAAAGGGGATAAAATAATGAAACAACTAGATTAGTGTAAGTCGATTGCGTCACGTAGGTAAACACAAGTTAATACAACGAATACGTAAGCTTGGATGAAACTTACAGCGATCTCTAATCCAACCAGAGCTAAGAAGATAGCCATTGGTAGTAGTGCTACGAAGAACATAACAATACCTGAAGTTAAGATAGGCCATAACATACCACTTAAGATTTTAAGTAGAGTGTGACCGGCAACCATGTTAGCAAATAGACGTACTCCTAGACTGAAAGCACGTGCTAAGTATGAGATTAACTCAATTAGAACTAGTAATGGAACCATTCCGATTGGAGTTCCTGCTGGAACGAAGTATGAGAAGAAGTGCACACCGTGTCGGTATAGTCCTAAGATTGTAACTCCGAAGAAGATAGTAAAGCTAAGACCAATAGATACGATGATAGAAGTTGTTAACGTATATCCGTATGGAACGTTTCCGTTAAGGTTAGCGATGATGATAAAGAAGAATAGGGCGTAGATGAAAGGTAAGAACATCTCGTTAGCTGATCCAATTTGCTCCTTAACCATACCGTGTAGTGAAGCGTATGATGACTCTAGTCCGATAGACCATCGGCTAGGTACAAGTCGTCGGTCGTTTGATGCAAGTACGTGCACACCAAGTGACAGAACTAGAACTACTAATGAGTAGAATCCTAAGTTAGTAAGTGATAGGTTTAACCCTCCAAGTAATGGAGCGTTAAGAGCAACGAAAGAAGTAACTTCGAACTGCTCTAGAGGTGATGTAAAGATTGACATAATTAAATTATTTAATGCTACTAGGATGGCTTTCTACGACAAATTAGCCCTTAGGACTAAAATTGCAGGTTTATACCGCAGAAGTTCGTAGGGTAGTGACTACGGTCTCTAATAGTCTTATTTTTAATTCTAGTAAGTATCTCTCTTATAGTAATACGTATAGATTAGCTATTATAAGAACGGTATGTACGCGACTGAGATCAAGTACCACTACTGCAAACTAGAACTCTGTCTGCTTTACTCCCCTCTCTCCCCCCCCTCCTAAAGTCGGGTAAGCCATGGTAATACAAGGTTTCCCACTTTAGTGGGAGGTGATGGCCAGTATCGTGTGACAAGGTTATGAAATTTTACTAATCATGCTACAAGCTGCAAAATACATTGGATCAGGACTTGCTACTATCGGTTTAGCAGGAGCTGGAGTTGGTATCGGAGTTGTATTCTCAGGACTAATTACTGCTACTGCACGTAACCCTTCAAATATTATGGGGTGTTTAAAATAAGCTATATGCTGGGACGCCGAAATGTATGGTACTGAATATCAGTCACAATCCATACTCTCTAACCAAGGTTAAGTGAGGCAACCAGCAGGTATATATCATACCTCAACGACTACACGCTTTACAATTGATATGGCATGACATAATCAATTGATGATATAGTCTTCACACTATCCCATATCTAAACGAATAGAAATCAGGATAGTGAGAGGCATTACGACCACAATTATTCTCATACGCTATTCTTGGATTCGCCCTATCAGAGGCTACAGGACTATTCGCTCTTATGATGTCATTCTTACTACTATACTCATAGTTGTATAACATTTAAATTTTATCCCCCTTTTATAATATAACTCATAAGAGTTAGTAAGATAAGTCTTACCCTCCCTTTCAATTCTGTGCTACATGATGTTCTATTAGAGGGGGGTGGTGAGTGGCAAGTATGCTGAAATGGTAGCCAGGCAGTTCTTAGGAAACTGTGGTTTATGACCGTGTGGGTTCAAGTCCCACTACTTGTATTATCTTTATGACTATTCTTAAGATAGATTAAAAGAGTAAGACGAGTAAAATGAGATACTAGTTCTATAAAGGCTAAGTACAACTAATGAAGAGATAAAGGTGAAGTATCTTAGCAGTAATAAGACATGTATACTCATACTTTTCTATAAAATTCAGTCTAAAGCTTCCTTTTATAGAAAAGTTCCCTAATCTAGCCAAGAGTTCCTATCAAGGAACCTAAGATCAGTACCAGATTCATGGTATGACTCTCCTCTTATGGATATTTATAAGAGACATACGAGATATACAATATTAATGTATAGTTGTGATATTGATAAGTTTTGAGGATAAAATATAAGAGACTAACAAATAATCCAGTTAGCAGGATATGGAGAATCTATACAGATAACCAGGTCTAACTATGATTGTGGGCGCAGCCCAAGCCAAAGTAACTCAGATGAATGCCCTTACTATTATTTCCTAACAGTATGGGTAAGAAGGTTATTTTATGAATACAAGTAGTCCTATTTATCCGCTACGCTCCCTCTGGCCAGTCCTCGCTTCCCCCCAAGGGGGAAAAGGAGTCATGTCCATTCATCCGCTCTACCCCAGTGCTGGAGTATCATTTATTACTAACACGGAATACCTGTTTCCCCCGTGGGGGGAAAAGTAAAATAAATCAAAATATGACACGCGACTTAGTTTCAATGTACTATTACGGCTTCTGTTTCCCCCCTTGGGGGGGGAAAAGTTCCTTTTAATCGTGCTCCAACTCATAAGAGAGAGACAAGATATCAATAGTATGTGGAGGTCATAATCACAAGCCATAAGAGACTGAGAAAAATAATAGTATATTTGTTCGTTACTCTCTTATAGGGTAAAATAACGTTTTTCCTACGACCACGTTCCTTTTTTTCCCCCCATCGAAGATGGGGTAAAAAGCACAATATTACGATATTAAGTATATCCGCTAGCGGTTAATTCTGTAGCTACCTTTGCAGAAGTTTCATTAAACATGCATAAATAGGTCATTATTAGACTACATCCTTTGTTCCTAACCATCATGGTGGACTCTCTTTTCCCCCTTGGGGGAAACGCGTTCGGTGATACTAAACAACCCTCGTACTTTTTTGCATACTAGAGCTATTATCCTAATTATAACGCTTTAATCAAAGACCAGGCTAAGTCTATGAACATGTATTAGTGGAATTTTCCAATACACACCGTTATAACACTTAATGTTAACTATATTGTATTCTTATATTATCGTACCTTTGGTTAAACCTACTTATCACTTCCTTTTCCCCCCCTCGGGGGTAACAACAGCCGGTATATGATTACTAACTAAGTCATATACTAAATCAGAAACTTGCATGTATTTTACTCGTGTAAGATTGGTATGTGCACAACTGTGATTAAGCATATCTACTATGTTTACTCTTGACATATGCTAACTATAGGGATTAAGTAATACCCAGCATAGCTGGGAAGCTTCCCCTCTATCAAAGATAGAGGGGGGTGAGAGAGAGACCGGATTTATCATATAAAAAGGGGATAAATGTATGTAACTATTCGTTATTCGTATAGCAGTGTTGATACTGAGTAGTGTAGATCAGTAAGAATAATGTTAGGGAATAGTCCGAATAGGAACATTGTGAATAGTAATGGTAGTAATACCATAAACTCACGTCGAGTTACGTCAATAGCGTACCCAAGGAATGGTGACCATGAACCGTTACATAATCGTGCGTAAAGCCAGATTGAGTAAGCAGCAGACAGTACGATACCAGAACTCATAGCTAATCCTACTAGAGGACTACGTTGAATTGAACCTGTAAGGCACATTAATTCCCCTACTCAGTTCACAGTTAATGGAGTAGACATGTTTCCTAGAATGAATAAGAAGAATAGTAGTGAGAAGATTGGCATGTATTGTGTTAATCCTCGGTAGTATCGGATTACTCGTGTGTGATATCGGTCATATAGGATTCCTCCCACACACATGAACATAGCTGGTGAAACGATTCCGTGAGCGATACCTAATAAGATTGCTCCCTCGATACCTTGAACAGTGTTAGAGAATAGTCCGATTACCACAACTGACATGTGAGCAATAGATGAGTAAGCAACTAGTACCTTGAAATCAGTTTGTCGTAATGTTGTTAATGAACTGTAAATTAGAGTTACAACAGCAATAGTCTGTACTAATGGTGAGAAGTAAGATGTTGCCTCTGGTAAGAATGGAATTAGAACACGTAAGAATCCGTAAGTAGCTAACTTAAGAATTAATCCAGCTAGGATCATTGAAGCTCCTACTGGGGCCTCTACGTGAGCTCGACTTAGCCAAATGTGAACTGGTAATAATGGTGTCTTGATAGCAAGACTCATAAAGATTGCCAGCCATAACCATCGTTGGCTCTCGAAACTAATGTCAGCTAATGATAGCACCTCAAAGTCAGTACTTCCAACGTGGTAGAAGATTACTAGGAAGGCTAATAGCATGAATAGTGATCCAAATAGTGTGTATAGGAACAGTAAGAATGAGGCACGTACACGATCGGCACTAGCACCCCATACTCCAACAATTAAGAATAGTGGAATTAATACTGACTCGAAGAATACGTAGAATAGAAGTAGATCTAGAACTACGAATACTGCAACTAGTAGACTTTCAAGTACTAAGAAAGCAATCATGAAAGATTTGATATTGTGTTTAACGTTATCCCAACTAGCCAGTACACAGATTGGTAATGTGAATGTTGTTAATAATACAAAGTACAGTGAAAGACCATCAACTCCGATGTGCATGTGCAGATAGCTAAGTTGGTTGTACTCAGCAGTAAATTGGTATTGTGATGAGCTACTATCGAACTCACCCCACATGATCATTGATACAATGAAAGTTACTACAGTCGTTAGAAGAGCAACTCGTTTAACACGTGAGATTTGTGCTGGTGTAGACTCCGACATAGGAACTAAGATTAAAGCTCCTAATAATGGAATAAGAATAAGTGCGGTTAGCATGATATAATGAATTTATTTACCTCCTACCCTAAGCATACAATTATATTGTAAATACGAAGCAGTATGACTGATAGGCAAGGCCTATAGCGATGTCACAATGGAAACTTGTAGATAATTATTACTACAAGGTGGTCAGCTGTTTAACTGACGTTATCTATTAGTTATATTATGCTCTATAGTTAACTATAAGAGAGAAACGTGTATTAACTATAAATAGGTATAGTATGACTAATGACCTAAACCCTGTATAATTGTTGCATAGGATACTCCCGTCTAACTAACATAACTAGCATAACTAACATAACTAGCATAACTAGCATAACTAGTATAACTAGCACAACTAGCACAACTAGTATCTCTCTTATAATTTATTATAGAACAAGTTTTATTAGCACTCTGCTGTTTTGTGGGTACGTTTTTGGGGTCCCCCCAAAAGCCAAAAAAGGAAACCTATAAGTAATAGCATAGTGTCAATTTAATTTTGACATTGGGATCATAGTTTAACGGTTAGAACATACGACCGATAATTGTATAGTGGTGGTTCGATTCCCCCTGGTCCTATGGCACTTATGTAAGCATATAAGAGAGATAGTAATTTCATATTTGAATGATTGTGACTATGGACTTATTATAAGAGTATCCTAAAGGGAGAATATAGTTTAATGGTCAAATTCTTCAGTGTCATTGAAGCCGATGCGGGTTCGAATCCCGTTGTTCTCGTTCTAGTCTAAATGATCTATGACCTTTTAGTACTTTATCTCCTTCATATTGTCATATATAGGAAAACTTCGTTATAGTAGCCTAGCTATACCATTAGTTAATTAATTTAATTGATGAAGGCTTTAAGGCCTAAGTTGCCTCTTCTTATTAACTTAGTATTTTATAAAATACTATCTGGATATTATTAATACTCATAATGAGTGTAATAAACTTAACTCCCGTACTTTATTTATAATGGAAACCATTAGGAACTAAAACAAGATGCATGACATTATCATTAGTGTTATTCCTTGTAGGTATTTTAGGCTTCGTGCTTAACCGGAAGAACATCATTCTTATGCTAATCAGTATTGAGATGATGTTACTAGCCGTGACTCTACTAGTTATTGTTAGCTCATTCAGCTTCGATGACATTGTAGGTCAAACTTACAGCATCTACATCATTGCCATTGCTGGTGCAGAGTCAGCTATTGGTCTTGGTATTCTAGTTGCATTCTACCGTCTTCGAGGATCAATTAGTCTACGTTAACGATGTACCTATCTATTCTTGCCTTACCACTATTAGGTGCTGCCACATCAGGTTTACTTGGACGTAAACTTGGAGTTACTGGTGCACAACTAATCACATGTGCTTGTATGATTACTGCAGCACTACTATCAATCGTTGCCTTCTACGAGGTAGCGTTATGCGGTTCTCCAGTTTCAATTCACTTATCTAGCTGGATTGACTCAGGAATGATGTCTGTAGATTGGGCTTTCATGTTCGATAGCCTGACAGTTTCAATGCTATTACCTGTTCTGGTAGTATCATCAATGGTTCATGTATACTCAATCAGTTACATGTCTGCAGATCCACACAACCAACGATTCTTCTCATACCTTTCAATGTTCACATTCTTCATGCTAATCCTTGTAGCTGGAGACAACTACCTAATCTTATTCGTAGGTCGTTCTAAAGTTTACACTTAAACCTCTCAGCCTACCTAAAATTATACAATATGCTGGGACGTATCTCCTCTTTGTAGCACTCCTGTGGAGTAACAGTTTACATTTAATCTACCAGCAGGCCTATGGCCTCAGAGACTACACGTATAATATATAATTAATTATATAAAGATATAGTCCGACATCCCTACCTGATTTTGTGAGAAAATTTACTAGGTACATTTATACAAGCGTTCTCAATTACTTCAGTGGTGTTTATAGCTGTTATAGTTAAGACGACTAAGTCTTATCGTATGAATCTTAAGCTTACACCCTTCCAGTATCAAGCCTTAATAGGATTAATGCTTGGAGATTTATGTGCTGAACGCGGAAAGATTACGCACAACACGCGTCTGTCCTTTGATCAAGGTAAGATACATGCTGCCTATGTTTATCACTTGTACGAGTTATTCAGTCCTCTTATTAATATGGGGATCCACACCACTAATCGCTTACCGGACATACGTACTGGTAACATTTATGTCAGTCTTATGTTTAAGACTCTAGCATTTCCTGTTCTCAACGTATTCCGTGAGATGTTCTACTTTCCCTCATATGGAAAGGGAACTAAGATACTTCCATCTGACTTAGCAGATCATTTTACTGCTGTCAGTTTTGCGTATTGGATTATGGACGATGGTACATATGCACAAGGTATCCTTAAGATATGTACTGATAACTTTACATTAGACCAAGTCCAGTTTTTATGCGATATGTTGTTTGATAAGTATGGTATAGTATCCCACGCTCAACAACGTAAAGCTAACATGTATCGACTCTACATTGCCTCTCGAGAAATGGACAAAGTCCGTACTCTTGTTGCACCCTACTTAATTTCTTCAATGCGGTATAAAGTAGGCTTATAATCCCCTTACAATCAGGATAGGGAGTACCCGTGGGAGGGTATTGGAGTTTCATCATACCTGTTAATTAACTTCTGGTTCACACGTATCCAGGCTAACAAATCAGCTATTAAAGCTATGGTAGTTAACCGTGTTGGTGATACTTTCTTAAGTGTTGCCTTCTTCGGAGTATTCTGGGCCTTCGGTAACCTGGACTACGCTACAGTTTACAGCCTGTCACCATACATGAACGAAACAGTTCTAACAGTAATTGGATTACTATTCCTATTCGCGGCAATGGGTAAATCAGCTCAATTAGGACTACACACTTGGCTACCAGATGCTATGGAGGGACCAACTCCAGTTTCAGCTCTGATCCACGCTGCCACACTAGTTACAGCCGGAGTATACTTACTTCTACGATCGTCACCTTTACTTGAGTTCGCTCCTACTACACTTGTAGTTATTACATGGGTTGGAGCCGTTACAGCATTCTTCGCTGCAACAACAGGTCTACTACAGAATGACATCAAACGTGTTATTGCTTACTCAACTTGTTCACAAATGGGATACCTATTCATGGCAGTAGGAATTTCTCAGTACTCAGTAGCATTATTTCACTTAGTAAATCACGCGTTCTTTAAGGCGGTTCTATTCTTAGCAGCTGGAGGTGTTCTACACTCAATGGCTGACCAACAGGATATGCGACGACTTGGAGGTTTAATCAACTTACTACCATTCACATACACTATCATTCTAATCGGTTCATTAAGTCTGATGGCTATCCCATTCATGACAGGATTTTATTCTAAGGATCTTATTCTTGAGTCAGGATACGCTCAGTACACAATGAGTGGACACATCGTATACTGGTTAGGTACACTAACAGCTATGATCACTGCATTCTACTCATTCCGACTAATTAGTATGACGTTCTTAACTACACCTAATGCACCTAAAGGTGACTACGAGCACACACATGAGCAACCAATGATTATCGTGGTTCCTCTAGTAATTCTGGCACTAATGTCTATCTTCTTTGGATACATTGCTAAGGATAGCTTCGTAGGTATGGGGAGCGATATGCTTGCTACATCACTATTTGTACACCCATCACACATTACGTTAGTTGAGGCAGAGTTCTCAATTCCAACATTCTACAAATTACTTCCAGCGATCGGAACTATCGGAGGTGCGTCATTAGCTCTATTAATGTACCACCGACTAGCTAGCTTCACTGTAGACTTAGCTTTAAGTGACCTAGGTAAACGACTATACACATTCTTCAACGCCAAATGGTTCTTTGACGCAGTAATCAACCACTACGTAATTGGTAAATCATTAGGATTAGGTCTAGTAACTGCTAAAGTATTAGATCGAGGAGCCATCGAGCTGTTAGGACCATTCGGACTAACTAACTCACTATACGGTGGTAGTCAGCAAATCGCTCGACTAGATACTGGTATCGTTACACAGTATGCTCTATACATCATGATTGGTCTTATCTCAATCACATTACTACTATTCGTGCCAATTTTATCTGGAATCTCTTTAGATAACATCGGTGACCTACGGTTAATCTTAATCTACGCAGCTGGATTACTATTCATCACTGCTGGTTCAAGTACACCAACAACTGCTAAATCTAGCAAATAATCCCCTTATGGGTATTTATAAGAGAGATACTATACAGTATTACCTAAAATAAGGACAAGCTATTGAGGTTGGATTAGTTATCAGTCTCTTATGCATTAAAACAGTAATAAATAGCTATAAGGATAGTGATATGGGGGATATAGTATAGTGGCATTACGCTGTGTTTGCATCATTGCGATGCTGGTTCGATTCCAGCTATCTCCATACAGCCTTAGATGCCTAACAGGAGTATCTAGGATATAAGTAATGAAGCCACGATAGCATAGTTGGTAATGCACTTGATTGAAGATCTCGTTAGTGATCGGTTCGAATCCGTCTCATGGCATACTTCCGTATTATATCAGACGGGTTAATGGGTAGTTATCCTAGTTGGTTAAGGAGATTTACTGTAAATAAATTAGCTATGGCTACCGCATGTTCGACTCATGCCTACCCAATCCAAAAATATAAGAGAGAGATTGATTACCAACTTATTAACACTATTATAAGAGTAGGCACTTAAAGCATCCTTGGCGTAATTGGTAACGCGTCTCACTTCGGATGAGTAGAGTGTACGTTCGAGTCGTGCAGGGTGTATCTTTTAGATACCTATAAGAAATAATGTTTTTATGTAGTATCTTATTTAATAGCGCATGTGATGTAGTGGTAACATAACTCACTTCCAATGAGTTCTCATCAGTTCGATCCTGATCTTGCGTATAAAACAAATGTCTAGTTTCGACAGTATCTAGTATCTCTTTTCACCATAGTTTGGTAAAGGAATACTAATATAGTAAACAATTTCTGCAGGACAAGTAATGCTAGTTATTTCACTAATTTCTCTGTTAATTGCGATACCGCTTTCTTCTTCAAAGATATCGCCCGTGCAGCTGACCCGGGTGACCTCTGTAACATTCTTCTTCGCCGCGGCACTATCGTTTAACGCTTACTACGTTACAACTATAGGATCAGGTGTAAGTCTTTACAGTGGATTGTTTCACGTTAGCACAGTCTCTATGGCAATCGAGTTCTTCATATTTCTTGTCGGGGGGCTTATTCTTCTTCCATGGGCATCTTCAGTACACACTGCTGGGTTAACAGGTGAGTCTGTTCGACCTACAATTGCAGAGTACCCTATGATGGTTGTATTCTCTACAATCGGTGCCTCATTCTTAGTATCTAGTACTGACTTAGTGTCACTGTACTTAGCTATTGAGTTACAAAGTTTCGCTGTTTACATTCTTGCTGCTCTTTACCGAAACAACGAGTCTGCTACAGCAGCTGGACTGAAGTACTTCTTATTAGGAGCACTATCATCAGCCTTTATCTTACTTGGATCAAGCCTAATCTACTCATACACAGGGTTAACTAACCTTGACGCTATCAGTAGCTTAGTATCAGTATCATCATCAGATAACGTTACTCAAGGAGTTATCCTAGGTCTTGTTATTATGACTGTTGGTTTCTTATTCAAGATCGCATCAGCTCCATTCCACAACTGGGCTCCTGACGTATACGACGGAGTTCCTACAATTGTTACAACATGGCTTGCTGTAATGCCTAAGATCTCTATCTTCATTCTACTATTAACACTACACTCATTAACTGAGGGTCTTGGACTTTCATTTGGTGATGTTACAGTGAACGTATGGCAAGCACTACTACTAGTGTGTTCATTACTATCACTAATCGTTGGTACAGTAGTTGGACTAGCACAGTTCCGTATTAAACGGCTACTTGCTTACAGTACTATCTCACACGTAGGTTTCATGGTACTAGCACTTGCTGTTAGTGGTCAAGAATCTATCGATGCATTCCTATTCTACCTAATCCAGTACAGCCTAACAAGTCTAAACGCATTCTTTATTCTGTTAGCATTTGGTTACCTAATCCATAGCCAACAAGCATCTGGTACATCTCAGAACAGTGACGTGCAGTTTATCTCACAACTTTCTGGACAATTCCGACAGAACCCAATCCTTGCTCTAAGCATGATTATCTGTCTATTCTCTATGGCTGGAATTCCTCCTCTAATGGGATTCTTCGCTAAATATGCTGTATTATACTCAGCTATCCACAACGGATACTACTTCATCTCACTAGTTGCAATTCTAGCTAGTGTTGTAAGTGCAGCCTACTACCTACGAGTGGTACGTGTACTTTACTTCGATGAGCCTGCAACAGGGATTCCAAGTCAATCTCCTGCAGTATTAACTAGTTCACATAGTTACGTAATTGCTGTACTAACAGTATTCATCGTACTATTCGTACTACAACCATCATTAATATTAAATAGCACTCAACTAATGGCTATGTCTATCTATGGATACTAATGACAATGATCGTTCTATTATTTTTCGTTCCGGTACTTGTAGCAATCCTATTAGCACTTAACGTGTTACTAGCGGTTCACCGTCCGGATACAGAAAAGGTATAATGTTGCCTAATCTAATCAGTATTTTCCTGATTGATTTAAATTCTACTATATACATGGACTACTAATAAAACTTACGGCCATACAATGGATACACAGTAAGCTAGCGTCTTATTTAAATACAAGATGCAGGGTAGAATATGTAGGCTAAAAAGCCTCAGAGACTACACGTAGAATGCCTTCCAAACAAAGCAATAGAGGAAGGTAAAGATATAGTCCAGCCTAGGATATACTATTACTACATTATCCTAGGTCGAACTCCTTACGAGTGTGGGTAGGTTTTGCCCCGTTATATATTAACGAAAATCGGGTGAATTGCAAGAAACACTTTAGTCTTATGTAAATACTAAAGTCAATTTGCAGCCAAGCTTTCTACAGTATAGCTATATATAGCTTGTAGACTGAAGGTTCAACGACTAAGAGGTGAGCAGTACTAGCAATAACCCTCACACGAGCGCCCGACATACTCACCCCACATCAAAGATGTGGAAGCTTCTCTCTATCTAGGATAGAGGGGGTGATAAGTATGATGACATAGTCTGACCCTAATAGTGATATTAGGAAGTTAGTATTAAATGTGCTAACGATAACATCTCTGTTAACCCAATTTACGGGCAAGTTCGTGCTCCGTTTGCCATCAGTTACTACCTTGTTGGTATTCTATTCTTAATCTTCGATCTAGAGATTGCAGTTCTATACCCATTAGCTGTAACACTATACCAAGTTACTAGCTATGGATTCTGGATTGCAATGATCTTCTTAGTGCTTCTAACAATCGGATTCGTATTTGAGTACGGTAAAGGTGCGCTTAAGTTCACTGATCACCGGTCTTCAATCAACCGTACTCCAATCGAAGCTTAATCTGTTTCAATTTTTATCCCCTTATGTTAAAATATAAGGGAGAGACATAGAAATGAAGAACATAGAATAATTGCTTGAAAAGAACTCCCTATAAGAGATACATTAGCTCATAACCCTACTTAAAATAAATGTTTTTAGACGTCATGTATTAGCCCTTCTTGATGATAAGAGATTGACAAAATTAGCTGTAAATATCGTGTATAAGATGTATGGTCTTGTACGAAGAAACACTGTAGTTTAAACAAAAAAGCCGCGAATTAGTGAAATGGTATCATCGCTAGCTCATGCCTAGCCGTTCTGGGTTCGATTCCTAGGTTCGCATATAATTGATCACCCCACCTAAAGGTGGTAAATAAAGAGCTTGTCATCTAATGGTAGGATAACGTCTCTTCATGGCGTCGATTTAGGTTCGAATCCTAGCTAGCTTATCATTTGTAATATAATATGTATTAGTGCCAGATTGGTTTAGTGGTAAAACGACTACCCCCCCTCCCCTATAATGACACCTAATAACCTAAAAGGAGTACAATCTTTGAGTGTGTATAATTGCCAGATTGGTTTAGTGGTAAAACGGCTACCTTGTAAGTAGCAATCCTGTGTTCGATTCACGGATTTGGTATGCTATTCTAACTTGTACTACGGTATATGGTTGCAATTCATATTATAGGAGGGGGTAAGTAGTAATCCTGTGTTCGATTCACGGATTTGGTAAACAGATAACTATAAAAATGGGTCATGGTCTAATGGCATGACGGGATTTTTTGGAGGTCCATAGTACAAGTTCGAATCTTGTTGACCCAGATTGTCTTCATAAGAGGAAAGAAGAAGAATGGGTGCTTAGCTCAGTGGTAGAGCGTTGAGCTTTTAACTCAATGGTCGACAGTTCGAGTCTGTCAGCACCTGATGTGCTATAGACAATATTATATGTTTTGTAGATGAGTGGTGGACAAGTCGCCTATTGGAAGGGGTAAGCTGATTGCTATTCAGTATACGTTTATGCGTATTGTAGGTTCGAATCCTATCTTGTCTGTTTATAGAAAATTATAAGAGAGGAAGTATTGTAAGCTCTTTTATATCGATAAGAATATCGTATGATAAACGTTACCTATCATAAGGTTTGCGCCAATAAAGTCCATTGTGCGTAACTCCTTATGGTTTAGCCTAGTGCTTAATACTAAAGAACACAGCTGATGATTCACCACTACGGCTCATGAATCCTATTTTATGACAATGATAGACCTGTTTATGCTTATGCTAATACCATCTGCAAAGGCTGCCATAAGATTACAGCTAGTGGGTATATTTAATATCATTATACAATAGCGGACCGTTTATGTAGGAGAAGCGCTATAATTACCTATAAGAGAATAACAAGAAGCATGATTATTACTTGTAAATCTCTTATGAGTCTACTGGGACTATTATGTCATTATTTTATATATACCATCTCTCTTATAAGTTGGAACACTATTAAAAGGAACTTTTCCCCCCCCCCAAGGGGGGGGGAAACAGAAGCCGTAATAGTACATTGAAACTAAGTCATGTCTCATCTTTTGATTTATTTTTGTACCATATTCCGTGTAAGTCAGAACGGTCATTTAGGTCTAACCCAGCACTGGGTATAAGGTTAGCGGATGAATTAGCGAAGCTAAGAGGGAGCGTAGCGGATGGGTGAGAGACTATCTGTTTTCATTGAACCACTTTCATATTCATACTCTTAGGGAATTAAAATAAGTAATAACATTCATCTGGATTACTTTAGTGTAGCTATCCTAGTCTTACCAGCCCTTCATATTAAGATTACGTTTACAATACTGGGAAGCCGATACAGGGCCTTCTATCTTGCACCTTCTATACTCTATGCTCTTTAACATTATAAGACAATAAACATACCTTTTTTATATTTTGTCTTACTCTTATCACCCCTTAGTTGACCTCCATAATTAACCAGTATCAAAGAAATTATAGTATAGATGATTAAGTAGATGTTAGTTCACAGGTAGAATACATACAAGTATCTGGCTTAGTGAATAGCCTAGCTAGTAGTTATATACCGGCTCTGCCGAAGCTTCTCCCCCATCTTCGATGGGGGGGGGTGAGAAGGGCTACTATCATATCCTCTAGCTTAATACACACTACTTTCATACATTGTCTTACTCTTATAATTTCTCATAAGGAGTATACTTTCGATCTAAGAAAGCCGCTCTCCTAAACTTAGACTGATACTACTCTTCTAAACTATCATCAAGTAAGATAGTTTCTACCAAGCTTGGCTATTATATTGCAATGCATTAATACAATATATAAGAGGAACTTTTCTTTCCCCCTTTGGGAACCGGGATGATCCTCTTTACGTTTCTTTTGGTCCCTTTGGGGAAGAAGAAAAATCGCAGTAAACGTGTCAGTCCCACGATTACAGGTGTATAACTGCACTTCTAATACAATATGGTTACTTTCTTATCCTTTGTTTAGTTATAGTCATAAGATAGGCATAAGACAGGTAGCAATATCTCTCAGTCTCTTATAGGCACATATAGATTACCCTAGATATAAGTAACTTACCATTGCTACAAATCTACTAGTCACGTATTAATTTACCTGACTGAATACCTATTAACCCTTTATGATCCTTCAATAAAGAAATAGGCGTATCTACTATAATAATACCCTTTTACTAAACCTGGTTCCTCCATTGGGGGAAATTAAGGTTCTACACGTAGGTGTTTGACCTACTCTTGTATATTACAAGATCAATATATTGTATGATTACTAATTACGTTTGTGAGTCTTGCTCAATAAACAAGAAGGAATACTAATTAATAATGTATTGAGCAATTAATTTATCTATGCGATTACTTAAAACACACCCTATTTTAGGACTTGTGAACAGTTACATGGTTGATTCACCTCAACCTGCTAGCATTTCATACATGTGGAACTTTGGATCATTACTAGGTGCATGTCTAGTAATCCAAATTATCACAGGAATCACTTTAGCTATGCACTACACACCTAACATCGATTTAGCTTTCGTTAGTGTAGAGCATATTATGCGGGATGTACACTACGGGTGGTTAATCCGTTACCTGCACGCTAATGTTGCCTCATTCTTCTTCATCTTCGTTTACCTACACATTGGACGTGGACTTTACTACGGATCATACCGGTCACCTCGTGTGCTACTATGGTCTATCGGAGTTATTATCTTAGTTCTAATGATTGTTACAGCCTTCCTTGGATATGTTTTACCTTACGGGCAAATGTCACTATGGGGAGCTACTGTTATTACTAACTTAATGTCAGCTATCCCTTGGATTGGACAGAACATTGTTGAGTTCCTATGGGGAGGTTTCAGTGTAAACAACGCTACACTTAACCGATTCTTCTCATTACACTACCTATTACCTTTCATCTTAGCTGCTCTAGCTGCAATGCACCTACTAGCACTACACGAGCACGGAAGTAGTAATCCTTTAGGAGTAAGTGGTAACACTGACCGACTACCATTCCACCCTTACTTTGTATTCAAGGATCTTGTAACTATCTTCCTATTCTTACTAGTACTGGCTGCAACTGTATTCTACGCACCTAACTTAATGGGACACAGTGACAACTACATCCCTGCGAACCCAATGCAAACACCACCATCAATTGTTCCTGAGTGGTACCTACTGCCATTCTACGCTATCTTACGATCTATTCCTAACAAATTATTAGGAGTTGTTGCAATGCTACTATCATTACTGATCTTACTAGCTATGCCACTACTGGACACTTCACGTGTACGAGGATCACAATTCCGACCATTAATGCGATGGGCCTTCTGGCTATTCGTATCTAACTTCTTCATCCTGATGTACATCGGAAGTCAGCACGTTGAAGAGCCATTCATTACGGTATAGTTAATGCCCCGCTTGCATAAGCGCGAATTGGGTGAATTGCAAGGAAAACTTCTACGTATGATACTAGAAGTCAATTTGCAGCCAAGCTTTCTACAGTATAGCACGTTCTTATTATTTTATAATTGGAACTAGTTTTGTAGATTGAAGGTTCAACGACTAAGAGGTGAGCAATACTAGCAATAACCCTCACACGAGCGCCCGACATATCAAGGTAAGCCTTGGTATGATGACATAGTCTGAACTTAATAGTGATATTAAGAGCTTAAGTTTAAGTGACTTAAGGATAACAATATTTGAGGAGCTATCTCTACAGCATTCTACTTTGGATGATTCCTTGTGATTGTACCTGTAATTGGTATTATCGAGAACACATTACTCGACATTGCTACAGAGTCACAAACACAATCATCTTTTTAATTATCCCCCTTTCTCGGTCTAACCAACAGAATAAAGGGCGTCGTGGATACTCTACCACAGCAAGTACTCAAACAGGTACAGCTACAACAGAGTCAGGTGATGTTCAATTATCTGAGACAATAGCTAACGCCATGCTTAGTGATGCTATTGCTAACTATGATCCTTCTAAAGATCTTGGCTCTCCAGAGGACTTTCAACAAGTAGCTAATGGAGTATTCCAAGCAGAGGGATCCATATCTGCATATATTCGGGGGACTCTGATCAAGCCCTTATTTACCTTAGGTCAAGCCCTAAGTCCTGGTAGTTTAGCCTTCTTTGTACGCCTATGGCATGCTGTAGGTAAAGCAGGAACCTTACGTCTAGTGTTATCGGCAGATAATCGCTGGATTCTTCGATTAGACTCACAGAGTTGGACCCACATATTAGGGGTGTTTACTAATTACTTCTGTTTTGTTTATGGAGAGAAGTTCATTGGATTCCGAAAGCTAGCCGCTATTTATCGTATAGGTAACAGCTCAGCTAGTTTAGAGGTATTCAAATTAGTTTACTCGTTAACGACTACCTCAAGTCAACGTCTTCTATCCTTACCTGTATTCCTGGCCTCAGTGGGAATCGAATATGATGGTAACTCAAATCCTAGCACTGTGTTTACTGACAACTTCCAAGTGCCTAGCCTATTGTTCTTATTAGGATTGTGGTTAGGAGACGGGACGTTCTCAATCCGTATACGATTGGTTGCTGCACGTAAAGGGAATCTTTGGTTAATCCCCACTATACGTTTAGCTCAGTTAAACTCTGCTATGAATCAACATTTGTTTGACATGTTTGCGGCAGGAGTAAAAGCTTTAGGAGTATCTAGCCATGCTCGAGCGGATAAACGAGGTATGCTAGATGTCGTATTAGAAGGTAGTACAAATGTACTCCCTATTATCGATACGTTATTTACACAACATATTCATTTCCTGTATTGGAAGTACCCTCAGTTAGAGATGTTATACAAATATAGTGTCTTTGTAAAGAGTGGTATTCATTCTACACACATTGGTTTAATAGCCATACTGGAAATGATTTATTCATATCCTAGTGAACGTGATCATTCTCTAGGTTATTGAATTAACTTAGCTAACATCTACTATAGTCAGTACGATGCTAGCCTATCTTCAGGTCATGCTAATATCATGCCTTTCTACGAGAATGGTGCTATAACAGCATGGAAAGTCCATTTCTCAACCAAACTTACAAGTAAACCGAAGAGCCGGTCCTTTGCTTTTAAGAAGTATGGTGGTAAGGATGAGGCATTAAAGCTAGCGCTTGGTTACCGTAACGACGCTTTAAATACTATTCTTAACAACGTACAATCATCATTATAATCCCCTTTATACCGCTGTATTTTTTTTTTTCACAGATAAAGAAGATTCTACTTCGGTTGGTTACTACCTTGTAGGGGAAGGGGTTGGAGCTATCTCTATACAGGACTCTACTTCGGTTGGTTCCTAGTGTAGGGGGAGGGGTTGGAGCTATCTCTACTGGATTCTACTTCGGTTGGTTCCTAGTGGTTGTACCAGTTATTGGTATTATCGAGAACACTCTACTTGATATCGCTACAGAGTCACAAACACAATCATAATTATATGATGCTGTTATTTATCCCCTTTGTTAAAATATAAGAGAGATACTGATTATCCGTTTTAGTGGTATTAAGGTCATACAAATATCATGGTTAGATTCAAGATATATAGTAACTTGTCATTCTCTTATATATTATAACATTGAGATAAGAGGGCCTTAGTTGCCTAAGTAGATTAGAGTTGTTCTAACTAAATATGATCAGGGTCATAATCCAGGGTCCAGCATTGTTTTTCCCTGTCCCGCCTAAAGGGGGGAATAGAGGTAAACATAGAATGCTATGTTTAGGCTTCCAGGTTGAATCTTAGCGGTAAAACACCTGTACGTGAAAAGAGCTATTGAGCGTATAACTTTTAATAATTATGTTAATTCTTTCTAACTTATTATCATTTATTTCACCACTTCACTGTGACGCATCATACCCTTGGCAAATTGGATTCCAAGATGGAGCTACTCCAAACTTCGAGGGTATCGTTGAGTTACACGACACTATCTTCTTCTACCTAGTAGTTATCAGTTTCCTAGTATTCTGGATGCTAGCTGTTATCATGGTTAAGTTCAGTAGCAGTAAAGTAGGTATTGTACACAAGTACCACAACCACGGTACTTTAATCGAGCTTGTATGGACTATTACTCCAGCTCTTATCCTTATCGCTATCGCATTCCCTAGTTTCAAATTACTTTACCTGATGGATGAAGTTATTTCTCCAACTATGACTGTTAAAGTAGCAGGACACCAATGGTATTGGTCGTACGAATATTCTGATTTCGTTAGCGCGGACGGAGAGTCAATTGAGTTTGATTCATACATGGTTCCTGAGTCAGACTTAGAGTTAGGTCAATTACGACTATTAGACGTTGATAACCGAGTTGTTGTTCCAGTGGAC
Organism: Leucosporidium scottii; assembly: GCA_003054985.1. Taxonomy (NCBI): domain Eukaryota; kingdom Fungi; phylum Basidiomycota; class Microbotryomycetes; order Leucosporidiales; family Leucosporidiaceae; genus Leucosporidium; species Leucosporidium scottii. Next base: position 23,948 of record MWVB01000130.1, read on the forward strand.
ACACACATTCGATTTATCGTTACAGGACAAGATGTAATCCACGATTTCGCTGTACCATCATTAGGAGTTAAAATCGACGCTGTGCCGGGTTTAAACAGCACTAATTACGAACAAGTCGAGGACCGACTTTTGTAATTCTACGGCCCATGAACACAATATGCAAGAACCGTTAATCTTCTTAGATACCTATTACTAGGTGACAATTCTGAGAGGCTATAGAACCAATTTGCAGCTTAAATTAAGCTCAACGACTATACGTGTTCAATCTAGCAATAGATTAAGAAATAGTCTGAGTTAGTACTTATCTACATGAAAGTACTAATTTGCGGCTTAACCAAGTATCAGTAATTATTCAACGTGAAGGAGTTTACTACGGACAATGTAGTGAGATTTGTGGAGTATACCACGGATTTATGCCCATTGTTGTAGAGGCTGTGTCACTTGAGAAGTACCTAAGCTGGTTAGACAGCCAAGTTTAATATTACCTAAATAAATCTAGTCCCTCGGAAGAGTAGGATTAGGTAACAATCCCCTTATTCACTTGTTTACCCTGTTTAATACATAGGCTCTAAACCAATCTAACCTCTTTACATAAAGGATACGGTTTCTTAATGGGTTCCTGATCTTTACAGGTTTGTGTTCCTCCCCCCATCTCCGATGGGGAAGAAAAAGGAATAGTATCTGATCGTTTGTATAATTAATTTAATATGTTATCTGTATTATACAGTCTTCTTGAAGTACTTATCGTACTAGTACCTATCCTTCTGTCTGTAGCGTTTATGACTATTATCGAGCGTAAAGTGCTTGCTAGTATGCAACGACGTGTAGGACCTAATGTGGTAGGATACTACGGAGTAATGCAACCGTAATACAATCAAGCGGTTTACAACTATCAAGCCCTCTAACACCGAGTATGTGTTCTAGGGTTTCTAATAAAACTATATGCTGGGAAGATACAATTTCAAGTACATTAACCTAATGTGACAATCTTGATTAAATTATCCATCAGCAGGGCAAAATATACCCTCAACGATCACACGTTTTACAAGGCAATGCTTTGATGATATGATCTTAAAACAAGAGTAACTATCCTAACGATAGTAGAAGAGTAAGCACTAATACTTTTAGAATAATCGTAACTTGTCAGTCCCTTATAGTTATTGCTACCAGAGCATCGGCTATAAGAACGGTATGTACGCGACTGAGATCAAGTACCACTACTGTAAACTAGAACTCTGTCTGCTTTATTCCCCTCTATTCCGTGATTTGTGTTATGGATTATGGCTAATATCGTGTGACAAGGTTATGATATAATTCAACAGTCATGCTTCAAGCTGCAAAAACCAATACAGCACGTAAACTAAAACGTCTGAGTCTCTTATTTAGTCCTTTGGATCCTGGTACACTATATCGGTTTATCATTAAGAACACTCCATGGAGTAGCATTACTCGGTTCAAAAAACACGTATTAGTAGATCATTGCCATAATTTTGCAAAGGACCGCCTAGCGTTTCAGAAGAAGTGATGAGGAGTATCAGGTGTATACAAGATTACTTTTTTACCATTTCGACTGTTTACTTACTATGGTTCGTCTTCGAACTTAGGTGAGCGATTCAAGTATCACTACTTTAATGGTCCCTATCAAGACAACTTTCTAGGTATCTTCTTAGCTGTGTTTGGCTGATCATGCTTCTCTGTATCTGTAGTGGAGCTTTGCCCTACAGATGACCGACGTAAACGTGAAAATTGGTATCTGAGTACTTTCCAACCCTTATTAAATATGTTAATGGACGCTTACAGTAATCAATTGGCTAAGGTCGGTGTTACTGGTATAACTCGGGCACGTATCAGTGCTGCATTAATGGGGCGTACTCACAGCCAGGAAACTAAGGCACTGATGAGCGTAATGCGGACTGGAGAAGGTAACCCTAACTATGGAAAGAGTTTACTGTTTTTGGCTTTTTGGGGGGACCCCAAAACCGGACCCCAAAAAAAAAGAACACTCTAGATGCTGCAGCATTAGTAACAGGTAAGCCAATATATGCTTATGATGCTGAGACATTCACTTTAGTCAATGGAGCTCCATTCCGTAGTATACGAGACACTGCGAAACAATTACCTATTAGTGCTTCTACTCTTCCTGTAAAGCTTAACACTAACCAAGCTTTCAAAGGATACTTCTACTTTACTACTCCTCAGGCAAGCCGAGGATAATATATAACACTTGCAATAATCCCCTTACTAAGGTATTGCAATTAGGATACTCTCTTGTTTTAGTTGCCGACGCACTTAAGTTAGTGGTTAAAGAAACAGTTGTTCCACAGCACGCTACTCGAAGTTTATTCTTCCTAGCTCCTGTTATCAGTCTGGTATTTAGCCTTCTAGGTTGGGCCGTTATTCCATTTGGAAGCGGTTTAGCTTTATCTGACTTCAGTCTTGGTATTCTATACTCACTAGCCATTTCATCTATCGGTGTATATGGTGTACTATTTGCGGGTTGGTCTGCTAACTCTAAATATGCGTTCCTGGGATCTCTACGGAGTACAGCCCAAATGATTAGTTACGAGTTAATTCTTAGCTCAGCTGTTCTAGCTGTAATCCTATTAACAGGTACGTTCCACTACACAACTATCATTGAGAGCCAACAAAGTGTTTGGTTCTTAATTCCTCTACTACCACTATTTGTAGTATTCTTTATCTCTGTTCTAGCTGAGACTAACCGTACACCATTCGATCTTCCTGAAGCGGAGTCAGAGCTGGTTGCCGGATTCTTCACAGAGCACAGTGGTATGATCTTTGTATTCTTCTTCCTTGCTGAGTACTGTAGTATTGTACTAATGAGTGCCTTTAGTGCTATCCTATTCTTAGGTGGTTACTTAATGCCTGAGGTTATTGCTAACGATACTTTCATTAACGTGCAAAGTATTGTTCTAGCACTGAAAACATGTATCTTCTGTTTCATCTTCGTATGGTTCCGAGCTACTCTACCACGATTACGTTACGATCAACTAATGCAGTTCTGTTGGACTGGAATGTTACCAGTAGTTATCGCATTAATTATCTTAGTGCCTAGTCTACTAGTAGCATTTGATATTGCTCCTTACTAGTATATATATATCTGTTGATTATTTTTATCCCCTTATGATAAACTATAAGAGACTAACATGTAATTTCCTCAAGATATAAATCGAGTGTTTATGGACAATGTAACCCTGTGTTACGACCTTATTAGTGTAACCCTGCACTTTTTATCCGGGGATAAGACAGACTTTTATTCATATATTCGTATCTCTCTTATAGTAATGCATAGTCCTAGTATTCTATAAGGAACATGTAATATCACGTACTGGACATTAATTAATGTTTCAGGTGTAGATACAATAAGTAGTAACTATTACTATTAATATTATTAAGGGCTTAATCATGGCCCCGAACGAATGCTATCTAGTTGTTTGACACATGCAAGTCGATGTTTATTAATAAACATGGCGTACGGGAGAGTATAGTTAGGAAGCTACCTTTAGGAGGTTTAATCAACCATAGTTCCCCCCCCAAGGGGGGGGAAAAAAAAATGAATTGTATTCGCCTATTGATGCTCTTAACTCACAGCAGCTTGTTGGTAAGGTAATGGCTTACCAAGGCAATGACGTGGAGGTGCAGGATGAAAGTCTCAACACCCTCAGTGGAGAATGAAAAGTCCCACACTATCATCAGATAGGCAGCAGTGGAGAATCATCGTCAATGATCGAAAGATTGAACGTGCAAACTAGAATCCTATCTAAGCCTAGGTTTAGGGGATATAGTATAGCAGGATAATGACCAGTTATACTAATAGTCGTAACCAATTTCGGTGCCAGAAGTTTCGGTTAGACCGATACGGCAAGCATTGTTCGTTATGAATCGGCGTAAAGGGTACGTAGGTTGCTCATTACTCAAAACAGGTAGTGAGCTAGAATCCAATAGAGGCAACCAGAATTTCGAGAGTAGCGCTGATATGCTTTGATACTCGAAGGACTACCAATGGCGAAAGCAGGTTGCTAGCTAGAGATTGACACTGAGGTACGAAAGCGTAGGTAGCAAAGAGGATTAGATACCCTTGTAGTCTACGCCCTAAACGATGAGTGCTAGTGCTTGGCTTTATTATTAGTCAGACACTTAGCAAACGCAATAAGCACTCCGCCTGGGAAGTACAGTCACACGACAGAACACCAAATGATTAGACGGTCCCGAGAACCCGCAGTGAAGCATGACGCTTAATGCGATGACCCGCGCATAACCTTACCTGCGCTTGAATCTCTGCCCTAGTGGTAGATGACAGGTGCTGCATGACCCTCTTCAGCATGTGCCTTATGGTGCTAGATTTGATTCGCTAACATGCGCAATCCTTACTATTAATTATTACTTAATAGTTTACGGTTGATATAACCGTAGAGTAGGGCTAAGAGAGGTCCCCATGACCCTTATGTGCAGGGCTGCCGTTGTGCTGCGAAGGGTTCAACAATATGATGCAACGCTGTGAAGCTGAGCTAATCACCAAATGAACCCACACGGATTGAAGCCTGCAATCGGCTTCATGAAATAGGAATTGCGAGTAATCGTGTAGTAGTGCGACACGGTGAAAATACCACTCGGGATGTACTAATTACTCGTCACATCTGGAAAGAATCTTCACTATGAAATATGACGACGCCTAACTGAGGTAGGTATTTTTGATGGCCTTAACTGGTACTAATCATTTACTATATCACGGTAGGAACACTTGTATGAGTAGTGAACTTCGATTTGGATGAAGTCGAAATATAGGAGTGGTAGCGGAAGCTGCTGCTGAACAATATAACATTAAAATCCCCCTTATGGTAAACTATAAGAGACAGAGTAGTAATATAACAGAGTAATGATATCGACTGATACAAATTTGTACCCTCTCTAGGACTTGAACCTAGACGAATAAATTAGGAATTTACTATTCTACCATTAAATTAAGAGGGCAATTATCTTCGGTTTCTTTTGAGGAATAAACCCTGTTAGGCACTTAGCTCAATGGTAGAGCATGGTATTTCTAATACTTAAATGACAGTTCGATCCTGTTAGTGTCCATATTATGTAAGATGTAAAATTATGTAGCTGTAATCGTGGGACTGACAGGGGAAAGAAAAGTTACCCTCTTAAGTTATATTTATTTTCCCGGTCTTTTTCACAGAAATAGAAAAGAGGGGGGGAACAATCGCCAAGCTTGGTATAAACTCTGTCTTGATGATAGTCTATAAGGGAGATACAAGTTTAAGGTCCTAGGATTGTCTTTTTCCTGAGATCGATAGTAAGCCCTCACCCCCCCATCGAAGATGGGGGGAACAACAGCCGGTATATAACCACTAGCTAGGTTATTCACTAAACCTGATACTTGTATGTATTAACCTGTGAACTAACATCTACTTAATCATCTATACTATAATTTCTTTGATACCGGTCAATTATGGCGGTCAGCTAAGACCCAGCATAGCTGGGAAGCTTCCTCCCTCTATCTTAGATAGAGGGGAGGGGTGATAAGAGTAAGACAAAGTGTAAGAATAGACAATGTAATAAGTCAATGTATGGAATAATCGCCCTCCTTGTGATAAAATATAAGAGTAAGACAAAATATGATAACATAATATTAAAATACCAAGACTTACTATGATTGTGGGCACAGCCCAAACAAAGTAATTCAGACGGATATCCCTACTATTTTACTTCCTAACAGTCCTAATATGAGAGTGGTTCAATGAATACAAACAGTCTCTCACCCATCCGCTACGCTCCCTCTTAGCTTCGCTAATTCATCCGCTAGACCCCAGTGAGGGATTAGACCTAACTAGCTATTTATTAGTAAGACAGAATACGGTAGTAAAATAATTAAAAATATGAGACTTGACTTAGTTTCAATATAATAATACGGCTTCTGTTTCCCCCCCCCTTGGGGGGGGAAAAGATACTTTTATTTATGCTCCAGCTCATAAGAGAAATGGTAGAGACATAATTAGAACATTATAATGTTATTAGGCTGATAAGAGATTGACAACTAATAATCATATATCTTGTAATACTCTTATAAGTTAAATTGAACGCTTTTCCTACATAAACGATCCGCTATCATATACTAATATTAAATATACCCACATACTGTAAATACATGACGGCCTTTGCAGATGGGTATTAGCATAAGCATTAACTGGTCTATCATTGTCATATATTTGATTCATGAGCCGTAGTGGTGAATCGTCAGCTGTGTTCTATAGTACTGAGTATTGAATTCAATTATAATGATTACTAACGCGCAATGGATTTTATTGGGGTAGATCATTATAGCAAGTAATGTTAACTATATGATATTCTTATATATATATGTTGGAGCTCTGAGAATTTAATATAAGAGAAGGACAGTATTTCAACTTAGAAGTGGACATCTCTCACAATCATTAGCATTGAGCCCTTATTGGATAGCATTATTGTTACCCAGCTATAGGAAGTCGTACCTAGCCATAATAGGCATCTAGCTATAGCTAGTATCTCTCTTATATATTATCATAAGGGGATAAAATATTTGTCTATGGCAATGCCTAAAGACTGAAGACTAAATTATAGTTTAGTGATGTACATTCGTGTTACAAATAACTCAGCGAATACTGGTAGGATGTAAGTTCCGAATACGTATACCATAGTGATTAGCACTAGGAATGAGAATGATAATTGGTTGATGAAGTAGAATGGTAATAGTTGTGGCATAATTGTAATAGTATTAAGGCTTTACATAACTGTATGTATGTATAGTAAGCTGGCCCTTACCTAACACTTAGGAACTAAGGAAGGTATCATCGGGCTGGGTATTTAGTTAATTATTATGACTAATCAAAAAGGAAAGGGGGATAATATAAATCAAACATCAGACAACAGATGGCACAATTAAGATTGTACTGGTAGTGTGTTGTATGAGTGGAATGGTACAGGACTTGCTAGTGTCCACTCTAATGAGTGAGCGTACTGTGGACCGCTTAGGAATTCAGGTGTGCTAGTGAAGAACTGTGGTACAGCCCATGGGTTGTTTGATACGGCTTTACCGTGTACAAATTGGTCCCAAATGATGTATAGGAAGATGATTGAGGCAACCACTGATACCATTGAACCGATACTTGAAACAAGGTTCCATGCAGCAAAGGCGTCAGGGTAGTCAGGGATACGTCGAGGCATTCCGGCCAGACCAAGGAAGTGCTGTGGGAAGAATGTAAGGTTAACTCCAACGAACATAGTCCAGAAGTGGATGTGTGCTAGTTGCTCGTTGTATGATTTACCAATGATTTTTGGACTCCAGAAGTAGTATGCAGCAAACATTCCGAATACAGCTCCCATTGAAAGAACGTAGTGGAAGTGGGCAACTACGTAGTAAGTATCGTGGATAGCAACATCTAGTGAAGCGTTAGCCAGGATAACTCCTGTTAGTCCTCCAATTGTGAATAGTGCAATGAATCCTAAGGCGAATACCATAGGTGCAGTGTATCGAATTGATCCACCGTAACATGTAGCAAGCCATGAGAAGATTTTAATTCCTGTTGGAACTGCAATAATCATTGTAGCGGCTGTGAAGTAGGCACGTGTGTCAACGTCAAGACCTACAGCGAACATGTGGTGAGACCAAACGATGAATCCAAGAATTCCAATACTGAACATAGCGTAAACCATTCCTAGGTAACCGAATACTGGTTTACCAGAGAAAGTAGCAACTACGTGTGATACAATACCGAAGGCAGGGATAATTAAGATGTAAACCTCAGGGTGTCCGAAGAACCCTCCTCCCCAACACATCGACTCTAATGTCCTTGTCGATGGTTACTGTAACACTCAGCATACGCGTCCCAATCTATGGACTTAGAAATTTAGCGTACGCCTCAGGGTGTCCTTGATACTATGCAAGTATAACCTTTTATGATTCAGGTTAACATGATAGCGGGGTGGACGACTGTACATTAAGCACCATTGCAGGTACCCACAAGTGACCCAGTCTGTAGCGACTAAATAGATAACCGACGGTCTTGTCCTAGGATAGGATGTTAACCGTTTTCACTTGTGTTGCCAGGTGTAATAACTATATTTACACCCTCAACCCCTGTCAGGGCTGAATCACAGATACTCTGATTCCTTCTAGTAGTTGTCTCAGAGCCTTTATGTGAAGACTAGAATGATAGTGTGCTTGTTGCACTCAATTAAATAGGTCTTATATTATTTAACACCTGCCTATTAATTTTCATAGCTCGCGCTAAACTATATCCTTTGTTCCCGTATTGATTGTGACTTTTTTTGCCATTGAAGTTGCTAGCAAAGAGTTATTATTTACCTGATTTATACTGATACCCAGGGTTCACTTTGGCAGCCATAGCCTTTAACTCTGCACGGAGTACAGGGTCTAAGTGATGTTTAAGACGTAAGCGGTCATATAACTCCACGAACAGTTTGTAACTATCCGCCTTGTTAGTTTTGAGCGCATTAGCGTTGAAGTATGCAAATACAGGGCCTAGGTTACGAAGTCCACTCACACGTATCTCTCAGTTAAGAACCTTAGAGTGAGCAACTAAGTCACCAACACCGAGTAGTGAAATAATGTGGAGAAGAACTACACGGTTCTCATTCCATTTCTGGCTTAGAATAAACCGGATACGGAATGCGACACTGTTAGACAATAGGGATACTGTAAAGCAGCCTTCACTATCGGTGAAACCTAGTAGCCAAGCATCCTGAAGTGTAGGAAGAACCGTAGATAAGATAGGTAAAATTGTTGGTAGCCGTAATGATCCGGTTGATGTGTAACGATTAAAGGCAGTAAGGAAAGCAAGAAACTTAGCCTGACGAACTGGAAACACTAAGTTACTGTTGAATAATTGGCACAGTAACCAGACAGACGCCTTGTCTTGAACAACGAAGCGATGTGTCGAGTTAGCAGCGCTCTGCATTATAACAGAACCAAACCCGAGCGTGTCACGGATGTAGTGCAATACTGCAATACTAATGGTGCTTTGGGTAATGATAATAGAACATTCCCCCCGATTCGTAGTAACTGTAGAACCGTCCCCTTCTGTGAATCCAATTAACCATTCAAGAAACTCTCGAGATGGTAAAGGCTTGTTAGGCCCAAACTGCTTAGAGTAGGCGCCATAGAAGTTAGTGAAGTCAAAGGATGATCGAGTGGAACTCACTGGGGTTAATAATATACCCACTGAAAATAGTGAGATGGTTGTGAAGTAGGTTGTATCAGTAAATGACGAGGTAGTATATTTAATAGTGGTTAAGAACAGGTGTTGGAATAGAATAGGATCTCCTCCTCCTGCTGGGTCGTAGAATGAAGTGTTGAAGTTACGATCTGTAAGTAGCATAGTAATACCTCCAGCTAGCACAGGAAGTGATAGTAGAAGTAAGATAGCTGTAATAAAGATGGCCCAACAGAACAGTGGTAGTTTGTGCATTGACATTCCAGGGTGTCGCATGTTTAGGATTGTAGTGATAAAGTTCATAGCTCCTAACATTGAACTAATACCAGCTAGGTGTAGACTGAAAATAGCTAAATCAACAGATCCTCCTGAGTGACTTTGGATACCTGAAAGAGGTGGGTAGATTGTCCACCCTGTTCCTGCTCCCTGCTCTACTAGTGCACTTGCAAGTAGTAGAATTAGTGAAGGTGGAAGTAGCCAGAAACTAATGTTGTTAAGTCGTGGGAAGGCCATATCAGGTGCTCCGATTTGAACTGGAACTAAGTAGTTACCGAATCCTCCTACAAGAGCAGGCATACGATTCTCTTGGCTGTATAATTTTATGAATCTAACAACCTAGAGAAACAGACTATATCTTGATCCTTAGTATTAAGGATATTCGCGTGTAGTCGTTGAGAGTCTTATAACTCTGCTGATTGTATATTGATTTTATAGATTGTGACCTAAAAATAGGTACTACAGAATAAACACTTTTCAGCATATAGCGAAATAAAAATAATACTTTACAGTATTACCCGGCTACTTATAATACTTACGATATACGAGTGAACTTGCATATTCCACGGTACTATTTGGGATTAGGTACCTGGTATAAAGAAAGAATCGTATTGTCATAAGTAATATTAACCATGAAGAAAATCATTAATAGAGCGTGAGCTGTAATAATAACGTTGTAAAGCTGGTGGTTACCGTGTAGGTACTGCACTCCAGGTGATGCTAACTCCATACGGATGATAACACTGAAGGCTGTTCCTAACATACCAGAGAAGATAGCAAAGATTAGGTATAGTGTACCAATATCTTTAGCGTTTGTACTGAATAATCATCGAGTCATAATAATGTAAGGTTAATTTTTTGTTCTGATCGCATTTAAATACATAGACATGATCCTGTACCAATTCTTCGTTCTACCATATAATATAGAGGAATGTGATTGGACAGTATATGATCAAGCTACGATGTCACTTATATAGTACTAATCTTATGGACTTTTATAAGAGACTAACATGTTATGTAAAAAGCGATATTAGAACTATCACATCTAGACCGTATATAATTTAGCCCATAGTACAAGATATTGTCTTACTCTTATATATTACGAAAGGAATAAGCATACCTTTATAGTAAGGAATAGGCATACCTTTGTAAGGAATAGTCATACCTTTAAACATCTCTCTTAAGGTGTCATGACGTATCTCTCTTATAAGTTAAAATCGGAAAGCTAGGAATCGAACCTAGAAGTTCTCCCTTTTCTTTCTTCATATCATAATAAAAATGGAGGGATAAAGCGCCATTATCGGCCATCCCCCCACACAGTCACGGCTCCGTAATGACGACCCCCCCTAACATTACAATGAAAAGGGGATTATGATTTAGCATTTATGCTGTTGTAGGTCTGGTCTCATGGAAGAATGTCAATATAGGACTGCTCTGCTTCTAATAGTAACGCCTTACGCTCTTTAAGAGGAAGGCTACGAGGAATAACAACCTTACAGAATACATATACTGTAAAACTTTCTAATCCGTACTGTTGGATATCAGCAAGTAAAGCAGCATTCATACGAGCAGCATCCATCTTAATTAAGTGTTTATTAAAACGACGTACTGGGTCTCATGAGCTACCAAGATAGATCATATTAACAGAGTCACACACTATACCATAAATGATAGGCATGTGATCGTACTTATAACGTAGCTTGTCAATATTCTTACGAATATGTAAGTCCTTATGCATTGTTAAGTGAGATGGTATAGAGAGTACTGGCACGCTAGATAGCATAACAGTCTCTGTGCTAACTTGAAACATAGCACTAACTAGATCCTCTCCTGTTGTTATAATAATTGTTAACCCCAGTAAGATAAGAGCTAAGCTAGAGCCCACTCGGGTCAGCTGCACGGATGGTATATTTGAAGAAAAAAGCGGTATCGCAAGTAACAAAGATAGTAATATGATAGTTAACATCTCTAATCTTACTTCTGATATGAATCCCTTGTATCTCCCTTATAGTATAAACCACAAATGGCACTCGGAAAGCTAGGAATCGAACCTAGAAGTTCTTTAACCCAAATAAAGCGCCCGGCCATTAGGCTTCTTCCCGTATAATTAATGGGCGGTTGATTGACTGCAATATTGACTGCAACAAGGAACCATTAATGTTAAATATGTTATAGTGGGGGGATAAAGCGCCCGTATAAAGGCCATTAGGCTTCTTCCCGGCTTCCCGGTTCAGAGGGGGGGAAACAATGTGGTATCATCAAGTTTAGCGACTCATTAGTATCACTCAGCTAACATGCCTTGCAGCACTTACACATGTGACCTATCGAGGACGTGATCTGCATCCTGTCGCCCGTTTAACAGATATAAATATCTATTAAAAATAATAGCTTCCAAAGAACAGCTTCGATCTTATATGCTTTCAGATCTTATCCTTAACGCATGTAGCTACTCTGCGGTACCATTGTCAATCTGTTCCCGCCGGAGGCGGGAAAGAAGATTGCAAATAATAGCAGATACACCAGAGATGCGCACCCAATGGTCCTTTCGTACTAACTGGATGTTCTTTTTATTCTACATGTCCCACCAGAAGATAGGGACCATACTGACTCACGTCGTATTGAACCCAACTCACGTACCACTTTAATCGACGAACAGTCGAACCCTTCCCAGCGTGTACACCAGGAGGATGTGATGAGTCGACATCGAGGTGGCAAACAGCGCTTACGATATGAACTCTTTCGCGCTATTACCCTGTTATCCCTAGCGTAGCTTATCCGTTGAACGATAGCTGTACCATAACATACTATCGGTTCACTATGCCCTACTTACGTACCTGATCGACCTGTCAGTCTTTCAGTTTAGCACACTTATGCCATTATGCTGTTATTGATCGTTCATGATCACTTAGTCCCCGTCTAAGCTATGTGTACCTATTGGACCCCTCCGATGATATTTTGGAGGGTACCGTCCCAGTAAAACTACCCATCAGACACGTTCCCTAAAAATAGGTAAGTGCGTCTACGATTTCTTGAGGTCTCTCACTTGTGTCATATCGACTACCTCATACCTGTGAGAAATGATAGACAGACACAATGCCTGACTATAGTAAAGCTGCATAGGGTCTTCCCGTCTAACTGGTGGTAAACCGCATCTGCACGGTTAATTCAATTTCACCGGACTCAAGTTTAAGACAGCGAGAGCATCATTGTTCCATTCATGCAGGACCGTAATTAGCGGCCAAGGAATTTCGTTCTTACCGGTTATTATCTATCTATGCAAACATTTTATAACCGGTTGGACTATATCTTTACATAACAACTATTTTTTTTTTTTTTGCTATGTATCCTACGTGTAGTCTCTGAGGCTTTTTTAGCCTACATATTCTATCTATTCTCTATCATGTTTCCTAAATTTAGGCCGTAGAGCTCAGACAGTTCATGTATATAGTAGAATTTCACTTATCATAGTATTGAACTATTAATAATTGGGCAACAATATTACCTTAGGATCCTTATAGTTAAGACCGTCATTGATCAGTTCTTCAGGTTCCAATTGGATGCTATTAACACCCAACTAGTCACCATATCACCTGACATCGGACAGGAATCACAACCTATACGACCACGATTAGTGTTAGCAGGCTGCTGTGTTTTAGGTAAACAGTTGCACTCTCCGATTCTGTGTCACCCCTGTACTGTCCTTAGATCAATACAAAGGTATCTCTTGTTGTCGAACGTACGAGATCAGTTTGCCGAGTTCCTTAAACTTGATTAGTCCGTCACCTTAGTATACTCTACCCGAGAACCTGTGTCGGTTTAAGGTACGGTAGTTATTCCTAACATTGTTAGGACTTGCATTGTTTTCTTGGATCATACTATTTTACTTTTTTCACCCCCACCGAAGGTGGGGGGGAAAAACCATGACCGTTCTGCAAGATAATCATCGAGGTGTCGCTTTGGCTAACCCCTTAGATACCGCTTTAACCTGAGGAAGTCTAACTTGCCCTCAGAAACCTTTCTCTTACGGTGTGAATGATTCAACATTCATTTATGTTACTCATGCCAGCATCCTCACTCCAGTTACCTCCAAACAATAAAATACTGCTCTTCATAAGTACTGGACGCTCTGCTACCTATTAGTACCTACTTTAACTATTATAGCCAAGTGGTACTATACAATGGTATTAGTGTATTGATTGAGACCCGGTACATCTTCGGCGCATATAACCTAGACCACTGAGCTGTTACGCTTTCTTAAAATGATGGACGCTTCCAATCCCACATCATGGCTGTATCAGGTTACACACTTCCTTAATTTCACTTGTCAATATCTTTGGGACTTTAACACATTGTTTGGGCTGTTTCCCTCTCGTCGCGAGACCTTATCACCTTACGACTCACTGCCAGCTTAGACATATAGTCATTCCGAGGTTAACTAAGCCAGATAGGACTTTCACATCCCCCTGGTCAACCGGACGAATCCAGTATCTTAATCAGTGCTGTACCTACTATATGCTATTCACTGACGCTGCACTGCAATGCATTTCGCAGAGAACCAGCTATAACGCCGTTAGATTAGCATTTCCGTGTTGTATTATCTATAACTTACGCTATAGTTTAGACTATACCTTCAACTCAAGGTGGCGTTAGGTGCACAAGCCGTCACCTCCGGTGGAGCCGGAAGTTTGTCCTCTAAAACAATATATATAAATTTAGAGGGCTGACTCTTGAAACCATAGCCACGTAGAACTATTGAGTGCCAACGTGTTACCCCTCCTTCTTCAGGATGGAGTCTTTTCTTTCGAATCAGTCGTTACGGGGTCAATACTAGCGCGTTAATGATGTTACTCACTAACGATTATTTAGTTCTTACGCTAATACGACTTCCCACGGTATTAACTCTTAGTAGTTGCTAAAAGCCTTCATCGTTATGAGTTGGTAAAATAATAATAGTTGCCTATTATCGGAGCAAAATGACTCACTCCTAACCACAAGTCATCAGAGCACTATGCAACGTACATCTGTTCGGGCCTATATCCCTGCTCATGGCTAGATCACGGCGTTTCGGGTCTAATACTACTGACTTAACCCATTCGCCACTTTTCCCCCCCGAAGGGGGGGACAGCAAATAGTTGCTTTCGCTGGGACTATTCATCTTGCCAGTAACATTAAGTTGCTGACCCATTATGCAAAAGGTACGACATTACAATTTAATTGCTCTGTCTGCTTATAGGATTGCTAGTTCAGGCTCTATTTCACCAGTCATCGACTTGCTTGTCACCTTTCCTTCACAGTACTCTTCACTATCGCTAAACGTATCATACTTAGCCTTGGAGGATGGTGCCCCCGTATTCGGGCAGGTTTAATGCCGCCCTACTCACTAGAATAGAAGTATTTCGTTCTATATTAGCTAGATGTGATTGATAGTCTATCCACAGGACTATCACCTTCTATGGTATGCAAATATTACATGTAGTCCTTTCCAGAACTTTAAATAGTACATTTATAATCACTAGGCTAGCCTGCGTTCGCTCGCCGCTACTGACAGGGTCTCGGTTGATTTCCTTTCCTAGGCTTACTACGATGTTTCGGTTCAGCCCGTAGTATAAAATATTGGTTTCCCTTAAGATTGGGCTAGTTTTAAAGTACTAACCCTTTTAGTGTTTCCACTTCTTTTCTGATACGCTTGCTAGACATCCCTAACAATCCCTTTAGTCACTTGATGATATATTTCCACATTGTTATCGATTCTTATAGTAGGCCTGTATATGTTGGCTGTCAGTCTCTTATAATAGTACGTATGGTATTCCATGTATATTAAGGAAAGTCTATACCTTACTAATGGTCTATGATATTTTATTCTTCTATGTTATTTTGTTCTTCTATGTTATTTTGTTCTTCTCTTATATTTTATCATCAGGAAACAATAATAATAATAATAATAATAATAATAATAATAATAATAATAAT
>MWVB01000131.1:0-23015 GCA_003054985.1 Leucosporidium scottii
ACCTCCCTCCTTCACTTCCAGATCACTTCTCCGAGTTCATCTTTGATCCCTCCTTCTCCGTCAGCGTTCCTCTTCGCCGAGTCTCGCCTGAAGCCTGAGTGTCCCGCCTTTCGGCTGGGGCGAGGAGACTTGGGAGGCGAGAGGGAGAAGGGGAGGCGAGGGCGAGGCGGAAAGAGGCGAGGGGCCCGTGTAGAGCGTTGTTAGCGCCTGTACTCATGATCAAACCTCTAGCCTTATCGTTTGGGCTGAAGGGAGAGGCTGTAGGGGAGTAGGGAGCCGCGAGCAGCCTACCGAGCGCGAGCGTGGCGGGCCGTGCTGGTCGCGTGCAGCATCATGTTTCGCTGTGCACTGCCCGAGATTCACAGTGTCATGACAATGATTTGAGTGTGCAAGTACGCCTGCTACACGGTAGCTATTTGCTAAGAAAACGGCCAAACACGGTTTTGACACGGTGCTTTCTCGGTCCACAATTCGAGCAACGGTAGAATCGCGTCTCAATTTACCGTTTAGGAAGTGTAGCACGCTCAAACGGTACATTCTTGGTAGTTTCATAGATTTTTTACAGTTTTGTAGCGTGTACAGAAACCACCCCTTCCTCTCGCCGGCGGCGAGAGCACCACGGCAAGGGAGACTTTACGGGCAGGCAGTGGAGTCGAACAAAGAAGACTGGAGATATGTGGGAGCTCCCAGGGGCCGTTTCCGCCCCCAAAAATGAGGAGAACACTCGGGAGTCGACCACTCCGACGCCGCTCGGCGAAGGCATTCTCAGCCTAAACTCCTCCCCGTGCAAGCTGGCTTCGCCTCGTAAGCCAGCCTGAGCACTGATACAACGCCCGAGAGCAATGCTGTACAGCAGAGCTCTTCTAAGGCTCTCAACCTTGAGCAGTGTCTGCTCGGCGCTCACTTGGGAGTTGGGCTGGCTTCGCTGCCAGTGGTCGCGGAGGACTCTCGTACAGATGAAGGTTGTCGGGCAATTCAGCGCTATCTCTTGAGGAAAGATCTGTATCTCATTAAGAAGACTGAGACCCCTTTTCTCACCTGTGAGGTGGACTTTCTCCAGCCTTTGCCCTCTCTTCCCCGCTCTCGCTTTGCCATGGATCGCTCCACTTCAGCTTCTTCAGCCGATTCGGGTTCAGCTGGTTTAGGCCTCTCAGTGCACGACTATAACGGCCTACAGCCTGCATCACCTGGTCTTCTACAGCCAGAGCAGCACCTCGTCGCCCACTCTGCGCCCACGCCCGCTTTCTCTTCCAACAATGGCGGATCGGACTCGCCAGCAGCAGCAGCAGCAGCAGCGACCGGTGGACAAGGAGATGTAGGAGGAGCGCATGTTTGTCCCACATGCCAGAGGACTTTCGCTACCAGGAGGAATTTGACCCGGCATGCAGCGAACCGTGAGTTTGGGCCTTTTGAGGGTGGGCGGCGATGAGGCTAGGGAGCAGGTGGGGTAGAGGAGGCGCAGCTGCAATGCTCTAGGATTGCTCGCTTGCTCGGAGACCTGCTCACTTACAGGCACTCAAAAGCCGCCCTCGTATCCTGGCTCGCTCGCTCGCTGACCTCTGCCAACCAACAGATGCGACCACCAAATCTTACCACTGCCCTCACCCTTCGTGCACCAAATCTTTCGCACGTTCCGACCTCCTTCTACGCCACAAACGACTGCACGAGCGACCGGGAGGCCTCGTAGGAGCTGGCAACGGAGGCCCGGGACCGGCGGTTGCGCCTGCCGGGGGAGGGAGTGGTGCCAGCGGTAGAGGAGGGGATATGGCAGTAGATGGAAAGGAGGAGGATGGTACCCCGGGCGCGCAGAGAGCGGGGGAGGTGAGATTACCGAGCCTCTCCCTCCCGCCGAGTTCGAGTTCGGCGCCCTCCTCGGGCTTCACCCTCCCTCCCATCATGAACGCCTCCGCCACCAACACTTCGCCATCGTCCTCGCTCGCTCCTCCAGCTCCTCCAACCCCGGCTTTCCCTTCCCCCTCCACCATCGCTTCCACCCATCTCGCTCTTTCCGGTTCCTCGCAACCTCCCGCTCAGCCTTCCATCTCAACCGCTCCATCCCCTCAATACCCTCCAACCGGCAACAACGAAGCGTTCAACCAATTCGTCCATCAATCCGGTCTCTGGTCGATGCCCTCCCTCACGTCGAACTCGGTGGGCGAGAGCTTCGCAACTCACCCGCATGGCCTTAATGGCAGTAGCACCGGCGGCAATGCAGGGTTCGGCAGCTTGAATGGAGGTGCTGGTGGATACCAGAATTCGCCGAGCCCATTTGCCGATCTCACCAACTCGGGTTCGGAGCCAGGGTTCGGAGGATTGTTCGGCGGAGGAGGAGGTGGAGGGGGGTTGGGATTCGGCAATGGAGGAGGTATGGGAGCTACATTTGGAGGAGGTGCCTTTGGTAGCGGTGGTGGTGGATTCGGGTTTGGAGGGAACGACGATTTCGGCGGAGGAGCTGGAGGAGGGTTGGGAGGCGGCATGGCTCCCGGGTGGGACTCGTGGGATATGAGTCTCGCTTGGTTGGTGGAGGGTGCTGTTAGTAGGGTCGGGAGTCCTGTTGGAGGGGCCAGTGCTGGTGAGTACCGGTCTGGGAGAGCGTTGGTGGTGTCGAGGAGACGCAAGCTGACGAAGAGACTTTGCAGACCTTCCGCTGCCGCCTGCGGTCGAACAGCCACCATTTTCGACGGCACCTCAACTACCACTTCTAGGCCTCTCTCACCCCTCCCTGCCACCGTCCTCCTCGGCGTTCTCCCCTCCTACCTCGGCTCCAGCTCCCGCCTTTTCTCCCTCCCGACCTCCTCCTCGCCCTACACCAGCTCGCACTAACTCCACCTCCAACTCGCACTACGACCCGCAACCCTCCCACTCTTCCCATCTCTCCAACCTCAACACCCTCGCCTCGGCAGCAGCCGCCGCCGTCTCGGGCTCGCCTGCTACCTCTTCCTCTGCCCTCCTCGGCGGCACACCGGGAGAGGATGCGAGAGGAGAGAGCACGTCGCCAGCTGGACGCGGAGGAGAAGGAGTCAAGCGAGAGGAGGAGGAAAGGGACGAGAGGTGGCCGACTCATTTCGATCCGACGAGGGAGGATGATCGGGATCGCAATCAAGGCGGAGGCGACGTCGATACCCATCAACAGCCTTCTCCCGCTCCCGCTCCTGCACCACAGGCGGCCATTCCTCCGACCCCTCCTACCGCCACCGCCAGCACCGAAAGTTTAATCCCCGAGCTCACCGAACCTTACCCCGGCGCCGAGAAGTGGAAGGAAGTGTGTTGGGTCAATGAGGATGTGAGGAAGAGAGTGGAGAGGGTGCGTGAGCTGGCGAGGTTCATGCCTGGTGGAGGAGAGGTGAGTTGGTCTTCGGCTGCGAGTTTGTCGCGGCGCGCGCTGACTGCCCTTCCGTCTGTCTTCGTCGGACAGCGCCCTTTCCTCTTCCCCCAATCTATCCACACCATCAACCATTTCCTCAGCTTGTACTTCGAGCACGTCTTACCGCTGTTCCCGGTCATCCAGTAAGCTCGGCCCTCCTCACTCATTTCTCGCCCTTCTCGCTCGCGTCGACCTCTCAGCTGATCTCCTCCCTCTCCCGCGCAGCCTCCCCACCTTCTCTCCCACTTCTTGCGCTCCTATCGTCCTAGCAGCCCAAATCTGCATCGGCGCCGCTTTCTCCCCACTCCCTTCGGCGCACAAGTTCAGCCTCGACCTCGCCGAGCAGATTAGGAGGGCGCTTGCGGCGTTGTATGAGCATGACTTGAGGAACCTGAGGAGTGAGGAGATCATGCATGCGGGATTGTTGGTGAGTTCTCTAATCACCGGCGAGGAGCAGCAGCGGAGGCAGAGAGTCGG
The DNA here is from genome assembly GCA_003054985.1 of Leucosporidium scottii. Classification (NCBI taxonomy): domain Eukaryota; kingdom Fungi; phylum Basidiomycota; class Microbotryomycetes; order Leucosporidiales; family Leucosporidiaceae; genus Leucosporidium; species Leucosporidium scottii. The sequence continues at coordinate 3,842 of MWVB01000131.1, forward strand.
ATGAGGAGCGGTCTATGAGCAAGAGCGAGGCTCGGTCGGGTCCCAACCAGAGCTTACGACTGACTTCCATCTCTCCTCTCATCCACCGAAAAGACCTGCGTCTCGGGCCTCTGGTCGGGCAACAAGCGCGCGTTTGAGCTCGCCGAGATTGCGAGGGGTCAGCTCGTCAACGTGAGTCGTCGAACCTACCAAGTTAGAATAGCTGAGCATGAGAAGCTGACCTTCTTCCTATTTCTGCGTTTCCTCGTCCTCGATCCGCCTCAGCTCTGCCGCCGTGGTCGCCTCTTCGACCGACCTGCCATCGGACGCGCTGACGGGCTGGGATGGACTGCTTGGGCTGGTGCGATGCTTTTACTTCACTGGATGATGCGCTAAAGCTAACCTCCTCGGTCTCGCCCCAGCTGTCGAATCGAGGAAACGGCTCGGCGCCTGCATCATGCTCCTTGACGGGTTCTTCCCTTCGTGCGTCGCTCGTTTCTGGATCTCTACCGCGAAAGCTGATGTGAACTCTCACTCGACAGACTCCTGCACACGCCGTCCTACATCTCGCAAGGCGAGCTCTCCAACATGGTCTTCCCCTGCGACGAGCGCTACTGGCAAGCTCCCTCGGCGCAGCAGTGGCAAGCAATGCTCGGGATGGCGCCTATACCTCCGAGTCCATTCTTTGCCAGCTGCATCTCGTGAGTCGCGGAGTGAGAGTGAGAGGGGCGAGGGACGCCTAATTGACGAAGCTCTTTCGCCGAACAGCACCATCCTCACGCCTCGATACGTCCTCCATGCTCCCCTCCCCGACCCCCATCTCAATCCATTCGGCTGTCTCATCATCATGACCTCACTGTGGGCTTTCCCTTTCTCACCGCTTTCACGAGAATCGCGAGCGCTGACCTTTATTCTCGCAGCCAACACCACATCTACGAGCTCAGCCAGCAGCTCTACACCTACATGACGGCTGGCATCACCGTTCCCATGTACGCTGGTGTGCCGGCTTACAGTGCGACGGCGCCCAAACCGGTCAACATGGCGCTCGGCTTCGAAGGGAGGAAGCAGGTTCGTCTCGTTTTGCTCCTCCCAGCCTTTCTCTTGCTCCGCCTTCTCCGTTATCCGTCCCTGCGCGCGTCAGTCTGAGGGCTCACAGCGCTGACCATCCTTCTCCACCAATAGTGGCTCAAGGACGCCCTACAGCTTTGGAGAAAGCATTACGCCAAAGAAGTGCAAGATCCGTACATGCTCTGGGGCCAATCGCTGCTTTGGAAGGGTCACATGTCGCTGCATGTCGACGTGCAAGACCTGAACGACGCTGCAGGCCGTGAGTCGCTTTTTCCCTCTCGCCGACCGACCTCAACGCTGACCTTTTTCGGGCTCCCCCCCTCGTAGAACACGGTCCTAAAGCCGCCAGATCCGCCATCGACCGACTGGCCAAATGGGCTTACTCGGAAGACGCCGTCGAAGCTTCCGCCTCGGCGATCCACCTGCTCGCCCTCCTCTCCACTCCTTCCGACCTCTCATCCTCTCACATCGGCCCTTACGCCCCTCTGTGCTGCTTCGCCGCGACTCTGACCATCTGGGCTCGACTAGCTTTGGGGGAGAAGAATAGTTGGGATACGCAGCTGGCGGGCAAGTTGAGTAACATGCTCGGCGGGGTGAGCTTGTCAAGCGAGGAGGCGCCCATGGCGGCGAGGAGGTTTGGAGCGGGCTTGTTGAGGAAGATGAAGGCGTGGAGGATCGCCGAGAGCTTGGAGAGCATCTTGTTGAGGATCCAGTAGGGTGAGAGGTGTATTTTGTTGCAGTGCATTTGTCGTTAGTTTCCGTGACTCGCCTTTCGCTCGCCTTCGTCTCGGCGAATTCTCCCTCCTCTCACCATTCATACTGCGAAGGTCATTTACAACACAAAACAACTGAGAAGCTCCACGATCACGCCATTTCCAACACGGGCCTCAGGAAAGGATGCCTTCCTCCACGGAACGTCCTCAAAAGGGTAGTGAGCTCGGCGCGCAGATGATGGCCGAGAATGACGGGGGGCGAGTTCATCCAAGGCTCGGCATGCTCGTCAGAAAGGATGCGGTTCGAGTAGATGATGGAGAGGATGATGTCATGAAGTTTGTGGGCCTTTTGCGAGTGAGTCGAGTAGGGGAGAAGGGAGGGTGAAGAAGGGGTCAGCCCGGCGAGTATAGATGGAGGGCGTCAGGAAAGCTCACCACGCCGACGCCGTTGGCCTCCAGGGCAGGTGGAGAGAACATCCTGCAGATCTTGATCGTGTCTTCCGCAATTTTGAGCGAGAAAGCCGGTCGTAGCTCAGGGTCGGGAGCGGTGTCGCTCGACAGGCAGTGTGAGACGGTAAGTTGCCAGATGCTGTTGACGGTGATGAGGTCGGCGTAAGCGCGCTGTTTGTGTAGTGCCTGACATGGCCTCTCGTCGCTAAGGCGGAAGCGAGCAGCTCACCGATTCCTGAGCCACTGCTGCGAGATGAGAAGGTCTGCTCGATTCGGTTCCGAGAGTTGCGCCATGCTCTGAAGGGAGTATATAAGATAAGAGAGTCAGCCTTTTCGTCTCGCTGCTCGAGCTGCTCCAACTACTCACCTCCTGCGTAAATCCCTGAGCCCAAGCGCCCAATCCCCTCTGCAGCGCCACGACCTGCGGCGCATCCAGCGTCTCACAGACCCCCTCCAAGCACTTTCCGTTCCAGCAGCTGATAATGTCCTCGTTGATGAAGTAGTAGAGATGAGCCAGACAGCGCAGGCCGAGACAAGCGCTCCAGTCCGTCGAATCGGCCACTGCCAGGTCCGCTTGCAGCCAAGGGAGGTCGCCGAGGGCCCAGGCGATGCCAGTGTTGGCGGTAAAGATGATTGAGTGGTTGCGTTGCATGGCGTAGGCTCTGCGAGTGAGAGAAGAGATCAGCGATCGGACGAGAAGGCGGAAACGGGATCGCCGAGACGACGGACCTCTCCGTCACCATCAATACCCAGAGTGTCCTGATCCTACGCGAGCACTCCTCGATAGGTAGAGAGTCGTAGGTGGTCTGCTTGTGCAGTTCGAGCGTCTCGGCGAGCGTGAGCGACTCCCTGCCAAAAAGTGAAGGGTCAGCCGAGCGCCGAAGGGACCTCGAAGTGTCGAGTCGAAGACCACGAGCTCTCGACTGAGACTCACCTCAATCGGAACCACGCCGCATCGTGCTGTTCCGTGTTGAAAAGTGCGCCGAAGAGCATAAAGTTCGTCCAAATGAGCTCCATCGTCGGCGCATGCTGCACGACCATGCCCTTGACCCTCATCGTCTCTTCAATAATCGACAGCGCCAACTCTTGCCTCTCATCCTCCCTCTCGGTCGCCGCTACGGGTCCTACTAGGGCCATCGCCGACATCGCGAGGAGGAGAGCTGCGAAGCTCGGGTCTTGGAGATGGAGATTGTTGTCGATGCGAGCTTGGAGGTAGGTGCGAGGAATCATGGGGAGGATGGGGTGCAGTCTGGTGTAGAAGATGTCGAGCTGGGGTAGGAGGACCGTCTTGACGACGATGCTCAGCCAGGCGAGAGCGGGGTTCGGAGCAAGAGGAGGAGCGGCGGGCAGGTTGGGCTGGTGATTGGAGATGTGTGCGGAGGTGGGCAGACCCATGAAGAAGGAGGAGAGCGAGTTTTGAGGCGTCTCGACGACAGATTGGGGCGAGATTGAGAGGCCCTGCGCGTGCGGAATCGAGCTGTTTAGCGGGCGTTGAGCGATGTGGGAGAGGTACAGAAACTCACGAGGTAGGTATTGAGAGAGAAGCAATCTGCTGCAGTAGCCCTGGCTCCCTCCGACACGACCTGGGGCGCTGGCGCTGGACCCGGAGGAGCTGGAGCTGGAGCGCTCTGGCTAGTCGCCGGCTGCTCGCTGCCTGCTTTCCTCAAGCTCTCCAACACGGTCCCCTTGGGCCCCTTCTTACGCGGCTGCTTGATGAAGGTACAGCTCAAATCTGCTCTAGCGCAGCTCAAGCAGGGCACGCCCTCCCCTTGGCACTTGATCCTGTTGAAGCTCTGAGATCAGCGCGTGCGGTGCGCATGCGTTTGGGCTACAGAAACTCACCTGCGAGCGTGACATTGGTCGCAAGCCCTCGCTTTCAATGTACGAGGCGCTGCTGTTGCTCCCGCGACGGCTGGCGGTGGGATTGGAGGCGAGAGCGACATGGACGAGTAGATGCGGAGGAAAGAGAGAGGCGGGGACGGAAGGAGCGGGGGGTGAAGGTCACTGATTCGAAGGCGATCAAGCTTTGTGCATGCACAGCGAGGTGTAGCTTCCTTCGAAGTAGCTATACAGGCTCTTCGCCGATCGCTTGGCGACCCCAAACTCTGCACCGCGCTCGGCGCACTTTCACCCGCTTCGCCGATGGTCTGCTTCTCTCCCTCGCGGCCAGCAGCCTCCCCGAATCCCCTCAAAGTCGAGCGCACAGAGTTCTACATTATCACCCGACCATCAACCAGCGCCGAGGAAAGAGCCATCAACTTCATCCGAGAAAGCCGAGTGGGTGCGCCGAGTAGGAGCGCGAAAAGGAAAGGATTGTGGGTATCGAGGGTTGCGAGGGATGCGGGAGGTGATGAGAGTTGCTGTGGAGAAGGGTATGCAATGCTAGGAGAGAGGCAGAAGGTGTTGTGGGACTAAGGGATGGACTTGGCGAAGGCCTCGACGTCCGTGTCGGTAGCAGCGACGTCCGTCATCCACTTGTAGTCCTGCAAAGCAAATGAGAGAGAAAATCAGCTCCCATCTCCCAAGATGTACAGCGAGCCCAGTACTCACCAACAACTCCCTCGGCGTGGGCCTCGCCGTCTCCTTCGGCAGCGGTCCCTTCTTCTTGACGTTCCAGCCCACGGGCTCCTTCCTCAACGTAGCATTCACAAACTCCTCGCACGCAGCACTAAACTTGCCGGCAGGAAGTTTCGGCGCCGGCTCGTTGACAATGTACTGCAGTAGCTCGAGGATGGACATTTGGTGGCCCGAGCCGGCGAGGGAGACGCCTGCGACGGATTTGCGACGGGTGGCGGGGTGGGATTGACGTTTGGCCGAGGTAGTGGAAGAGGAAGTTGATGGAGGGAGCGAGCGAGCGGAGGAGGCAGAGGCGGTTCGACTGCGAGCGGCCGCTTCGCGTTTGGCTGCTCGTTTGGCCTCGGCTTGTTGGACTGACTCGCCCTTCTTGGCTGGACGGACGGGGGAGAGGGTGTCGTCTCCCACGTCTTCCTCTTCGTCGTCCTGGTGACCATCCTCGCCCTCGGCTTCCTCTTGCACTCCTCCCAGTTGAAGGTCGGCGGCGTAGCGAGTTGCTTCCTCCTCGTCTTCCGATTCCTCAGCATCGTCCGAAGAGAAAGGGAAGCGACCGAGAGCGAGCTCAACGAGGGTGATTCCGAGAGACCAGACGTCCGATTTGACGGTGTAGGGGTCGCCAGAAATTCGTTCCGGCTGCAAAGGAGGGGCGAATGAGCGCTCGAGACGGCGCAGTGGACCAGTGAGAGCGAACGCACGCTCATGTAGGTGCTGGTACCAACGAACGTGTCGGCTACACTGTTGATGAGCTCTCCCGAGACTCCAAAATCGCAGATCTTGATCTGTCCCGCCGAGTTGAGGAGGACGTTCGAAGGCTTGACGTCTGGACGAATGAGAGGGTCAGGTTGAGCTCGCTGATCGTCCAGACCGACGTATCACGGTCTTTGAACATCCAAGACCCTTCCAAACTCACCTCGGTGCATGATTTTGTGAACCTCGTAGAGATAGGTCAAGCCCGAGACGACGGCGAAGGCAATCTTGCCGAGAATTGGCTCGGGGATGGGTCCGACCTTCTTGTAGATGTTGTCGAGAGATCTGTAGCGGTGCAAATACCAGCGAGAAGGCGATGGGGTGGGAGAAGAACGATCAGCTTCGGCCTTCTCGTCGGCGATCCGTTGCTGCACGCACCCCTTGTCCATGTACTCCATGCACATGCAGATATGCGGGTCTTGCAAGTAGGCGCCGTAGAATGAGACGATGTAGGGCGACGAGCAGTCGTGCATGATCTGCAGCTCCCTCAGGATTTGTTTACGAGTCGACTCGGATGTAGCGATGTGCACAACCTGTGGACCAGCAGAGCGTCAGCGCAAGATACATACGCATGTGATGATACCCTGCAGACTCACCTTCTTGGCCATGATGGCTCTCGTCGGCCCATGCAGACAGCGGCTCACGGTCCCCCCATTTCCGCATCCCAGCTCGCTCAAGACCTCCAAGTCCTCGCTGCGCAAGTCGAGCTTGAACTCTACTCCAATCTCCAAAGTGGCGAGCTGCTCGGAGAGCTTGTTGTGGTACGACGAGCGGGTCGAAGCGGTCGAGGATGACGAGAGGGAGGGCGTAGAAGGGAGCAACGGCGGTGAAGAGGATGGTGGGGTGTTGGACGACGAGTAGCGCGTAGACCGAGCTACCTGTATCGGTGCAGGACGGGAAGGAGCCTGGCGCTGAGGCTTGGACGCCGAGGACGACGACGAAGGCGACGACGTCGACGAAGCGGAGAGGAGCGCGGCTGCTGTAGTGTTGGACAGTGTACCGGGTTTGGCTGAAGCTGCTCCTAGTGCGAGTCCCTTCTTGTTGCGATTCTTACGCGCTGCGCCTCCCAGCAACGACGGCGACGGCGAAGCGGCTGGCTCAGCTCGAGCTCCAGAGGCCGAAGCGCCTGGCTCGCTCGAGATTGCGTTAGCTGGCTGAGGCGTTGTAGAGGTCATACTACTACTGTCTGTGGCCTGATATAGCGCGAGTCGAGAAGCGAGAGAAGCGAGAAAGATGCGGAAAGAGAGCAAGAAGCGCTGGCGCGAAGTCAGCTCGAAGAGGGGCCTGCTCGGCTTCAGCGAGCTGACGAGGTGCAGAAGCGTGTCAAGCTCAATTGACTCACTCTGCTTCAGTCTGCAAGTCCCTGTAGTCCAAACCGAGCTCTCGCTCAGCTGGGACCCCAAGCAGGCTGAGCCCCGCTCGAGCTCGCCGGCTCTCTTTCCCTTTGACCTCTTCGTCTGCTTCTCGACAAGCGCTCGATGGACACGCTTCTCGCTGCTGCACGTTCTACAGAGTCGTCCGGGTCTGGATCAGAGGAGCCGCCAGCAGGCAAGCCCGAGCAGAAGAGGAAGAAGGTGTCGCTGGCTTGCGCCCGCTGCAAGAGGAGGAAGGTCAGTGGTCTCTTCGGCGCTTTGCGACGGCACTGTACGCGCTGTACTGTACCGCTGTAGAGGAGCAGAACGGCGCAGCTGGACGGCCGCTGACACTCTCTCTCGTCTCGCAGGGCAAGTGCGATGGGCTCATGCCGTCGTGTGGGCCCTGTAGCAGCGTCGGAGCTCCCTGCGAATGGCCAGATCCCACTACCGACGGGCGCAAGCGTAGGAAAGGCTCGGCGCTGCATTACCAGCTACAGCAGGCAGCAGCAGCACAACAAGCGGCGTCTCAAGTCGACGAGCTCGACGAGGACGACGGAGCTCCATCTCAGCAGACGCCTACATTCGCCATTCCCCCTCCGCACGCCGTCCCGCATCCTCTGCCAGCCGCTCCCCTCCCTCCGAATCCACTCCCCGCCATCGCTCCTCCACTGCCTCCTCCTGCAGCGCAGGCTGTGGACCAACCTTTCGCGGAAGCAGCGAATCCACCAAACGACACTGTACCATTCTTGAACTACTATCGGTGAGCTAGCGCGAGGTCCCTGGCTCCGGCGACTCGCGAAGGCTGACCTTTCGATCCTTCGCCGAACTGCAGTCCGTTCGGGCCAACAGCGCTCAAGTCAGTCGTCGAGGAGATTCGCATCGACATTGCAGCGGCACCAACCTTCTCTCGCGCTGTCTCTCCAACCGGATTCGCACCCTCGGCGCCCCACTCCTTCCCACCCTCGGCGCCGCACTCCTTCACTTCGACTCCAGCGCGCGACTCGGATCGCTTCTACGACGCCGACGCCGACATGCCCAAAACGGAAATTCAAGAGCACCTCTACCCCATCTTCTTCGCCCGGATGGGCTCCCTCTTCCCCTCCCTCTCTCTCCCCTTCCTCGAATCGCTCAACTCGTCCAACAGCTTCAGCCAACATTCTCTCGAAGGCCCAGTGCTCGCTTCGGCAGTCTGCGCTCTCGCGGCTCGCTTCTCGACTTCACCCCTCATCCGAGGGAGCGACGAGAGTCGCCCGCCCGCGACTTATGGAGTTCCGTTCGCCGAGAAGGCAAAGGCGCTCCTTCTGCCACTCCTTTGTTTTCCCTCGGGCATCACCATCACTACGCTCCTCCTGCTCTCCTATCATGAGAAGGGGATGAACTCGGAGGGATCGCAGTGGATGTACCTCGGTGAGTGACGGGAGCTGCTCGTTTCTTCGGTCGCGTTGCTGACTCTCTTCTCTCGCTCGTAAAACAGGGATGAGTATTCGCATGGCCCAGGATCTCGGACTGCAGCTGGTGAGTGTCTTGCCTCTCGCTCAAACCCAAGCACCGACGGAGCTGACTTCGTTCTCGACCGCAGAGCATCGTCCGTCTGCCTCACAACCAGTACGAGTGCTCGACCGCCTCGCTACTTTGGTGGTCCATCATGAACTTGGACCATCAGCTATCGCTTGGGATTGGAAGGACGACCACTGTCAAGGCCGCCGAGATCTCAGTGAGCCTGTCGCTTGTCTCGTCTTCTCGCTTCCTCGCTTTGACCGCTGACTTTGCATCTCTCACCATCCCAAGATCCCCTACCCCACCGACGACGACATCGCCATCTCCCGCCGAGGACCGACCGGCAACTTCCCCTTCGTCGCCTCTCCCCTCCCTTCCCCCTTCCCCGTCTACGTCAAACTCATGGCCATCGTCGGTCAACTCTGCGATATCGTCAATCTGACTCGAGGGACATGGGGAGGGACGCAGAATTCGCAGAGGAGGGATGCGGAGAATGAGTATGCTGAGAAGGGACCGAGTTTGGCGGATCCGCCGATGGATGAGCCGGCTGATTCGAGTAAGACGCTCAAGACGGTGGAGGATAGGTTGACGGAGCTATACTCGGCGCTGCATCCACAGTTGCAGTGGAGTTCCCAGAAGTGAGCTCGTCGTTCCGCCTAGCCCGGGACTTTGCTGACCCCGATATTTTCTTGCAGCTTCCGAGAACATATGAACAGCGGAAGTGGACCAATATATCTGCACTTGCACCTTTGGTACCATGCCGCCTTCATCATGATGTACCGTCCACCCCTCCTCTACCCCAACTGCTACGCCGCCGACCTCTCCCTCACCGAACGCCTCTCTGTCGTCTCCAACTCGGCTTCCACCATCAGTCAGATTTTGAGCTGCTGCGATGTGAGTCGTTGCGGTTGTCTTCCACTCTTCGACGCTCGCTGACTTCTCGCCCCTTCTGCCTCGCAGATGAGCGACGAGAACCCCATCGTCTCGTGCCCCTTCATCAACCTCCCCTTCTACGTTGCAGGACAAGCCTGGAGTCAAGGTGAACTCTCGTCTCGTTTTCAGTCCCCTCTCTCCGACAACCGCTGACCATCTCCCCTCGCAGACTGGCGCATCCGAACCGGCAAGAAAGTCCTCTCGACGAGCACGACCGCCTCCCCAGCAGGCGCCGCCGGCGGACCGACCTCCTCCTCCTCCTCTCGCATCCTCGCTCAAGTCGCTCTCACCAATTTCGACCTCTGCAAATCGGCGCTCAAGACCCAGTCGAACTATTGGCTCGGCATTCGTTGGGTTCTCGCCGTGCTGGAGAAGTCGTCGAGTCGGCAGAGCATCATGTCGGCCACGGAGGGGATCAATACCTTCGTGTCGAGGCATGAGCTGGTGAGTTCGCTCTCTACAGCGCCCGTTGGCTTTGAGGAGATTGAGGGAGCGAGGAGCTCTTCGTCTCTCTCCTCGCTCTCGGCGTTGACCCTTTCGGGCTGACTTTTCTCGTCTTCCACTCTCAGGCCGTCTTCAAACGACTAGCTCAGAGGATATCAGGTCAAGCCGCGACTCCCGACCTCGACTCGCAATGTCACCTTTTCCCGCCTACCTTCCCGCAAAGCCTTCAACTGACCTCGTTGCCCGCCGAGCAGACCTCTCCTCCCTCTTCCACACGCTGCAAGAGACGGATCTCACTTCCATCGACTACAACTTCTCGCAAGACGACTTTGCCGCGGCGTACACGTTCGCTGGTAGCTTCCCCGATCCTGTGGACTTTGGAGGGCTGAATGGAGTGGACGGCTTTTGAGAAGGGGTCATGAGACGGTCTTGAGAATGATTTGGGGCAGGGCTGTAGGGTGATATCTGTATACGTCGTGCCGTTTTGCTTCGTCTATCGCTCGCCGAGGTCGCCGAGCTGCTTGAGAAAAAGGCTCAGGGAACGGATCGCACTACATTTCAATTTTCCACAGTAACTTCTACTTGGACAAGGTCAAGCGCAACAGCGAGAATGAACCCGCCTTGGCCGTGTAAGTCCCCTTGAAGGGCGCCGTGCTCTTGGTCGGCACGACATTCTGCGAATCCTCCCAAGTGTTGACGGCGAGGATGTTGGCATGATGAAGCTCATGGATCTCCATCTCTCCAACGACGGTACGCGGTCCAGCCAGGTTGAGCTCGACCTCGAAGGTCTCTTGAGCGTGACGGTTGATGATGGCGACGTTGAGGACATCGCCGTCGAGAGCGGCCGTGGCGTCGACCCAGCCGAACGAGTCGGCGCAGACGTCCTTGACCCAAGGGCGATCCGAGCCGAGCGTGCCCTCGTACTTGGGCGACTCGACGTAGATGGAGAGGTTCTTGCCGCGCATGAAGGTGGCGAAGAGTTGGAAGGGGAAGAAGGTCGGCTGCTTGAGGAGGCCGGTAGGGGAGGTCATGAGGGGTGAGATGACGTTGACCGACTGAAGGTGAAAAGAAGCGGGTCAGCTTGCGGCTAAGGAGGAAGCCTCGAGCAGTTGAGGGGGTGGGAGGCGGTCGCCGAGGAGGAGAATGAGGCAGAGGCGACTCACCTGGGCGAGACAGGCAATCTCGGTGTTGGTGCGAATGAATACATTGAGGTACGCCGCAACAGCGAGGGCGTCCGACATGGTGTACTCTTGCTCAGCGCCGCTGACGCCGGGAGCGATATCTGTCGATGCGAGCGGAAGTCAGCGGCCTTTCCTGCATCTCCTTGGCCAACGTCCCATACACACCTGGGTTCCACACGTTCCACTCGTCGAAGCAGATCCCTGGCTTTGCCTGAGCAACGGAAGGTCAGCGAACGAGAACAGCGCCGAGAGGTCGGCGAAGTCGCTCACCTTGCCAGCGCAAGCGGCTCGGCGGTCAGGGTGCATCATGGCGAGGTCGATGTAGCTGCGAGCAATCTCGATGCCCTTTTGTGCCAGCGCAGGCGAGATGGCGTTCACCTGTGAGAGAGCAGAGGGGTCAGCGAAGGTCGTCAAGCTTCCTCGTTCCGGCTCGGCTCACCTCGTGCTCGGGTCCTCGGGTGTAGAGGTGGAGACTGTGGTAGTCGATGATGTCGATGCACTCCTCCAACACGATCCTGTCCCAATTGTCGGTTCCCTCCTTACCGCAAGAAACGAGCTGAGAGAGGCAGGGCGATCAGCGAGAGCTCGACGACTGCGTTGTTCAGAGATCTCACCTTGATGTTGGGATCAACGAGCTTAAGCGCCTTGCCCCATTGCCGGGCAGCCTTGGCGTCTGCGAATCCGGGAGATAGAGAGAGCGCGAGTCAGCCTCCGAAAGCCGAACGCCGAAGCTGTCTAACAACGGCAAGATCGTCGACTCTTTGCCTATAGCAGACTCTCTCTTCCTCATATCGACAAGAGAGAAGGCTTGAACCGCAGAAAGTCACTCACAGTCCTCTGCAGTCGCCTGACCGACCTGCCACGGCCCCCAGACCTCGTTTCCAAGCGCAATGTACTTGACGTTGTAAGGCTCAGGGTGTCCGTTCTTTTTACGCATCTCGGCCCAGTAAGTCGGCTGCGTCGAGTTCATGTACTCAAGCCAGTGGAGAGCCGATTCCAGGGTTCCGGTGCCCATGTTGAGGCAGATGAAGGGCTCAGCTCCGAGCTTGTCACACCACTTCATGAACTGTAATGAGGAAAGTTGACCGACAGTCAAGAGAAGTCAATGAACGTCCCAAAGAGCTCGGAGAAGGTGCGCCGAACCTCGTCGGTGCCGAACGCGTTGGTTCTGGGTAAGCGAGGTGATGTGTCAGTCAATACGTAGCTCTTCTTGAAAGTCAGCTAGCGAAGATGAGCTTCAGAAGCTCCTCGAGCCCTGCCGACTCACTCTAATCCGAGCCAGGCGAGCTCAAGGCGAGCGGGGCGAGACTCCTTAGGGCCTATTCCGTCTTCCCATCTGTAGCTCTGTACGAAATTGCCTGATCCATAGCTCGTTAGTACAGCTGTGCATCGTTTGGACGCGGAAGCAGCGCACCTCCGGGCCAGCGAACCGCCGCTGTGTTGCAGTCCTTGAGCGCCTGCAAGACGTCCTCGCGGAAGCCGTTCTCGTCGCTGAGTCCTGCCTTGTTCTCCGGGTCGTAGATGCCCTCGTAAATGCACCTCCCCATGTGCTCGGTGAAGCCTGCAGACCTCAAGGTCAGCGAGCGAGAGCGTGTGGAGCGGCAGGTTGCGGCGCACCAGAGTAGACGAGAGGGCTGATCTCGCCGCTGATGCGACGGGGGTCGAGTTGAATAGCAGCAGACATGTCGAGCTGATGAGAGTGAATCGAGGTGAAGAGGGTGGAGAAGAGCGAGAGAGAGAGAGGGGGGGAAGCGGGGGTCATTGACCGTCGGATTTCTTGAAGCGGAACTCTCCAATTGATGAAGTCCGACGTTGTGAGGCGCAGCTTTATGTAATAGCATGGTGTAATTGCTTTCGAGGCAAAGACTTGAAGTTTTCCGGCGGCTCAGCCTGGCTGCACTCATCGCCGAAGTGTCTGCCGAGGGGCGACACCGCTTTGCTACAGCTCAAGGCGGGTTTTTCATGGGCAAAGTACGACTCGGGAAAGCTCACAATGCGTTACAATAACTGTGTCGTATCTAATACTTACCTACAACCTTCGACCCGAGATTGCGAAGTCGTTCTCGGCGAAGACTTCGGGCATTCAGTCAACTCGTCTCGCTCCGGTACGGGATGTGTAAGAGCAGAGGGGTAAGCGTTACTGCGCTCCCTAGCTGTCTGAATGCAGCATCACTCTGTAGCTTGATAAGACTGCCCTCCCCCACCTCCGGAAGCGGTCCCCCGCGCTTCTTTGCTTCCTGACCTTCACCTCGCGATTCTCGACTCGTTCTCGCCGGCTCGCGTTTCAGTACAGCACAAGGGAAAGATATTTCGGTGTTATTATGGATCGCCCACTAGCTGGCTACCGTCGGATTCGCTCTCGCTCACCGGGGTCGAAGGAGGGGGACAGCAACTTGAAGGTGCGCAAGAAGGTGACCTTGGCCTGCGAGCGGTGCAAACGCCGCAAGGTGCGTGATCTCTTCAGCGGCAGCGCTGTACGCGCTGTACTCTACCGCTGTAGGACGGCAGAACGGCACGGCACGCTGATCCACTCTCTCGTCGCAGAACAAGTGCGATGGGCTCATGCCGTCGTGCGGGCCCTGCAGCAGCGTCGGAGCGAGCTGTGTGTATCCAGATCCTGCTACCGATGGACGCAAGCGCCGCGGGAAGAGCGTCGCCTTCACCTCGCCGCCAGCGCAGCCCGCCGTTCTCCAGCAGCAGCCACCAGCCGAGCAGCCCGATCCGGTACATCCGAGCTCCCGGGTCATGGTCAGCACGTCGCAATTCACCCTATCCGACTTCGCCACCACTTCCTTTCCCCTTCCAAGCCCTCAACGACCGGCGCCTCAACTTCCGCCGCCTCCAGAAGGCCTATCGTTCGAGCTCGAGACGGAAGATCAGACTCGAGCGCTCGAGACAGATACACCGTGTCTTCACTACTTCCGGTGAGTGCTCCCTGGTCGACTAGCTCCCGAGCAAGCGAACTGACCCCTTATTTCGGACTTTCGCAGGCCGTACGGCGCGACAGCCCTGCAGAGTGGTATCGAGCCCATCGAGGAGATTCAGCTTCCCGTCACCGCGGCACCATCCTTCTCTCGAGCGCAATCACCGACGGGATGGAACCCCTTCGCCGCCGAGCCACGGCCGACCCTCTTCGACGAAACTTGCCCCGACGTCCCTCGGTGGGAGGTGATGGAGGAGCTGTCGCACCTCTTCTTCGCTCGGATGGGCGACCAATTCCCTTTCCTATCCTTTGAGACCGTTCAGTACATGTACCGCGTCGCTCGCTCGCCGGAGCAGGTCGAATACCTCTCGGCGCCCCTCCTCCTCCTCGCCGTCGCCGCTCTGGGAGCTCGCTTCTCGCCCAAATACATCGCCCCAGGAGCCTCCCCTGCTACGGCGGGTACACCCTTCGCCGACAAAGCCAAATCGCTCCTCCTTCCTCTCCTCGCCATTCCAAGCGGTCCGACCATCGTGGCGCTCATCCTTCTCGCGCACGAGGCCTACGCCCGGAACTCGGAGGGTCTGGTGTGGCAATACATCGGCATGGCTATACGCCAGTGCGTTGATCTCGGCTGTCAGCTAGATGTGGACAGAAGCAAGAACACTTGGGAGCGAGCCACATCACTTATTCTGATCCACGCTCTCTTCAACCTCGACCACACGATTGCCCTCACCACTGGCCGGTGCACCACAATCAAGCGCGAGGAGATAAGTGTGAGTAGTCTTTTCTCTCGACGCCGACCGAGCTGACGAGCTTGTTCCCTCGCCACAGGTCCCGCCGCCGAACGACGAAGCGATGGCCATTTGTCGCCGAGGACCCGACCAACCCCTTCCTGCGGCTCCGCTCATCTCACCCTCCGCCTTCTGCTATTACACCAAGCTCATGCGCGTCGTCGGCGACCTCTGCGACCTCGTCAATCGACCAACGGGCACTTGGGGTTCTCAAGTCCCTCGACCTCTCGACGGACAGGATCGACCGTCAGAGGACAGCTCTCCCGACCTCAAGGGCATTGAGGACAGCTTCAACGAGATCTATGAGGCTCTACCATCAAATTTGGAGTGGAGTTCGGCCAAGTGAGTCGTCTCTTCCCGCTTCTTCATCGGCGCCGAGCTCACCCTGCTCTGTTTCTCAGCTTTCGCGAGGCCGTCTCGCGAGGCGAAGGGACTCTGTACCTTTCATTGCATCTCTGGGTGAGCTTAGCGACTGTTGCTTGGCTCAAGCGCCCGTTGAACTCGGCCCGCGAGCGTTGTCGTTCTCGGCGTTGCCGCTCGCCCCCAATTTTCGAAGGAGAGCTCTGCTGACGCTCTCATCTCGCTCATAGTATCACTGCATGATCATCATCCTCTACCGACCGCCGCTGCTCAGCCATCGCTGCTACGCAGCAGCTCTGCAACTCCACGAGCGCCTCAACGTCGTCTTCAATTCCTGCTCAGCTATCGTCAAGATGCTCTCGTGCGCCGAGGTGAGCTCGAGTAGTCGTTGGATGCTCTTTTGAACCTACTGACTCTCCGTCATCTGCACAGATGCTCGAAGCGGACCTCATTACTTCTGCTCCCTACCTCAATGTGCCGCTCTTCGTCGCCGCTCAGTCTTCCTCTCAGAGTGAGCTTGCCGGCTATTCTCTACGTCATGGGCTATCGCTTATATTTTCCCTCCTGCAGACTGGCGCATCCGAACGGGCTACCATCTTCTCTCCAACGGATCAACCGCCGCCGCCGAGCTCCCTCCGCCGAGCTTCCCATCGTCATCATCATCAAAGCTGATCGCTCAAGCCGCGTATTCGCACTACGAGCAATGTAAATCTGCCATTGCGAGGATTGGTATCTGTTGGCTCGGCGCCGTCCCCGGCATCTCGGTCTTGGAGAAACGAGGAGGCTTGGGGAAGGCGACCGGAGCGGCTATGGTGTCTCGGCATGAGCTGGTGAGTACACGCCTCTTTTGATGGCTCCTTTTCGACTCGGGAGCTTCTTGGACGTATCTCGGCGGGTGTGGAGACCGAACTTAGCTCGTCTTCGCTTTGCAGGCCGTCTTCAAGCGCCTCGCGCAGAGGATTCAAGGTCGAGGTTCGACGGCTGGGTCAACACCCGACATGGACAATGAGTGTGGGTCTCTCGACCCAGCTTTCCGACTCGATCTCACTCCGCTGACCGCTCGGCGCTGCTCGTTCGAATCGCAGATCTGCTCTCCCTCTTCAGCACAATCCAGGAGCATGGCGCCGAAACACACGTGGATACAAGCGCAAACCTTCTCAGTCAAGACGAGTTTGCGCTGGCTTGTACGTCTCCTCAATCCTTTGAATCGTTCAAAGCTGACCTGCTCGGCGCGCCTACAGACACTTTCGCCTCGAACTGGCCCGAGTCGATCGCTACTGGAGGGTACGAGCAGACGTAGAGTAACTCAAAAGGCCATATCACTGCTTATTGGCTCCAAGAAGACGCTCAAGCGAAGCGTGAGGCGAATGTTGAGGAGCACAGCGCGGAAAGAAGAGGACTCGCGAGCGAGCCAACGTCTCTCCGAGATCCTGTCCCTCCACTCTTCGTATAGGGCTTTGGTCTATCTTTCATGCTGTTGCTTCAAAAGCGACGACGGCGAGCCTGGCTTGCTCCTCAGAGCCACGGAGTGGAGCTCGGCGCTGACCGTCCAAGGATGTTGGTCCAGGATTGAGAGAAGGCGGCGCGTCGCATGAAGCATGTGGCGAGAGTAAGCGTCATTACTCGTGTACTTTGCTTGCCGTTAAACCTCGGAGACAACCCAGCCTCGAGCTGCGAAGCACCGAAGCCGTGGCCGAAGCTACCGCCGAGCTAGTATTCGATGAGTACGTCTTGCTGCGAGGGTGTGAACAGCATAATATGCATAGCTCGAGCGCTTTGAAATGACTTTGAAGGTCTGGTTGGGGCGTTTAGACCTGCATCGAGCAAATATTGTTCTGAGATTATCGCCGAGGTGAGTCGGCGAGCTGCACGGCCTCGTTTTACCCGGGGACAGCTCGCTGAAAACCTGAGGCAATCAAATGGCCAACATGGAGCTTTCCAAAGCGGATAAAATCATATCAAGACACACAGTAGGTGAGGGTGAGCTCGAAAAGGGCGAGCGAGTTGGTTCTCCGAGATGTGCTTGCCGGCCTCGAGCAACTTTTTGAATGAACCATGCCACGAACGAGATGTAGTAAGATGCCTCGAGCAGCCCAAGCCGTTGCAAATGATGGCTGGTTTTTGCACCGCCCGCTTCAAGTTGGTCCCTCGCACCTCGAATTGCCTTTTGCTCTCTCGCCACATCTTTCTCCTCGTCTCAAGTCTCAACATGCCCCCTCTCGAGGACCCCGATTCCACTCAGAACATGCCCGAGAAGGGTGACAAGCCCGAGGAGACGCTTCTCGCCAGGTTTGTGGCGAGCCTTGAAGCTCTTTCCGTGCGCCCATCTTTCGAGCCCCGTCTTACGATCGCGCTGACGCAGGCTACCACCGTCAGCAGCAGCAGCAGAAGCCCAAGCAGCAGCCCCAGCAGCAGCCTCAGCAGTCGGGATCTGCACACGCCCCTCGCTCGCTTCAGCCCGAGCAACCCGCTCCCATTCGCGACTCTGCTACCCCTCCCGGCGTCTCTCCCGGAGTTCTCGTGCAGCCTGATCTTTCTGTCGGACAAAGTGAGTCCTTCTAGCCTTCATCGAGAGGGAGGCGGGATAAGCTGACCTCGGGCGAGGTACAACAGCCAGCGTTCGTTCGCCGGTCGCTGGTGAGCTACTCGCGCTCGGCTCGCACTCGAGCAGAGAGGGCTGATCTGACTCGCTATGCATCTCCGGCAGCTACGTATGGACTCGACACTACCCAGGAGCCTTTCATCGCCCCTCCCGAGCCTCAGCAGCCCCCCGTCGCTGGCCTTGGTGAGCGCTCTGCTCGGCGATGTGATTGCAATGCGCCGCAACTGATGCTTCTTGATCGGCTGCAGGATCGGTCAAGCTCTCCCACACTGATAACAACACGATTCGCAACGCTGCGAGCGACAACGATCAAGGTGAGTACTTGCTCATCGCTCGTCGCGATACAGAGGTTGAACCGGCGCGCACCTTCGCAGGAACGAGCACTGCTTCCATCAACCCCCCTTCGACCTCTGCTGACAATGAGGACAGGAGCAATCCTATCGTGCCCTGGTCTCCCGGCAAAGAAACGCCCGGTATGTCGCTGGCTTTCGGCGAAGGCTTAACCTCGCTCGTCGGAGGGCTGACATTTGACGCTCTTCGCAGAAGAGCGCAAGGCTCGTCACGAGAGGCAGGCCGCCATGTCCGTCATCATGCGAGTCGTCTGCTCCTCCGCGCGTTACCTCCTCGCGCTCGGCAGCAGCTGATCCTCGGTCGAACCCACAGGCAAGCGAAGCTCAAAGGTATCCGCCCCGTCGCCCGCGAGCTCACGTGGACGCCTCTCGAACTCCCCGACAAGGAGAGCAAGTCCATCGCCGTCAAAGAGGGCGAGTTGCCCGCGCAGGTCCTCTAGGGAGCCGAGGAGCAGGTGCGCCGAACTTTTACCTCGTGATCGTCTCTCATCTTGCTGACGAAACTCTCTGTAGCTTGATCAATTGTGCGACAAGCTCCCCTTCACCCTTCCCGAGTAGTAGCGCTGAACTGAAGTACAGATATTCATAGCCCCTTCTTCCTCTTGTCGATTTCATGGCTCGTCACGCCGAGAAGCGCGAAGTCTGGGCCGCCGGCTTCGCGAGCGGAATTTGAGCAGGCTTTGCAAAGACGACGGCAGTATGCTCATCACGATATCCGAAGCTTCCGTTAAGCTCGTCAGGTGGCGGCGTCAAGAGTCTAGGCGAGGAAGACTGGCACATTCTCGGCCTCGACCGCTTGTAAGGTTGCACTCGGTTGAGAGCTACCTAGGGTCTGTCCTATCCCTGAGAGAAGGAGAGGAGAGCGAAGCTACTTGCCTGAAGAGCGGTTTGACACACAAACACAGAACTCAAGCCCGAAGGTCGCTGGGAGATGCAGCCGCCGCTCGAACGCCGGGGCTCTGAAGCGTTGTAGGTGCGCTAGGTCGAAGGAGGTCCTTAGAGCTTGCTGTAGTGTTGTAGTCTGAGCTAACGGTGTTGGTTGTGGATTGCGAGGTAAAGTGTCTAAAGTCAAGAGAGCTACCAAAGTCCGCCTTCTCCCCCTCCAACCTCCCACCGCCCAAACCCTACCGAACAAAGGCTGGCTCAGGGCTCAGGCTCTCGGCCAAGGAGAACAAAGAGAGACTCAAGAATAGATCGAAGCAGGAGC
>MWVB01000131.1:23215-38696 GCA_003054985.1 Leucosporidium scottii
CTCAGGGCTCAGGCTCTCGGCCAAGGAGAACAAAGAGAGACTCAAGAATAGATCGAAGCAGGAGCCGAGCAGCGTTGAGAGCAAGGAAGTCGAGAGGTAGGCGCAGAGCGCCGACCCCCTGACACCGCTGACTACGGCTTTCGCTTCGGAACTCGTCTCGCACTTGCGAGGATCTCGCATCGAAAGTGAGAGGCGAATACTGATCCACAATTTCCAATCCTGAATACCTAACAAGCGAGATACACAATCCTTAAGTTATTTTGCGACTACAAAGAAGAGAACGTCTCCACTCGGCGAAAGCTCAAGCGAACTCGAGGCGGTCTCCATCGACGACATCCTTGTCACCGGCGTTGCTGGCAGGTCCACTTCCATGGTCCATCTTGTAGGTTCCCATCTTGCGAACGGGAACGCCGTGGGCGAACATCCAGTCGACCTCCTCGAGACTGCGACCCTTGAGCTCGGGAACCCACATGTAGCAGAAGACGATGGCGAGGATGGAGACGGCGCCATCTGCATGATATCGAAGAAGTCAGTCAAGTGCTCAGACGAGGGAAAGAGGATGCCTGGAGCTGGCGAAGCGCGCCAAGTGGGAGCGAAAGAACAGGACTCACAAACGAAGCCGACCTTTCCGCCCAAGTTTCCGTACTCGGCGTTTTGCATGTAGGGGTTGACGAGACCGACAATGGTTCCAACGGCGTATCCTCCGAAAGCACCAATGGCGAGGGTCTTGTCCCTGAGAGCCTCGGAGGGGAGTTCGGCGCTGACGGTCCAAGGAATGTTGGTCCAGGATTGGGAGAAGGCAGCGAGCCAGATGAAGACTGAGATGAAAAGAGAAGAGGTCAGCTCAGCGCGCTGTGCTCGAGCTCTCGTAACGGCTGAGCTAGCATCGCCGCCGAAGCGATCGCCGAGCTCGCCACTACAAACGAGCTCTGCAGAGGTGAAGAGACTCACTGAGAGCGACGCAGGCGTTGGCGCGAGCACCAGTAGGCGAAGGAGTGACGGTAGTGATACCAGCAACGGCGATGAGGGCTCCAGCCATGACGGCGCCTCCTCCGATCAAAAGGAAGCGACGTCCGAAGAAATCTTGCACGAAGAAACCTCCGAGGGTGAGGGCGACGATAATGACGTAGACTACTACCAGGATCATCCAGACGTTCGAGATACCGCTGGAAGTGGCGTAAGGTCAGCTAAACGGGGCTCGGCGAAGGCAGGCTTCTTGACGGCGGTCGTAGAGGTCGAAGAGACGAGGCAGGGCAGGAGGAAGGCAGTTCACACTCACAGTTGAATGAAGAAGATGACCTGCAGGCGAGGAGAAGCAGAAAGGTTAGCCTTAGTTCTCCGTTCGTCTTCAGCGGCTTCGGACTCGATCGACTAGCGAAAGATAGAGGAATAGGGAAGAAGAAAGAGAACTCGCTAGGTAATTGCTCATGAACGAAATGCTGTTAATGAGCAGGACGGAGCAAAAGAAGGTCAGCAAGAAGATCGGGAAGAGGAGAAGGTCGTCGCCGAGGGACAACTCGAGACGGAAAGGACTAACCCTTGACCTTGCTGGAGGCACTGAACTCCAGAGATGATGAAGGTCCTGAATCCATCCGTGCCACGGAAGCATTGAGCCCAGCTGACAGTGGCGGCGAGCTCGCGCTCACGAACGGCGGCGGCTTCGAGCTCCTGAAGGTCGTCGTCGGGGTTGTATCCAACCTTGCCGCGACGGAGGTGAACAAGTGCAGCGCGAGCATCTGCTTGACGTCCCTTCTCAACGAGCCTATAAGCGGAAGACAAGATTAGCGACGAGCGAGCGAGCAGGCGTGGGTCTCGGGCGGAAACTCACCAGCGAGGAGACTCGGGCAGGGTCCATCCGAAGAGCAAGATGGCAACGGGGGCGAAGAGTTGAAGACCAATCTGTCGGTGATTCGATAAGGTAGGAGGCGATGGAGGCGAGGAAGAGGCGGAGAGGAGGGCGAGAGCGGATCGGATTTTGAGCGCGCGGGCGGAAATCGTCAGTGAGGTGTTTCTCGAGGTATCGAGGGGACCAAACGTACAGGAAGGCACCAGACAAGGGGACCAGTCTTTCCTTGAAGGCAGTAGATGGTAACGTAGGCAAACAGGCCTCCCACCGCTGGGGCGCCGCGTTCGGAGAAGGGGTCAGCGAGAGATCGATCGGAAGCTGTTGAGGCTGAGCTGGACACTCACACTGCACCCAGACGTAGGAGTTGACGAGAGCACCTCGAATTGGCGCGGGAGAGACCTCACTGAGGTAGAGCGGGACCGAGACAGAGGCGATGCCTGCGCCGAGAAGGGCGAAAGTCAGCTTCCTGCCTCTGCTGCCGGCCCTTTCGCCCCTACTTACCGATACTAATGCAAACAACGATCTTGCCAGCAACAAGCTGCCAGTAGCGCCCTCCGTTGATCCCTGAAGTAATTTGTACGAGAACACCGAGAATGCTACCCAGGGCGACCTGTGAGACGGTTCAAGGAGAGCACAGGAGGATAGAGGAAAGTATGAAGCACAGCGTGCGATGATTATGAGAAGTAAAGAAAGAGGGAGAGGTGTGGCAAGGGAGGAGAAGGTCAGCGTGGGCTCGTCAAGCCGAGTGGCAAAGTCGGGGTCTCACAGCGTAGAAGCTCTTCTTGCGACCAACGACGTTAGCTACGAAGCCAGCAACCATGCAGCCGATCTAGAGAGGGTGATAGAGGTCAGCGAAAGCCATGCAGATCGAAGCAGACTAAGAAACGTACGGCGATTCCAGCAGTTCCGAGCGCCGTTCCAGCCGACTGTTGCGAGGCGGTGAGCGAGTGGACGACGGCGCCGGTGGTGGGATCAGTGGTGGTGAGGGTTCCAAAGATCTCGTTGAAGTAGACATGACCGAGGACTCCTCCCCACCATCCGTTGTCGAAGCCTGAACACGGAGAGAAGAATCAGAGATCGTTCGCGGCTGAGGACGAGAGGGCGCCTCGAGCGTCGTCTGCTTGATGGCAAAATCTTTCGAGCAGTCGAACTCACCGAAAGTGAAGGCTCCAGCCGAAGCGAAGAGCGCCACAAAGACGAGCATCGGGGTCAGCTCCTCCCGGAGGGCATTTGCTTTGCCAAAGTTGTTCGGCATGATATGAGAGACTGAAGGGAGATGTAGTGAAGTGAGATGAGTGCCGAAAGATGTAATGAAGAGGAGGAAGAGAGAGAGAGAGGAAGGACGAGAGATGAAGTGTGAAGAAAGGAGAGAAGCAAGTTCGGGAGGCGAGGCGCTCTTTCGCTGCCCCGATCCGCTGCTCCAATACTTCCCCAGTTTCCGACCGCGGGACACCAGAATTGTCTCTGTGGGGCTGTACGGATTTCTGCAACGCTCTCATCACGAGGTGGCCGAAGATGAGACCATGATCGGTGGACCTTTTTGGTCTCGGCCGAGGCATGGAAGTGGGTTCGCATTTCCTTTTTCTGCGCAAAGCTGCACGGCGGGTGAACAGCCGGCTGGGTGTTTGACCTGAGGCAATTCCGAACCGCCCAGATGTCTGTCGGATTCTGAAGCGGAGCAGAATCGCCTCTCCGGCAACGCGAGCTCGCTCTCCCTCTCTCCTTCCCACCCCCACAAACTCCCTCACTCTCTCCTCCACACTCCCGCCCTCTTCTCCACCTTTTCCACTCTCGCCAGACACCACGATATGCTCGCCAAAGCCGTCCTCAAGTGTCAGGGAAATCAGATCGTCGATGGAGAAGGCAAAGAAGTGATTCTGCGAGGAGTGAGTGGCCCTTGCTCGTCTCCTACAGTTTCACGAGCTAATCAGTGTCGACATTACCTATAGGCATGCCTTGGAGGTGCGTCTAGGCTCGTCTCGATCCTCGTCTCGCAGTGGCTGACTCTCACCTCTCATTCAGCCTACCTCCTCCAGGAGAACTTCACCAACGGCTACCCTGGCCACGAGAAAGCCTTCAGGAAAGCCATGCTCGATCTCATCGGCCAGGAGAAGTACGACTACTTCTGGAACCGCTTCTACACCTACTTTTACTCCAGCGCCGACGCCGAGTGGTTCGCTTCCATCGGCCTCAACATGCAGCGCCTTGCCATCAATTATCGCCATCTCTCCGATGACCTCGACCCTTATGTGATTAACGAAGCCGGATTCAAGTGGATTGACCGAGTCGTCAAGATTGTGAGCTTTCCACAGGGCTCGCTCGGCGGCGACAGCGACTCGAGCGTCGCGATCGGGAGCTCCTTCCCAAAGCCAGACTCACTGTTTCCCTACTTCAACAGAACGGAGATGCTGGCGTCTACACCATCCTCGACCTTCATGCGGCGCCTGGAGGGCAGAACTTTGTGAGTTGACCTCCGGCTCTCTCCCCGTTACTTTCAGAGCCGCGCTGACCATCTCTCGCCTCAAGGACTGGCACTCGGACAACAACATGCCTGACGCTCTTCTCTGGGAGTTCAAGGAGTTCCAAGGTGCGCCTGCACGCCTGCTTTCGGTCTCGCCGACTTTGCTCTTTGAACGCCGAGCTGATTTCCTCCTGCTGTACCACACCGCACACCTCGTCTCTTGCTCACATCGCGCGTTCCTTTATGCTTTACCACTACACAGATCGAACCGTTCGCATTTGGGAGGCTATTGCGAGGCGCTACAAGGATAACGCCTGGGTCGCGGGCTACAACCTCCTCAACGAGCCCACCGACAAGGCTCCCGGAGCAACTCGTCTTCTATCGTTCTACAAGCGCCTCGGCGACGCCGTCCGCGCTGTGGATCCCGACCACATCATCTGCTTCGACGGAAACACTTTCGGCGCTGACTTCCGCGACTTCGACGCTGCTGGGTTCACCTTCGAGAACGCCATCTACTCTTGCCACGACTGTAAGCCTTTCCTCTTCTTACCCCTTCTCTTCAGTCAAGCCGCGCCCGCGCTTACTCTTCTTCGCAGACTCGATGTTCGGCTTCCCCATGGGCAAGACTTTCACCGGCTCGGATGAGGACAAGCAGAAGGTCCGCAAGGACTACGAGCGCAAGATTGGCTTCTCCAAGAAGACCAACTCACCCATCTGGAACGGCGAGTTCGGCCCCGTGTACGCCACCGAGGGAGTCGATGGACCCGACTACCAGAAGATCAACGACGCTCGGTATGCCGCTCTGGGAGAGCAGTTGCGTGTTTACAAGGTGAGCTAGCTGTCATCATGGTTGAGGAGGGAGGTGGGCACCAGCCTTTCGAGGTCCGAGAGGCAGTTCGGCGGCGCCCTTTTCCTTTCCGTGCATTTCCTGAGCGTTGCGCAACAGGTTTGAGTGCACCAGACACTTACACTCTGTATCTCTTTGCAGGCGGATCGCATCAGCTGGACGATCTGGCTCTACAAGGTGAGCTTCTCGACTCCGGGCTTGGATCTTCGGCGCTCGGCGCTGACCTTGGCGCTTCTTCAGGACATTGGCATCCAAGGATTGGTACACGCCAAGACGGATTCACCGTGGATCAAGCTGTTCGGCGCGGCCATCGCTCGCAAGCGTAAGATCGCCATGGAGTTCTGGGGTACCGACGAGTAAGCCCTTGCCGTGACTGAGCACTCTGCGCCGAGCACCTCGCTGAGCCCATCTCTCTCTCTCTCTCCAGCACCGACACTACCAGTACGCTCTTTTTTTTTGTTTACTTTTCTCCACACTTCCGTACTGACCCACACGCCCCGCAGAGCACTTCCAACCCGTCCTTGACTTCATCGAGCGCGACCTGCCCGAAGCCGTTCCCTCCTACCCTCCCTTCTGGTCCCTCAAGCAGCACCTCTACCGCCGCACACTTTACAGCTGGCTTTCCGACAACATGAACGACAATTTTGTCGCTCCCATGGCCGACCTCTCCTTCGAGGAGCTCGACGAGCTCGCCGCCACCTTCAAGTTCGAGAACTGCGTCAAGCGCGAGCAGCTCTTGCAGCTCTTGCAAGCCGAGGCAAACTAGTGTGGTAGCTTTCTTTTATATGTATATGCAGCTCAGTTGATCAGTGTAGCAGGACAGCGTGGAGTCGCGAGCGCGAGCCTTTCGCCGAAGTAGCTTCTCCGTCGATGTCTACTCTTGAGAGGCTCATTCGGATGTCTCGCTAAGCTCAATTCAGCTCGCCTCAATCTCAAACGCGGATGAAGATGGTGTTGCTGCTGAAAGCTAGGTACATTGCGTCAAACGCGCTCGGCGCTCGTCTGGCTGGCCGCTTCCCACGGCCCTTCTACTCCAATCCGAGCCGCCTGAGAAGCAGTGCCGGCGTGCAAGACCAAGCGTGGCAAAAGCTCATGCTGGCGAAAGAGCCGTACGGCGAGAAGCGAGGCTTGAGGGGATCCCATGCTTCGGGGAAAGTGTCGAAACCGGCTTGGATCATCGAGCTGCGAAGGAAGGGCGAGTCGGAGTCAGCTGTCAGTTGTAAGGGCGGTAGAGGGGGTACAAGCTCACCCCCAGTACTCCTTGATGTGCTTGAGAGCCAGCTCGGGCAAGTCAGCCTCGATGAAAGCCTCGCAGAGCTGCGTCGAGAAGGAGGGTCAGCGACTGAGGGGCAAAGAAAGGCCGTAGGAGACTACTCACATAGTGGTGAAGGTAAGGTGTGTTGCCCTTGCTACTGCTTGTTGACTCGTACGCCATCTTGAGCGCCTTCTGTCCCTCCTCCTTGCTCTTGTGCACGCCGGCGAGAACGGCGAAAGCGTTGCTAGCCCACGAGAGCTGCTTCTTGGGACCGCTGACGAAGACTCCTCCATCGAAAGCCTTGACGTAGATAGCCTCGCTAAGCTTGGCGCTGTACTCGGTGGCCGAGAGGGAGGGGCCACCGCTCGGAGCTGCGAAGACGGGCTCGGGCTTGCCGAGCAGCGACGCCAGCTTGATGAGGGCCTTGGTGCAGAAGATGACGATGCATTGGAAGGCGGTGGATTTGTCGAGCTCCTCGTTCCCTGTGAGGGCGAGAATAGGGGTCAGCAAAAGCTCAGCTCACTCGTCTTGTGAGGAGGAAAGCGAGCCTTCTCGAAGTCGAAGCCGCCAGCGAGTAGACACGGCTCTGACGCAGCTACGGAGGACTCACAGTCAATGAAATGCCACTCTCCACCTCCGAGGAGGTCTTTGGGAATGGGAACCTCGTAGATAAAGTCCTCTCCGACCCTACGAAGCGCGAGGTGAAACTGCTTTTCGGCGATGGCGTAGAGGTCGTGGCCGGTCGCTTGATCTCCGGAAGCCTCGATGTAGTCGAGTAAAGTGTTGGTGAAAAGGAGGGAATAGTCGACGATCGAGTTGCCTGGAGGGCGAGGGAAGAATGGACGAGGGAGAAGGTGGTCAGCAAAGGTCGTCAGGCGCCGAGAGCGCATCAAAGAGGGCGGGTGATGGAGAAGAATCGTCAGAGGGTGAGTTCCTGGTGTCTAACTCACCTCCAGTGTGAGGCTCGGGATCCTCGTAAGCGCAGGCGCAGAGCAAGCCTTCGTCGTTGAACGGCATGGCGGCGAAGAGGTACAGGCAGCGTTTGACGAGATCGTAGTCCTTGAAGGTAACGTAGGCGCAAAGAGCCTGTTATACAAAACAGCGGAGTAGTCAGCAAGCTTGCTCCCTGCCAATCCAGCCTGAGTCCGAGTCGTCTCGACTCATCGCCGAACTCACCTGAAGCCTCAGATCGCCAATCCACAGTCGCATATCACGGCGAGGTCCATCCTCGTAGACGGTCTGCATGCAATCTCGGAGCGTGGCGATAGCGACAGTGTCGATACGGCGCAGAAAGTCGGCGTCGGTACTCGAGATGGAGAGGGCCTTTGCCTCGGCCGAGGAGAAGGTGAGGGTGGGGAGGGGCTCGCGGGTGGCGGAAGATACGGCGGTAGCGACGATATCAGTGAATCTGAGTCGTGGAGAAGAGACGAGTTAGCGAGGTACTCCGGAGGGGAAAAGGCGAGGTGCTCGGCCTGAGACTCACCTCAAGCCGAAGCGAATCGAAGTCGAGATGACCTCAAACTTGACATAGCGAAAGGCGTAGCGGTTCGTGATCGCCATGGGAGCGGGCTTGACGTAAGGCTTCTGTAGCACAATCGTCTCCTCGGGGAGCCAAGCCTTGCTGAGGAAGCCTTCGTAGGGCTCAAACGACTCGGCCACGTCGTTCAAGATTTCACCGACTGTGGTACAGCAGCCATTTTAGATCTCGTGCGATCCGGCGAGTCGTGGGAATGCCCTCTTACAGGTGAGCTTGATCCGGGCGGGCGAGTCGGCCGGTTCGATCGCATGCGAGATGGCGGCGACGTTGAAGTCCAGGCGCCTGTGAACAGTTCCAAGGGGTCAGCTGTATCTCTTCAAAGGAAGTTCAGCGACGTACGAAGCCACCAGATGGTCTCCAAAGTCGACGATGAACTGCTGCCCGCTCGTCAACGGCGGAAGCTCGTGTAGCTGCTTCTCCGCCGTCTTCTTCGTCCAGCCGAGAATGGTAGCATCATCCTTGATGACCTCGATGACCTCCAGTGCTGGCATAGGCGTTTTGCTAAGCGTAGGCTTGAGATCTTCCGCGATTCGAATGAGACGCGCATCCCGCTCGGGGAAAGGGCTACTGGGGGCGACGAGGGCGGGCATGGTGACTGTGAAGCTGGTGATGATGAGAAGGGGAGTTCTTTGTGGTGTGAGTGAAGCGGAAGGTGATCAGACATTGACCAGAAGCGCGGGTGAGCTTCCCTCGCCTTGAAGTGTGGCCGGTCTGCAACAAAGTCTGACCGAAGTGCCGAGCAAAGTGCCCTTTCAAACGTTCTGACAAGTTACACAAGCCGAACGGCGTGGCAAGGCCAAGAGAAAGAGTTCCAAGTCACTCGTCCCGTCTTTGCTCCTTTGCTCCTTTCTCCCCGGCTCGCTTCTTCCCAAGGAGCCCCAAATTCCCCACGCTTCCTTTCACCTCTCTCCTTCCTTCATATCACTTGCTCTCTTGCATCTCAACCTACAACTTGTCATGGGAGACTCACTCAACAAGCCTGCAGAACTCTCTCACCACGAGGAGCCCGTCGGCGCTCAGCTCGAGCAAGCAGGCGCTGCCACTCGTGCAGAGGCTCGCTCGGTCTGGTCGGTGCTCAAGGAGAACAAGAAGGCATTGGCTGTAATCCTAGCCGTTCAGGTGAGCTGTCCACGCCATTCTCGCTCATCTCTAGCTCGCTGACCGTCCTCCCCTTCCAGTCCAACGCCATCATCGTCGGTATCGAATTCTCGCTCCCGGGCAATCTTCTCGGTATTCCAGCTTTTGTCAAGACTTTCGGTGTACTTTCCCAAGCCACGGGAACCTACGCTGTTGAAGCACGAGTTCTCACGATGTGAGTTAGCCTCTGGCAATTCTTCAGTCCGAACTCGGCTCTCATTGCCTTCCGGTCCTTCCAAGCATCCTACTGACTCGCAGACACCTTATCCACACACAGCTGGGCCTCGCTCTTCGCTGTAGCGCAGATGAGCGGCCAGTTTGCCGGCGGCTTCCTCAGTGATCGCTTCGGTCGCCGGCCAACGCTCTACAGCGTGATCTTCTGGACCTACATCGGCGTCATGCTCGAGGTAGAGCGTATTTGCTTTCATTCATGGCGACGCTTGCTCATCATGCCTCCTCTGTAGGTCATCGCCTCGACTTGGGAGATGTGGCTCGGCAGTAAGATCGTGATCGGGTTCGCGACTGGATTGATGCAGGTGCGTTGAGGCTCTTTGTTTCTTCTTCTGTTGACTTCCACTCACCACTCACGTACACAGGCAACCGTCACCACCGTCGTCTCTGAGCTGGCGCCTCGCGAGGTGAGTCTCCGCTTGTCGCGCTCTGTTCAGCGTGGATGCTCACTTCTCTCTCCATCTACAGCTTTCGGGGTACCCCTCTACATGGCGCTCGCCTCTCCTACCATCACCCTCGTTCTCCAACTGTTCCTCCTTCCCGAATCGCCGTGGTGGCTCCTCATGAAGGGTCGCAAGGACGCCGCTCGCAAGTCCCTCCTCTTCATGAACAGTGGAAACAAAAACTATGACCCCGATCAAGCCATTCTGGAGCTCGAGTACACCCTTCAGAAGGAGCACGAGTTGGCCGAGCAGGTGAGTCGAGGGTTCGGCTCCTGTTGTTGCCTTCTGTTGCAGGGTCCTGACGCTCTCGCTGTTATTCTCAGGCTCGCTCGAGCTCTTACCTCGACTGCTTCCGAGGCCAGGACCTCCGCAGGACCTTCTGCGCCGTTTTTCCCGCCCTCACCCAGAACTTGACCGGTCAGAACCTCGCTGGCACCTACGCGACCTACTTCTTCTCGCTCGCCGGAGCAAGCGATCCCCTCATCTCATCCGTCATCACCACCGCCGTCGGTCTCGCCGCCAACTTCCTCTCGTTCTTCTTGCTCGACTCGAAGCGCATCGGTCGTTGGGCTCTCCTCTTTGGGTAAGCTTGCTGGCTTTTCCGACGTCTGAGTGCTCCGCTGATCCAGCCCCATCTACAGTGGTCTCATTGTGATGACTCTCTCTATGCGTGAGCAGTGTTAGAATGGGGAGGTAGTCCGCCAAAAGCGCTGAGCTGACTTCCTTTTTCGTCCACAGTCGCCATCGCTCTCATCGACGTGATCGGCAAGGGCGAGTACACCTCTGCCGCTGGAAAGTGCTTGACCCTCTTTGTGTCTCTTTTTATCGCCGCTTCCACTGTCGTACGTCCCTCGTCTTCGCCTCCTCCTTCCTCCCTAGCTCACCGGCTTGCGCTTCTATAGGGTCCCGGTGTCGTTGGATGGACCTTCACCGGTGCGTTTCCGCTCTTTGTTCGCTACTTCTCATCAGAGCCCAACTGACCCTCTGCTCTCCCTCACAGGCGAGTCCGGTTCGGCGCACCTTCGAGCCAAAACCATCACCCTCGGCACCATGGGCAACGCCTGCGCCGTCTTGGTCTTCACCTCAGTTCTTCCTTACCTTCTCGATGCCGACCAAGCCGACCTCGGCCCTAAGACCGGTTCGTTTGCGCTGCCGGCTTGTTCGCTCGAGATTCGGCGCTGACTTTCGCATCGCCCTCTTTCGCAGGTTTCATCTTCTTCGGTCTCGGCGTGTTCTGTATTCTTTGTGTATACTTCTTTATCCCGGGTAAGTCATCAATTGAAGACTCGAACGCCCCAGCCTTCAAAGCTGATCCCTCCCCTCTTCAGACTTCACCGGCCGATCCTTCGCCGAGATTGACGAGCTGTTTGCTCGCCGCATCAAGGCTCGCCAGTTTGCCAAGACCACCACGACTGGGTTCTACGGCAATGATTTGGAGGTGAGCCCGCATGACAAGGGTGAGAAGCTCTGAGGGAGCAGGGAAGCGGAACAGAAGTTTGTAGCAGCATATTTATCGCCTGCAAAGGAATTTGTATCAAGGTTCGAAACTGTCACATTGACAAGAATATGTATCGCGGCTCGGGGGACTACCAAGGCGTCCCGCATTCTCCCTGGGCACTGCGCGACCCGTCAAGCCAGCGCCGAACTTTCGAGCCGAGTCCTCGCCACCTTGTCAGAATAGTCAACTGTCTCTGATGTAAAGCTCAAAGAGGCGTTGGAAACACACAGCAGCTTGATTTGTGAATATCTGCTACAACATGAACACCTGTAGGTCCCTCCCAAACCGGTTCTTCCGCCCTCGGCGCCACCCTCCTCAAGCGCTAGTCGTCAACAGCCAAGTATCAAACAGCCCCGGGTCCCCCGAGCCCTGCTCGTCAAACCATCCCGTGGACAGGGTCTGGTAATCCATGTCCATTCCCCACAGCGCCGAAAGATCAAGCGGCGGCGCTGCTACTCCTCCATTCGGCGTCACCTGTCCGCTCGGGAGAGCCGCATGATCCGCAGAAAAGGCCGTGTGATGCAAGTCGACGAGGACGGAGATGGCTGCCGACTTGCCGTCGTCGTGTAGGCGGCGCAGGGCGCGAGAGATGAGGGAGTGGTAGCGCTCTGACAACGGAGAGGGCTGGTCAGCCTGAGCTCCGTAGAGAGCGTGGAGTACGATCAAAGCTCACTGGCCATGTCAAAGTAGACGGAGGCATTCTCCAAACCCTTGACGAGATCATCCACGACCGGCGCGATGGCCTCCTTCTTTCGATGAGCTCGCACTGAGCGAAGAGGGGAGTCAGCGAGCAGCTCGGCGACACGAAAAGAGCACTCACAGATGAGCATGCGAGCAGCGACAAAGTAGGCCCACGATCCGTACGGCGAGTGAACCTGAGTGACGAGACGAGCAATGTTGGCGATGGAGAGGGCGGCTTCGTGCGCCTTGTCGGCCGCTCGAGGGTCGGGAGCCATGTCGGGACGCAGAGGGTAGGCGAGCTGTGGAGAGAGCAAGAATGAGCGAAGGGGAGCTGGAGCTCGAGTAAAAGGGACCCTCACCAGAGATTGTAGCTTGATGACGATGGAGAAGAACAGAGCTTGGACGAGAAGTACGAGCGGGCTCGAGCCAAAGTTGACGAAAGCGGGAGAAATCTTGTCGTACCAGTGGGTCAGCGCCGTCTCGAGGGTCTGTGAGAGGGGAGGGATCATCAATTCTCGGTCTCGAACCCCAAGGGACGACACGACTGGCCTTGGAGCTCTCAATGAACGCCGCCACGTTCACGAGAGGTCGACGGTGAAGCTGATGTACGAGTCCGAGAAGGTCGGCGGTCTGGATGAGGGCGGTGAATCCTCGGTCGAGCGGCGCGGCGAGGTCGTAAGGAGAATCCATCGCCGCCGATGAGCGGAAGAAGGGCGTCTCGGTGATGTTCTGCAGGGTGGAAAGAGTCAGCAGGACTCTTCACTCGAGTAGCCGCCCGAACATACACCTCGATGCCAATCACCCTCGTCGCAGGGAAGACGGCGATGGATCGTTTCGTCGGCGAAGGCAAAGCTGAGGGAGAAGAAAGTTAGCTCTAACTCAAGCAATCGCAGGCTAACAGATAACTCACTCCCATCCTGTTGACGATGACGACCACCTGTCCAGTATGAAGGTCGTCCAAAACAGCCTCCTCCTCTCCTCCTCGTCCGCCGGGCTGAGGGCTTTAGCGAGCAGCTTGATCGCGTTGACCGAGGCTGCAGGCGAAGAAGTCCCACTTTGCTCTTGATGGAATCCGACATGTCCAGTTGTTCGAGTAGCGAGAGCCAGAGTGCCCCACGAGATCGGCGAAGTCGTTCCTCCAACATCGTCGAAAGCGATAAGAACAAGAGCCTCGAGCGAGTCGACAGAAGTGGATCTCATGCTTTGTAGGACAACCTTGTCTTTTGCGAGCTGATGGTAGTGCTCTTTCGGCGGCAGCGTGGCCCATCGGTCATCATGAGAGAACTGCGAGGGAAGGGGGTCAGCTCGGTCTTTCTCGGCAATAGAAGTGACAGAACTGACTCTCAAAGAGCAAGCTACAACACCGTAGAGTTGTATCGGCCACTGGTAGGTCGTCTCGCCTGGAGGGATGGTCGGTTGAAGCTGCTCTCGGCGGAGGAAAGGTGCGAAGGGGTGAACGTGGTGGAAGAAGATCTCGATGCTGTAAATAGAGGTGTAGTGAGCACGCGTGCCGATAGCACACAAGGTCAGAAACGACTCACAGGGACATGAGAAGGTCATGGGGAGGGAGATCCTCGACGGCGCCGGCGCCGAGAACTGAAGGTTGAGCTTGCACACTCGAGCCAAGGTTCTGCAGCGAGGATGATCCTTCGCCAAAGCTGGTTGCCGAGATGGATCCTGGGGTAAAGGCGGCGGCAGGCGTGAAGCCCGAGGGCGCACTCGGCGGGAGCGAGGGCGGCGGCGCGACTGCTGAGCCCTCGAGACGGCGCATGACCTCGTTGAGCTGAGCGGTCTGAGTGGCCATCTGCTCCTCGAGTATACTGTAGATCGTTGTGTAGATGATTTGAGTCAGCTCTTGCTCGGCGCCGCTCGGGAGGTCTTGACCTACTCTACACGCTTGAGGAGCTCTCCTCCCACTCCTTGCTTCAGTCCAGGCTTTTGCCGTACTCTGCGATGTATGTAGAAGGTCAACAAAGTGCTCCCAGACTGCACCGCAGCGAACCGCGGCTTGCTGCCGGTCGAGCCCTTGCGACTCACTTGTACTCGCATTCCGAGCCGTTGTTCTGACAATTCTTGCACACGGGCTTCGTGCTGCAGCACTTGATCTTTCTGCCTCGGCAAGAAGTGCAACTGCAACGCAAGCAGAGAGTCAGCGCTTCTGTAGAACGAGCCTGCAGCCTTGTTATCCTCCGGTGTCCACTTCTCTTGGAGCAGAAGAGCGTTTTCTGTAGCTGAGCAGCTCACCTCGACGCCAATGGTCTCTCCTTCTCCTCTGAAGCCTCCTTATGCGAGCGATCCGGGGGCATCCTCGCCGCGCGTGTCGATCTTGGGGTGAGAGAGTGAGGCGGAGGAGAGAAAGAGCGGCAACGGCGCTTCAACGAGGCGAAAGGGCGAGATTGGCAAGTGAAGTTGATCAAGGTGCAGCGCGCTGGGCAGGTTGCTGTAGGCTTTTGGGACAGCAGACAAGCCGACTCGAAATCTCGAATGCGGTGCAAAGGGACAAAGCGCTTTCTTCGGAGCTGAGCGCTGAGCCGAGGCTAGGCAAGGAGGTTGAGCAGATAGATTGCAGTCTGTCGTTGGACGTTTTGAATGTGCTCTCTGAGTTGCAAGCAGCTTGAGAGAAGGCCTGTACCCCTTGCCTGCCTGAGCTCGGCGACGGACTTCAACTTTCGAGAATAGCGCTCGGCGGAGGGAGTAGGTGCGTCAACTTGTATACTGACAAAGCTCAAAGACTTGTGGGGACTGAGATAGCAAGATATAGAACATGCAGATCATCCTCCTGTATGACTCAAAAGGCCGTCTCGAGGTCAGCCTCCGAGCCTGAGCCTCTCTCGACTCTCTCCTCCTCCTTTCGTGGGTGTAGGAGACGAAATCAGTGGTCTGGGGGAGCGCGGCGAAGGCTTCAAACTCACGGAAGCTCGACGATCATGGATGAGAGCATGAAGACTTTCCAGCTGTAGGTCTTGGAAAGTCGCTCTCGGGCTTCGTAGAGGGCGCGCTGGGTCTCGAGGTGGGGCATGACTGTAGAAGGAAGGGGGTCAGCTCGGCTCGCTTCGACGTCCATCGAAGTCCGACTCACTTTGCTGGACAAGGTTACCGAAGATGGTCATCAACATGAAGAGCGAAAACATCTGGTTTTGAAGTCCCTGCTGTAGCGCGCTGGCTCGGCCGACGGCAACTCGGCTTGGGCAGAGTCAGAGAGCCCAAGTTGGAGAGGTCGAGCGTACACGTATGGAGTTGGTTGCACTGTAGTGTCTCACAGAACACCGCTAGCAGCCCCAAGAAGGCTTCACAGTTCCTCACCTGTCCCCTCGTGCTCCCGCTGGAGTCCTGGCTGTTCTCTTTTGCTCCTTCTGCTCAGCCGGCGGGAGTGAGGTGGTCCGTTGGGGATTAGCTGCTATCTCTAACGGCGGCGTTGTAGCAAAGTGGTTACTGCGTTGCCGAGAGCAGAACTTGCCCTTGTACCTTGTACAGCTCCCGCTCCCCCCTTCAGCCTCTCCCCCGAGCGCCGACTCGGCTTGGGCAGAGTCAGAGAGCCCAAGTTG
>MWVB01000132.1:0-21331 GCA_003054985.1 Leucosporidium scottii
ACCTCTCTCGACGCTGGCCTCTGGAGGGGAGGGAGAAGGAAAGGGGGAACGAACCATCAATAACCCAAGTCTCAACCTCCTCACCATCATCATTGGCCCCAGCCTTCAACTTCAACGCCTCGGAAATCTCCTCATAGCTAACCGTCTCGCCAACCTTCTTGCTGCATAACTCGGCCAACGCCAGGAGCTTCAACTTGGTCTCCAACTGCTCGGCCACAAGCTTGTGCTCATCCAGCACGGCAGCGTTACTCTTGGCGAATTGCTCGAACGCAGCAACGTCGCCGTTTTGGAAGATGGTGAGGAGTTGAGCGAGTTGGGGAGTCGAAGGGGAGGAGATGGACGGGATGGTCGAGAGGGCCGAGAAGTCGTAAACGGTGGGAAGGGAGAGGGAGATGGTGATGAGTTGACTAGCGAGCTTGGCGGCCGAAGCGGAGGGAGTAGCCGCCTTGCCCTCCACCGCCGAAGGAGCCGAAAGGTGGGCGATCAATAGCTCGCGAGCTTGGGCGTACTTGCTCTTGGTCACCAGCGAGTTGACGACGGAAGCGACGGCGGCATTGCCTTCCTCCTCTCCTGGGGTGCCGGGTCCGAACCCCCATTCGAGGAGCCAGGATTCCAGACGAGCGAGAGCGGGAGCGATGACGGTGAAGTCGTCGTTGGTCGCGGCGTAGGTGATGAGCTTGAGGAGGACGGTGAGACGAAGGGAAGGGGATGCGGTAGTAGGGAGCGAGTTGAAGAGGATGGCGACCGAGGCGTAGCGGGAGGAGAGGGTCGGGTTGGCCGTACGGTCGGCGGAGTAGAGGAGGGCGTCCGAGAGGATGAGGATCAGGGTGGGGAAATCGACGTCGGTGGAAGGGAAGAGGGAGAGGATCAACGACAGCAGGAGGTTGGCGAAGCCTTCAAACTCCTTGTCGGTGGCCTCGATTCGGAGACCTTTGATGGACGAGAGGAGATCGCGAATGACCTTGCGCTTGGCCTGCTTCGTCTCGTCTGAATCTTCCTCAACTTCCTTCTTGTCCTGCTGCACTTGGTCCTCGTCCTGCTCCTCGGTTTCGGCGGGTGTTGGCGAGGCTGCCTTTGCGGCGGCAGCGAACTGGGAGATGTAGGAGACGCGAACGTTCTCGGGTCGGGAGCGGGCAATCAAGGTGACTGCTTCAGTGATCTGTATAGTGCAGCAGAAAGAGAGTGAGCTTGCATGAGCCTACAGAAGCCAACGACACGGCAACAAAGGGCGGAGACCAGCAAGTCGAAGCGAAACGCACCTGCTCTTGAAAGATGGGGTCGACTGAGATGAAGTAAGCCGAGCCATAAGGCTGCGTGTACGAGTCCTCGAAAGCTCCTTGCTGCTCTACAGACATGTTGGCGCGAGAAATTGGAGCAAAGGGAACTTGGAAGGGAGAGGTGTAAAGGCGCGTAAAACTTCGAAGTCGTTTCTCCCAAAGAGGTGAGAGATGCGTGTGAGTCTCCAGCTTAGCTTCTACCTTGTTCTGTACATCTTTCCAACCACACTCTCTCTAAGATGAGCAGTCTCACTCTGGCGCTGCCTTCTACTTCGCTCGCATCTACTCGCCCCGTCTCTGCCGTGGTGGTTTCCCCTCTGCCTCTGGCTGCCATCCTCGACCACCACCTCCGAAGAGGTAACGACCAGGACCGCGTATTCGGTACCCTCCTCGGCGTTCGCTCCGAAGCAGATAACACCGTACAGGTTCGTAATGCTTTCGGTGTACCGTACCAGGCTCAAGGCAGGGGAGAAGTCACCGTCGACATGGACCACCACAAGTCCCTCCTCGACTTGCACTTGAAGATTAACCCCAATGAAGTCGTCGTAGGATGGTACGTTCAATTCTTCTCTCTGCGCTACAGAGCTGTAGCTGTAGCTGTACCAGAGCTGTAGAGCTCAACACCTTCCTTTCGCTCACTCGCGTCTTTTGTCTCGCTCTCTCTCTCCGCTCTGCCACCTGTAGGTATGCCACTTCTCCCCAGCTCAACTCCTTCTCCGCCTTGATCCACAACTTTTACACCGCCGAATCGTCCCCTTCCCCCGCGATTCACCTCACTCTGGACCCCACCTCGCTCGCCTTTACCGCCTACACGGCCTCTCAAATCGGCACCTCCCCCCGTCCCGACCACCTCGCCTTCATTCCCGTCGATAGTATCATGCGCCTCCACGAGCAAGAGCGCGCAGGTATCGACCTCCTCACTCAAAACCTCACCTCCCTCTCCTCCTCGGCTCAAGCTTCCAAGGAGCTCGGCGCCGACTTGCCCGTTTCTACCCCCCTCGCGACCATGTACCGCCTTTTGACCAAGGTTAGCGTCATGTTGGATCAGGTGTTGGAGTACGTTCGCGCTGTGAGTGCCGGGGAGAGGCAGGGGGATGAGCGCGTGGGAAGGGCCCTCCTCGAGACGGTGGGAGTGGTCCCTACCGCCGCTTCGCAGCAGCCTCAGCAGGGAGCAAAGAAGGGAACCGAGACCAAGGGATTCGAGGAGGAGTTCAACGCTCACTTGGCCGATGTCCTCATGGTGAGTGGCTTTGTGCTCTGTTGGAAGCTGAGTAGACGTTCGGAGCTGAGTTTCGGCGCTCCTCTTCTCCTTTTCAACAGGTCTCCTACCTCGCCAACCTCGTCAAGACACAAACCGAACTGTCTTCGCGGTTGAACCTTCTCGTCTAGAGTGGTGTGGTCGTCGGCCTGGGACGGAGAGGAGGAGAGGGAGGGAGCGCAGGGAGAAACGACGTCGTGTAATTTTTAGACCAGGCGGGAGGGGGAGCTGAGCCTCCAGGCAGTGCAGAGATGGAAATTGTCAAAAGCGACGCCTTGCCGTTGCAACGATACTCAGGTGTGCGCTCAAGCGAGAGCGAAGGTGAGCCCCGACCGAACCTCATCGCCGAGGTGTGATCAAGGGCGGACTGGAGCACCACTCGCAGAGCGGGACGACTCGAAGGATGCTACTTTGCGACAGAGCAGCAGTTTTCTTGACCTCGACTGCAATGTAGAAGCGCGGGGTAGAATCGCAGGAAGCGGAAGCGCGCGAAGGCAGGAAGGGTGATGCGCTCGGCGCAAGGACGTGCAGCCATGCACGAGGATGAGGGAGGGATGTAGATCTGGTCGAAGCAGCTGTATCATTCTCTACCAATCAAAGCTACACAGCAAGCAGCATGACCCCATCAGCGATCCAAGTGCATTCTTTGCGCCCCCTCGACTTGCACCCGCCTTTCACAACGGCTGAGCGCCTCCAACGTCTCTGTCCGCTTTCTGCATCTTTTGCTTTGTCCTCGGTTCTCTCGCTCGTTCTGCAGCAGTACACGCCAGTCGTTTGCTACTTTCTCCTACTTGGCCGGACTGTACCCCTCGACCCTCCTCCCTCCCTCTGCAGCAGCAGAGAGCGAGCGAGACGCGCCCTCGACGCGTAGATTGCAGCGGGTTTCGTCAGAGGGTGCGTGATGGGTGGTTCTACTACAGCTGAGGGATGGAGAGCTAACGGTTCTGCTCGATACAGTGTACATCTTTCAGCTGCCTGGAGTAGGAACAGTGCAGAACGGCTCTCCAGTCCTGGCTTTCGGTGCGCGTTCTTGAGCTCGAGTGAAGAGTCGATACAGCACCACTAACGCGCGTTCGATCCACAGCCATCCTACACTTGAGCTAGCAGCTCGTCACACTCCTTTCAACACGCTCCCATGGCCCCTCATCGCCGCCCCTCCTCTCTCGGCTTCGGTGTTCCCATCCTCCTCGCCCTCCTCTTCCTCTCGCACCTCATCTCCGCCGCCCCAGCCCGACCAAACCTCGTCTACCCTCTCCAACTCCAACGCCCCCCAGTCGCACGCGTCAACGAGACTTGGAGCTGGACCCTCCTTCCCGGAACGTTCAACGCCTCGAGCGGCACGGTCGTTTCCCTCTCCACTGCGACCCTTCCCTCGTGGGCTTCATTCGATGCTACCACTTCAACTTTCTCGGGCATGCCAGCGGTGGGAGATGAAGGAAGCACGCTCGTCACCGTCATGGCCAACGCGACGGGCGTAGCTCGAGGCCGATCCGACACCTTTGAACTCGTCGTAGCCGAGGATCCAGGACCTTACGTTCGGCTCTCGCTCGCTGAGCAATTACCTACCGCTTCGAGCTTGGGAGGAGGCGCCTCGTTGACGCCGAGTGGTGCGCTCAAAGTTCCGCCGAAATGGTCCTTCTCGCTCGGGTTTCAGCAGTATACGTTTGAGGACCCGTCGAGGAGTAGGATTTATTATACGGCGTATCAGGAGGGGACGACCGAGTTGCCCTATTGGCTCAACTTTGATAACGAGACGGTTACGTTCGATGGAGTCGCGCCGGATATGAACGGCGATGTGGCCATCTCGGTGTTTGGGAGCGATCATTACGGGTATGGCGATTTGGAGGAGACGTTCAAGATTCATATCGGCTACCATTCGTTGGAACTCCTCGAACCCTTCCCGACGCTCAATTCGACTCCCTCGGACGACGTCGCCTACCAAATCCCGCTCACCCACCTGCGCATCGACAATGATACGGTCCAGCAGGCCAACCTCTCTTCCATCGACGTCGCTCTCAACTCGACGGACCTCTCTTACCTCTCCTACGACGCCTCGACGCGCGTCATCTCGGGCACCATCCCTTCCTCTCTCGTAGCCCCAACCGAGCTCATCATCCCCATCACCCTAGTCGATCAGTACAACGACACCCTCCTCACCAACCTCACCCTCTCCATCTTTGCCTCCCTCTTCTCCACCTCGGCCATCCCGGACGTGGATGTCATCGTCGGCCAACCTTTCGAGGAGGACCTCTCGGCCTACACGACGAGCAAGGTGGCCAATTACTCGGCCGTCATCGAGCCCGAGGAAGCGAGGGGATGGATCAACTTCAACTCTACTTCCCTACTACTCTCGGGAACGGCCCCTACCACGGTACAGAACGCCAGCGTCGCTTTCACCGCCTCGGATTCAACGAGCTCCATCACCGACGACGCGAGCCTCATGGTTGTCGTTCGAGTCGCCAACTCCCCTCCTCCTCCCTCCAATCCCGTACCTACCTCCATCTCCTCCTCCGGCGATGCAGGGCACGACCGCTCCCTCCGTCTCGGCCTAGGACTGGGTCTCGGACTAGGACTCGGCCTCCTCCTCCTCTTCGCCCTCCTCTTCCTCTGCTGCCGACGCAAGAAGGACGAGAGACAAATGAGGAGGGATAACTCGACCCTCCTCTTCAATCAACCTTCGACGCTCGACCTTCCCTCCTCCGCCAACCCCGCCAACCCCAATCCTACGCCAGCTTCCTCCACCGTCGTCGGTTCGGCCAAGCCTCACGGCGGCGAGAAGTTCGACGAGAAGACTTCCTCCTCCTCTTCGCCGTGGGTCGTCGGTGCCCCAGCAGCTCTGGCGGGGATGAAGGAAGTCGAATCAAGGAGGGCTATCGTTGATGCTGGGCCGAGCTCAGTGATCGCTGCGACGAAGCCCAAACGATTCGACTTGATGGGCATGTTCAAGTCGTCTTCCTCCTCTACTCCTCGGCGGGATGTGAGTAACATCTCCCTACCGGTGGGGCAGAGTCAGAATTCGTTGTATGGGTTGGGGATTGCGAGGGAGGAGAGGGATCATCATGAGATTGTCGTGATGCGCCGAGCGGAGACGACAACATTTGCGCCTAATTCGTCGAGCGAGGGGAGTGAGAGGAGCAGGATTGGGGAGAGTGATTTGGAGCATTCGAGCAGTTGGGAGAGTGGCGGGTCGAGTAGTCTTTTCTACTCGGAGAGGGGGGGAGGGGAGGGATCGGCTTCGGCGTCGGTTTCGGGGTCGAGTGAGGGACACCAGCAGCAGGGTCGGAGGAGGAGAGGAGGGCCACCGTCCGCGCCGAGGCAGAGGAGGGACTTCGTGCCCTTTCCCATCACCATCCCTTCTTCTCGATCCCTCTCCCCTTCGCCTTCGCCTTCTCACTCCCAACCAGCCGGCATCCGCATGGTCGCCTCCCACTCGGATTCGACGGACGATTCGCGTGGGACCAACAATCGCTCGGAGGAGGACCAGTACTCATCGGAACGCCTCGCCCGGGATTCGACCTCCGAATCGCTCGCTCAATTCGCAAGCGCGCCGAGGCTCATCCCCTTCACCAACGAACGACGAGCGTCCGCTTCGCACCCTCCTTCCACCCACGCTTCTCAAACCGGCCTCGACGCCCACGCCTCCCCTTCCCCTCCTCACCACTCCCAACAGCAGCCCCAGCAGCGCAACTCGGCAATCGAGGACGCCGACGAAGGGTTCCTCGGTCGACCCAAGAGCGCTCTCTACGCTCCTTCCGACCTCCAGGGCTCGCCTACCACCTCAGCAGTCATCTTCAACACTCCTCGGGAGCGAGAAACCTCGGGCTGGCACTCTCCGTCGGCTTACTCGGACTACAGCGGCTGGGCATCCCCCAACGCCGAGCAAATGCGGCTCGTCGGTTCGGTCGCTTCCTCTCCATTCATCCGCTCTCCCATCCCTGCTACTCCAAGATCCCCTTACCACCCACCAGCACCTCACCACCACCGCACTTCCTCCTTCCTCGACCCCATTCGCATCTCGGTCCAAGTCAACGCTCCCTTCCGCTTCACCCCTCGATGCTCGCCCGCTCCCTTCGTCTCCATCTCCTCCTCACCAGGTCGCTCAGGCCCCCCTCGAGCAACATATCACGCTTACGTCGATCCACCAGGCGATACGACCAACGATCGCCAGCCTTTGCCCGAGTGGATTCATTTCGATGGAGGGTCCATGGAGTTCTTTGGGCTCGCGAGGAGGGGGGATGTTGGAGTGTTGCCGATTATGGTGTTGGAGAGGAAGGCGATGAGGACGCCGGGAAGTCCGACGAGGAGGACGAGAAGGGATTCGTTGGGCAGTCAGACGAGCGCGATGAGGTGGGAGGATGAGAACGAGACGGTCGTTTCGAGGTATGAGATTGAAGGTGAGTTTGTTCTTTGCTCTCTTGAGATGAAGAGCCGAAGCTGAACACCTACTCGCCTACAGTCGCCTTTAGGATGGAGGATTCGCTGCGGGACAGCCTCGAGAGCGATGTCGGCGACCTGCAGATCATTACTTATTAGTTCGCGCTCGAGCCTCATCGTGTACAAGGGTCGTTCGTCTTGATTGTAGCCTTATTCTGGAACTCCAGCAGTGACCTTGTTCAGATCTTCTCGGCGCCGAGAGCGAACGGCGAAGGCCCAGCAGCTTCGGCGATGGGAGGGGAGGGGGTTTGCGAGCGTGTGAAAGGCTCGCGAGTCGGGGGGCAGTCGAGTTCTGTAGATGACGACCTACATACCTGCTCGGCGGGCTCTCATTACCATTGAAGTTTGGGCGACGCGTCCGCGACCCAAGCTTGAGATCACGCGCAGGGGGCTCCTGGGCATGGCCAACGTCTCTTGGCCTCCTGCCTTGTGGGTTTTTACAGCCGAGTATCTAGGAAAAAACACGCCTCACAGCATTCGACTGGCCCTACTCTGCTTGTCACTCCCTTCAGCTCCCAACTCGCGCCACTCCTTCAACCCGCCTCGAAGCTCGCAGGGCGTTCGCAGCTCAAGATGAGCACCGTCACTTGGACGGCTACAGGGACGGTGGGAGGCGTTTACTCGACTGCTGTAGCTGCTGCTACTACCACCAAAGCCCACTCGACGTCGCTGCTGTCTGGTGCTGGAGATCCAACGTGAGCCCGCTCCTCGCGCTCGTGTCGTCCCTCTAAGACAGCTGACCGTTGCTCGAACAGCAAATACAACCCAGAGAAGTACGCTACTCTGACATGCATCTAGACACGTCGAGCAACCCGCTAATCGCTAGCTGACCTCGCTCTTCCCTTCGCAGCCCTCTCGTCCTCGTCGTGATTCAACTCTTCATCATCATCGCCTTCTCGAGGATCTTGCACCTCGGGTTGGCCAAGCTCAGGCAACCTCGTGTGCTCAGTGAGGTGAGTACAGAACGAGGAGAAGCGCTGCAGGGCGACGAGCGCTCGGGAGCTGATGGCTCCGCTATACCAGATCCTCGCCGGCATCCTCCTGGGACCGACGGCGATGGGAAGGATCCCAGGATTCTCCCACCACATCTTTCCTATCGAGAGGCGAGCCCTTTTCCTGCCTAGGAGCGTCGCCGAAGCTGACCCTCGCCGACCTCCCTCTCTTTCCCTCGTCTCTCCAGCCTCCCCTTCCTCAACCTCCTCGCTACCCTGGGTCTCGTCCTCTTCCTCTTCGTCATTGGTCTCGAGGTCGATTTTGGCCTCTTTCGCTCGAATTTGAAACCATCCCTCGCCGTATCGCTAGCCGGAATGGCCGTCCCCTTCGGCCTGGGCTGTGCCCTCTCAGTCGGCTTGTACAACGAGTTCATTGATAAGGACATCAAGTTCACCAACTTCATGGTGTTTGTGAGTTCTTTCTCTTTCGTCTCAGCTCTTTCAGCAGTGTCGCTGCTCAGCGCCCGGGGCTCGGCACTCGCTCGCTGTTCACACTCGACGCTCCCACAGATCGCCACGGCCTCGTCCATCACCGCCTTCCCTGTACTCGCTCGTATCCTTACCGAACTCAACCTCATGCACGACTCTGTGGGCGTGATTGTCCTCGCTTCGGGTGAGTCCCTCGACCGAAGTCGGCGTGTCGAGATCCTCGCTCACCAATGCCCTTGGCAGGTGTCGCCAACGATGTCATCGGATGGATCCTGCTCGCCCTCAGTGTCGCTCTCTCGGCCGCAAGCCAGGGTCAGGTCGTCGTCTACATCTTGCTCTGCGCCGTGGGATGGTGAGTCGGCTCGTTGAGTCTGGTCGACCTGGATTCACTCGCTAAAGCTCGTTATCACTGAAGGACCCTCGTACTCTGGTTCATCATTCGACCCATCTTCGATTGGCTTGGCAAAGTCACGGGCAGCTACGATGGCAAAGGACCGACTCAGAGCTACATCTGCGCCGTACTTGTGCTCGTCCTCGTCAGCGCTTGGGTCATGGAGGAAATTGGAATCAGCGCCATCTTTGGAGGTGGGTGTCAAGGCTTGACAGTCGTGTCGAGCAAGGATCGCTGAACCCGCCGTTCCGCAGGTTTCGTCGTCGGCCTCATCCTACCAGGCGGACTCGCCGCCGAGATCACCGAAAAGATCGAAGATCTGGTTCTCTCCATCTTCATCCCACTTTACTTCGCCACCTCGGGACTCAAAACCAACCTCGGTCTGCTCAACTCGGGCGTCACCTGGGCCTGGA
This sequence comes from Leucosporidium scottii, assembly GCA_003054985.1. NCBI lineage: Eukaryota > Fungi > Basidiomycota > Microbotryomycetes > Leucosporidiales > Leucosporidiaceae > Leucosporidium > Leucosporidium scottii. Next base: position 9,195 of record MWVB01000132.1, read on the forward strand.
CGATCTGCATCATGGTCGTCGCATTCTGCGGCAAATTCTTTGGCTGCGCCGTCGCTGCCAAGTCTTGCGGGTTCAGCATCAGGGAGAGTGGAGCCGTGGGAAGCTTGATGGCGGCCAAGGGACTTATCGAACTCGTGGTGCTCAACATCGGACTCCAAGCCGGCATTATCAACACGACAGTCTTCTCGTGCTATGTACTCGAAGCGCTGTGAGTCCGTACTCGCTCAGCGAAATCCCCCGCTTATAGCTGACCCGCCCCCGCTCTCTAGGATCCTCACCTTCGCCGCTACGCCCCTCACCCTCGCCTTCTATCCTCCTCACCACCGCCGATCCGTCGAACACAAGCCCGACGATACCATCCAGGCTACTCGACCTTCGCGTGATGAGCAGCCTGAAGTGCGGAGCCGCTTCACCATCGTCCTCGAGCGGTTTGAGAACCTCGGTCCTCTCTTCGTCTTCTCTCGTCTCGTCGCTACGCCCCCGAGCTTCTCGACCGACTCGACTACCACCTCGCTGGATGGGATTCTCGCCATCGAGGATCAGGCCGCCTCGGTGGAGAAGAAGCAACCTCAACGTCGAGAGGATGCCGTCGCTTTCGATACGCTGCGCCTCGTCGAGCTCACGGATCGTACTTCGGCCGTCATGAACGCCTCGAACGAGTCCAACACGGAAGAGAATTTGCAGAAGGACCCGCTGAGTAAGCTTCGCCTCCCCCTTCCTCGACGACGAGCAGAGCTGACTCGCCCCGCCCCACAGGCATGCTCTACGCCACCTTTGCCTCGCTCAACGGTATTCAAATAAGCAGTCGCTCCTTCTCGGTCGTCGGACAGTCCTCCTTCGCCGAGACGGTCGTCACCAAAGCCGAGAGCACCGAGTCGGACTTTGTGCTCGTCCCTTGGCGCCTCCAGAAGCCCGGCGAGGAGTCGGTCGTAGCTTCCTACAGTACGTCCAAGTCTTCGCTCTCACTCGTCACGCTCTGCTGACTTCTTGCCTCCCGCCTCACAGTTCCCAACCCCTTCGAAGCCCTCTTCGGCAAGCCCTCCTCCGAGGGCCATTCCTCCTCCTACACTTCCTTCCTCCGCGACCTCTACGCCTCTTCACCCTGCGACGTCGGCGTCTTCCTCGATCGCGGCTCCCCTCCTCCATCCGATGCTCTCCCCGGCTTCCACCACCTCTTCCTCCCCTTCCACGGCGGAGCGGACGACCGAGCTTGCCTCGAGCTCGTCACCCAGCTCGCGAGGGGGAACAAAGGCATCAGCGTGACGGTGCTCGTTATCACTCGTGCTCCGGAACCCACGGACGAGGACAAGGAAGCGGAGGAGGGCTTGAGCAAGATGGAGACCCAATCGGCGTCGACTACCAAGCTCAAGAGCGACGACCCAGCTCCCGCCATCCAATTCACCATCCAAGGCAGCGCTCCTCTCTCACCTCGCGCAGGAGGAGCAGGGGAAACCATCTACCCAACTCAACACGACGGGCTCGAATCCGACACGGCCGATTCCCTCGCCTTGGACCAAGCGCGCGCTCGAGCCCCTCCCACCATCTCTTTCCTCGCTCTCTCGACTTTCACTCCCCTCCGTACCTCCCTCCTCCGCGCTTCAGCCATCGAGAAGTCTTCCCAAGCCCGCTTCACTTGGGTCCTAGGTCGCGGTCGTCGAGATGCTTCGTCCCATCGCGCCGAGGGTCTCGCGCTCTTGAAAGAGGCGGAGAGGGAGAGGAAGTTGGGCGTGTGTGCTAGTGCTGAAGTGCGGAGGTGTCTGGGGGAGATGGGCACGGCGGCGTTGATCAGTGGGACGGGTAGTAATTTATTGGTGGTGCAGAGTCGCGAGACGGGGGGCAGGAGGGGGAGGGATGGGGTTTAAAGTGAGTGCCGCGAGATGAGGCTGTGTGTACATAATAGCATGCATGGGTTTTACTTTTTGTCTCGACTTTCTCCTGAACTATATCACGACTAGCACGATTTGCATCTCTCAATTGAAGCCAGTTCGAAGGAGAGCTCGGCGAAGGCTTGCTCGCTCGATCGATCGCTCGCTCTCGAGACGAGACGGTGGGCTAAGTAAAAATGATAGGATTGCTCCCCGCTCCCTCGTTGCTCCTGCTCCTCCTCACGCTGCTCTATTTGCTCATTTTACATCCGTTCAAGCGAGGGCTGTTGGTGCGCGCCAAACCGTTCAGCTGAAAGAAGCAGCTCGAAGGGAACTCAAGTAACTCACCCTTGATGACAGCGAAAGTGAAGTCGGAAGTGTGGTTCTTTCCTCCCATATCGGGGGTCTTGACCTTACCATCGGCAATGACCTTGTACACGGCCGAGGCGATTTGGTTGGCGTGGTGGTCGAGGCCGAGGTGGCGGAGCATCATCGTCGAGGAGAGGATCATGGCCTGGTTGTGTTGTGAGAGGCGCAGGAGAGGGGGGTCAGTGAGGCCGGAGGAGAGGGGGAAAAGGGTGGAAGTGGGAAAGAAGAGACGTACGGCGGGGTTGGCGACGTCCTGGCCCTCGATATCCCTGGCGACGTGACGGCATCCAGGCTCGAAGAGGGCGTATTCCTGTTGACACGCAACGTACAGCTCATTCAGCATCTCTCACACACACACACACATCTTTTCGTCAATCTCGAACTCGGCGAAGGGCTCACCCGTCCAATGTTGGCTCCGGGAACGATTCCGGGTCCACCGACCAGAGCGGCTCCAATGTTGGAGATGATGGAGCCGTAAAGGTTGGGCATGACGAGAACGTCGAATTGCTGGGGACGGTTGACGGCCTGTTCATAGCGAGTTGAGGGTCAGTGACGGTTCGGCGAAGGGACGAGGGAGGGGAAGCGGGGGCAGCGCACCTGCATACTGCAGTTGTCGACACTGTTCGATAAAAGAGGAATCAGTGATGGAGAAAGGAGGAGGGCAGAGGAGGGTAGAGCGTACATCAGGTCGTTGAACTTGATGCCTGAGTCCTTGTACTCCTCGGCGACCTTCCTGCAGGTGTTGAGGAAGAGTCCATCTCCGAGCTTCATGATGTTGGCCTTGTGCACGCAGGTGACGGTCTATTCAAGGCCAGAGAGAGAAGGTCAGATCCTAGTCTCGGCGAAGAGAGAGGGAAAGGAAATGGCAAAGACGGACCTTGCGGTTGTTCTTGATGGCAAAGTCGAAAGCGAAGCGAGCGATACGCTCAGACTTGGCTCGGGTCATAATCTTGAGCGACTCGACGACACCGGGGAAGGACTGTGCAAATGCCATCGCGAGGGTATTAGCTCTCGTCCGCGCCGAGCTGGTCCGCGCCGAACAAGCCCCTCCGAAAGAACCCACCTGGTGCTCCAAACCCGAGTACTCTCCCTCCGTGTTCTCACGAATGATGGCGAAATCGACGTCGCGGTGACGGGTAGGGAATCCGGGGACCGACTTGCACAGGACGAGGGAAGCGTAGATATCGAGCTGTTGGCGCATGGCGACGTTCCACGAGGTGTGACCCGAGCGCTCGACGGGGGTGTAGAGGATACCTATATGATATCAGATCATGAGCGGGAAGGAGAGGGAGCAAGGGGGGAGAGAGGATGAACGCACCCTTGAGTCCGACCTTGTTGCGCTTGAGCGAGTCCATCGACTGCTTGAAGAGGGCGGCATCCTGGGACGTGTCTCCCGAGATGTCGAAGCGCTCAAACTCGACGGGAACGTTGACGTGCTGTAGCGTGGTCAAGACGAGGGGAGCGTCAGTTGTCGTCACTCGGGAGCTGCTCGCTCGTGTTTGCCTGCTCCGTCTTGAGCTCACCTCAAAGATCTCCTCGACCGACTGGGTAATCTCCTTTCCTACACCGTCTCCGGGGATGAGAGTGACCCTGTTACGCTGTAAATTAGTGGCAGCCCCGAAGTGGACCAGAGGCAGAACTGGCTCACGAGTAGACTCCGCTGTTGTGTGGTGTGGGAGAAGCGTCAGCGATTGATTGAAAGGCAGGGGTTGTAAGGCAGTACTGACCCGTATTTGGTAGGAGTTTTAGGAGTAGCCCTAGACTGAGCGATGCCCAAAGTAGTAGCCTGCCTCACCTGCGAGACGACCTGTTTCTCCAAGACAGAGCGAGGCAAGAATCGATTGAAGGTGAGCCTTCGGCGCGGCGGAGGGAGGGAAAGAGAAACTTACGCCATGGCGAGGGATGAGGACACGGCTCTTGGGGAGAATGGAAGCCATTGAGATACAGAAACGGGCGACGACGACGAGATTGAAGTGGGAGAGAAACCAGCGCGAGAGACCCACGCGCGGACTGCAGCAAGACCGACCTTCGCTTTCGAACAAGGGAAAGCCGAGCTCTTCTGCTTCTCTCTCCCGCTCGCTCTTCTCGGCTTTCTCGTCTGTAGTCATGTTCTCCCTTCGTAGGCAAGCTGCTTCAGCTACTCGCGCCTTCACCGTAAGTCCTCTTGCTCGCGCCCTTATCACGCTTCAAACACTCTCCCGCCCGCGCCTTTTCTCTCCCACGCTCACGCTCACGCTCGCCCTGCTCTCCCACAGTCTTCGGCCAGGCAAACCTACGCTCAGCCTGCTCCTACCGCTCCTGCGTTCGTAGGCAACAAGACTGGCGTGAGTTTGCACTCCCTACAGCTCCCGCTCGATTCAAATCGCTCATCTCTCTGTCCTTGCGTCAACAGGGAAACTTCAACGGTGAGCCCTCTCCTGCTCGCTACTCTCATTCCTACTGTTCCTAGAGCTAACATCCTACATTCCATAGTCACTCTTATCCCCGGAGATGGTGCGCGCAATTCGTTTCAACCGCTCTGCCACGCCCACGCTCAGCCCCGTCGGCGCAGGCGCTCGAGTACTCGACGAGCTAACCTCTCTGCTCTCTCTGTACAGGAATCGGACCCGAGATCTCCGAGTCGATCAAGGCCATCTTCTCCACCGCCAAGGTTCGTCTTGCCCTCCTTACGGATCCAGCTTCGGCGCTTTCGAACGCGTAAGGTGGAGCTCACACTCTCGTTCGCTTCTGCTTCTCAATAGGTCCCCATCAGCTGGGAGGAGGTCGATGTTACCCCTACTATCGTTGAGGGAGTCTCTACCATCCCCGCCGACGCCATCGCTTCCATCAAGAAGAACACCGTTGCTCTCAAGGGTCCTCTCGCTACTCCCAGTGCGTCTGCGCTTCTTTCGCTGCTCTCCTTTTGCTAGCCCTCCACGTCCTCTCCTTCCTCTCGCTAACCTTCAGTTCGATGATGATCAACAGTCGGAAAGGGCCACGTCTCCCTCAACCTGACCCTCCGCCGTACCTTCAACCTCTACGCCAACGTCCGGCCGTGCCGCTCCATCGAGGGCTACAAGACCCCCTACGACGGTGTTGACTCTGTCATCATCCGTGAGAACACTGAGGGAGAGTACTCTGGAATCGAGCACGAGGTCGGTCCGGTCCCTCTCCCCTCGTTTCCCCGTTCTCGTGCGCCGAGCTGATTGACGTTTGCATTCAAACTGCGCAACAGATCGTCGATGGTGTGGTCCAGTCCATCAAGCTCATCACTCACCAGGCTTCCGAGCGTGTCGCCCGCTACGCCTTCGAGTACGCCTCCAAGAACGGTCGCCCTCACGTCACCGCCGTGCACAAGGCTCCCATCATGTCCGTCCATGGGCCATCCTTCTCCCTCCTTCCTCACTCGCTAATGCTCCATCACTCACAATCAACAGGAAGATGTCCGATGGCATGTTCCTCCGCGCCTGCCGTGAGCTCGCCGCCGAGTACCCCCAGGTCAAGTACGATGAGGATCTCCTCGATCGTGTGTGCTTGAGGATCGTGCAGAACCCTGCTCCTTACGCTGATAGGGTCATGGTCATGCCTAACGTGAGTTGTTGAGCGCTGGGCGAGGGGAAGGCGGCGGGTTGGTACGCCGAGCTGACCTCGATTTTCCGTTCGCCCGCGATGATAGCTTTACGGTGACATCCTTTCGGACATGTGGTGCGTTTCTACTCTGCTTCTCCTCTCCTCTCTTGAACCTCTCGCTTACCCTCTGATACCGCCACAGCGCCGGCCTCATCGGTGGACTCGGACTTACCCCCTCCGGAAACGTGCGCTCTCCCTCTGCACCCCATTCCTGCATACCACTCACCCTCGCTCCAAATGACGAAAAAACACAGATCGGCCGCGACGCCTCCATCTTCGAGGCCGTTCACGGTTCCGCTCCCGATATCGCTGGGTTGGTCCTCTCCTCGCCCCTTACCCCTTTCCGTCCTTAGCTCACCTCTCGTGCGTCAACAGAAAGGGATTCGCCAACCCCACCGCCCTTCTCCTTTCCGGTATCATGATGCTCAGGCATAGTGCGTCCCTCTCTTCTTCTTCTCTCCTCACTGCTCCCCGAGCACAGCGCTGATCCCCGAGCCTGCGCGATTCAACAGTGGGACTCATGGAGCATGCCGCCAAGATTGAGGCTGCTGCTCTTACCGTGCGTTCCATCCCTCGCGGTCCCTTGCCCCCCTTTCTCCTGCTGATCCCCCCTCGAACGGTTTGAAACAGACCATCGCCGAGGGCAAGTTCATCACCCGCGACCTCGGAGGAAAGGCCTCGACTTCAGAATACACCGAGGAGATCCTTAAGAGGTTGAGGGTTTAAGTGCTTGTGTGCGCGCGAGATGGGGGGAGGGGAGGGAGTTTGTAGAGAAGGGGGGCGGAGATGGGAGATGGGGACGAAAATGCAGGATTTTCTATCGCAGCTTGCTGTTGGTCGCGCGTAGAAAGGAGGCGAGGCTTGGCCTGTGAGGCGAGAGGCGTATAAATGCCCGCTCAGAACAAGCGCGAGCGAGACCGAGCTGCCATAGTGGAGAAGAGCAGGTCGGAGTCTCTCGAGAGTCGTGCAGAAGCAGCCAAATCGCATGTGAGATCACATTTCTCCATGTTCCAGCTCTCTGCACCACCTCAGAAGCTAACACAGCCGCCTCGTCGCCCCATCTCGGCGCTCGGCGCATCGAAAAGCAAGCTCGCCCGCCTTTCCCATCACGAAGCTCCCGCTCCCGCATCACACACAAGGGAACGACCTCTCCCACTTCCTCTCCGCCCTCTCCTTCATAGCCTCCTGCACCCTCTTCAACATCCTCGCATGCTCAACCCTTTCCAGCCAGCGTCCCTCCCTCTCGTCGCTCCAAGCGAGCCAGGCCAATCGACAATCATCAAACCTCGTATCCTCTGCGATCTCGAGCACGTCAAAGAAGGAAGCTTGCAGATCGAGGTCCAAATCGCGGAGGGTGGTTGGGAGGGAGGAGAGCGAGAGAGGTGGGTAGAGGGCCGAGGTTGGGTCGTGGAGCGTGAGATGAAGGAGTGAAGTGAGGGAGGTGAGCTGAGGGAGGAGATGCTCGAGTGCTGTGGGGTTGACCTGGCTGAGCTTAAGGGAGGTCAGGCGAGGAAAGGCGGTAAGGGCGAAGGAGGAGTCGGGGAAGAGCATGCCGCCGTCGAGCTCGAGAGTGAGGTCGCGAAGGGAGGAGGAGGGGGATTTGGCTAGCGCGGGGAGAGCGGGGAGAGAGTTTCGGCCTATGCTGAGTCGCTTGAGCTGGCTCGGTAAGGCCTCGTTCTCCGGAAGGATCCAGTGGTCGTCGAGCCGGACGAAGAGCTCGAGGTCTCGGAGATGCTCGAGTCCTCGAAGGGCTGCCTTGACGCCCTGGCTGCACTTTCTGAGGCAGTGCTGAGACTCGAGCGTGAGGTGCTGAAGGGTGGCTGCAAGGGGAAGCTGAGGCAACGCCGCCGCGAGGTCTTCGAGGAATCGGTCGTTTGCGAACCTGAGCTCCACCGAGACGAGGCGAGGGAGGACAGCGAGGAACTGCTTCATGTTGCTGAGTATGTGCGTGTAGCTCCCATTCGTTAGCATCTGCCTGCCGCCAAGGACGAGGGTTCGGGGATGCTGCTGAAGCTCGGGTTGAAGCTCGAGTCTGGCGGTCACCTTCTCGAGGGACTGTTGAGGGTCCCTGTCTTCCTGGGGGTAGATGAAACCCTCTCATGTCAGAGCTAGCTCTGTAAACGGTAGCTCGACGAAGAGGCGTCGATAGAGAGCTGGAGTAGCGAGTTGGCGGAAGGCGGAGGAGACCAGGCAGCAGCGAGCGAGGTCGGCGGGGCGACGAGGAAGCGGCGTCCCCGCTTCGGGTGTCAAGTGCTCGAAAATCAGCTGCATCACTTCGTTTGGGAGGGTCGGGAGGCAATGGACGAGCTCGGTCGATGAAGGGAGGAGGGGGAAAGCACTCGATTCGGCCATGGCGGTAGCTGTGAGAGTCGAGAGTGGGTCAGCAAGCGTTGTATCGAAGTGGTTTGGCTCCGCTGCAACCCCCCTGCTCCGCACTAGGCCCATTTTATCGCCGTCCTCGAGCTTCTCTCAGCGTCGAGCACATCTCTTCATTTCTGCTTCCCTCCGCCGGGTCTCCAGCAGCAGCCTCAGTCTTGTAACCCTAAAGCTTACCTTCTAATCCTCCAGCGGCGCCCGTAGCAGCTTCCATGTCAGCTTCCATCCAGCGATTCGAGCACGAGCCTTGTTGACGAGCTAAGCTGTAGCGAACGAGGGAGGGCGAGCGGGAAGGGTGTAGCGAGCTTCACGAGTAGTCCTACGAGCTTATGAGCGATCCTGAGCCTCCAAGCGACGAGTCGAAGCGAGCGAGACGAGTGATGGGGGAGGGAAAGAGGTGAGATGAGCAGGCGGGGCTTTCGAAAGGCGCTGAGCTCGACCAGATTGGGACGGAGTGGTGCAGGGACTACCAGGTAGCTTGAGGATTATGTTTAACTTGCCCTGCTGCTCCCCGCTGTGCTCTCGATGGTTGCAAGACTACAGATCAGCCCTCAGGACGAACGCCGAGCAGCGAGCCTGGCTGATGCGAGCTGGCGATTGACCGTCTGCCTGCTGCTCGGCAGGTCGTACGAGTCTGAGAAGGTTTTTGCTCCTGGTGTTGTCCTCTGTAGCCATCCAGTCGACTCTACCTCGACGCCCTTCGCTGCTCGAGCTGCCTTGCCCCTTTGTTCAACTTCGGCGCTCGGTTCGGCTTCGCTGAGCCCGTACTGCAGCTCGACCGGCCTGCTCGTTGTCTTCTTCACTTGAATAACATCTTGATACTCGACTACAGAATCAGCACCGCCCGTGATGACCCGTCACTGATCTCCCAGCACACAGACCACAGACCTCCCTGCCCTCCTCGCTCGAGCCTCATCCGTCTCCCCCGACGAGAAATCCGAGATTCTGTGTGATGGGGCAAGACGCTTTAGCAGAGAGCTGTAGCGTTGTAGCAGGCTGAGCAGTCAGCTGTAGCCTTGATTCGGCGCTGGCGATGAAGCTCGGCGATCGTGTGAGAGGTCGAACGAGCGAGCATGCGCCTCGAGAGGCTGCTTGTCGGAGTTGACAGGGATGTTGAATAGTCCTATCAAGCGTTCCAACGACTCTCGGTCCTTTCTGTACGCTCCTCAGCAGCCTGCTACCCGCTCCAACATTCGACCTTCAGTCGTCCATCCAATCAGAGCGACTCGCTTCTTCGTTCGCTTCACTTTTGCTCCTATTCCCTAGCTTGGATCCCCCCTTTTTTTCAGCACGGACTTGGAGATCGGTGCGCTGAGGCCTCTTCAAACGGGAGCCGAGCGGCGAGACGGCGGTTGATGGAGCTGTGAAAGTGGAGACGAGCAAGGTTGGACTCTTGAGCATCACTTCTCACCTCCCATCAACTCTCCTACACACACATCGACTCGACTCGCTTTCACTCGCCAGAGCGAAGTTGGCCCCTCCCCTCTCGTTCGCCCCTTGTCCTCCTTCCTCTCACTTCGTCTGGACCTCGTCTCGTCTCCCGCCTCTTGGACGACCGTCTTGGAGACCTACACAGCTACACATTAACATCATGGAGCACGCCCAAGCTTCCAAAGGTGATTCATCCTCCCCTACAGAATCGACTGCGGGCTCGCTCTCAGATCTCCTTTCACCGCTCACTCGCTGACGCGCGTTCTTTTCACCTTGCAAACAGGTTCAGAGCATCTCAGCGACTCTCCTACACCTACACCTCCCACCAGCCAGCAGTCGCCGTCGCCTACCGGTCGCAAGAACGCCCTCTCGCTCCAACTCAGCAACTCGTCGACGGGCGCACCGCCTTCGAAGCAGGACGCTCAGACGGACAACAAGCTCTCGTCCAGCTCAGCTCCTCCTTTATTTGCTGTCACGCTGGCGCACACTTCGGACGACCACGAAAAGGAGCAGCAGGCGCCTCCTCTCTTCGCCACCACCAGCGTCGTCTCCCCTGGACCCTCGGCGAGGACGTTTTCCCCTTCCCCTCTGCTTTGGAGCCACGGCGGATGGCATGCTGGACACTTCTCGTTCGATGAAGGAGCGGACAATGGTAGTGAGGACAAGGGTGCTGCTGCTCAGCGCGATGACGGCGAGCAAGGGGTAGAGGCGCTCAAGACGGACAAAGGAAGGGAGGGCGCCAGCGTCGAGTCGAGCAGCAGCGCTGGCTCGGTCGAGGGTCACGATGGTAACGGTGTATCGGCTGAGTCGACTACTGCCACCTCCATCAACGAGGAGAGGACGCCGAGGATCAAAAGCGCGACCGTCCCCGTCGTCTCCAAGACGCTCCGCTCCAACCTCACTCCGACCGCCGCTCCCTTCGTCTTCAAGCCCAAGGCCACGTCTCTTCCCACCGTTACCAGCGCACCCAACTCCTCCCACCCTCGTCTTGCGCCTCTCGTCACCTCCCTCCCCGCACCGTCGTCGGCCGTCCCCTCACACGTCGCTCCCTCGCCGACCCAGGACTTCGACTACCTCAGCATGTCGCATTCGGAGGACCGCTACGACACTGGATCTCGAGACGACTACACTCGTCGCGAGGAGGAGTCCGAGTGGCAGCTCGACGAGCATGGCAACCTCGTCAACCTCGGCGGAGAGGGCAAGTACTCGATCGCCGACGACATCCTCCAGCTCCAGTCGGCCGAGGCGGCTCCCTCCACCACCACCTCGATCAACTATGGAGGAAGGGTGCACACCAAGATGCCGGGCAGCAGTACCGCCGCCAGCTACCTCGACCAGGGACGTCGCGCCTCCGAGTCGTCGCTCGGGTCCTCCTCCTGGTGCCCTCCTCGCCCTCAGATTCCCTTCCCCTCTTCCTCGAGCACCTACTTCCCTGCGACACCTCCCCTCTCCAACCCCAACCCACCAGAACGCTCGCGCACCTCGAGCTTCAGCTCGCAGCACTCCTACTTCTCGCCTCGCGCTCCTTCGACGGTCGAGCGCTCCCCTACCGCCGCTCAGCTCCAATCGTACTTTGGACCTTCCCCCGTCGACTTGTGCTCGCCCTACGCCCACGCCTTCGACGCAGCAACCTGCTCCCTTCCTCCCTCCCCCTCGGCCCTTCGCGACTTCCCCTCCTACGGCTCCTCCTCGTCCTCCACAGTCTCCTCCATCGCCTACCAAACCGATCCCGAGGACATCCTCTACGCCGAGGCGCGCGAGACGTTCATCCAGCACTCGTTCGGCACCCTCTCCTCGACGCCGACGGCCGCCAACCGCCAGGCGATGACGGCTCACTTTGACCGCGCCATGCACTCGCCGTTCCCCCTCGCTACGCTCTACGGTCTCACGCCGGAGGCGGCCACTCAGCTCGCGGCGGATCCGGCCAGGAGTGGTGTCGCCGACAACGTCCTCAAGCTCGCGCTCATTCGAGGACAGCAGCAGAGGATGGCTGGAGCCGCGGGCCTCGGAGGTCCTAGCGCTAACAACAGGAAGCTTGGACTGTACAAGGTGAGCTCGCCGCTGTGGGTTCTGCCGACGCCGAGAACGACGGCTGACTTCTTTCCTCCCTCGCTGACAGACCGAGCTCTGCAGGAGCTGGGAGGAGAAGGGATCGTGCCGCTACGGAGCCAAGTGCCAGTTTGCTCACGGTCAACACGAGGTTCGTGAGGTAGCGAGGCACCCCAAGGTGAGCTTCTTTCCTTCGAGCTCGGCGTCGCTTGCTCGGCGTCGCTCCGAGTGCGTCGCTGACCTCGCTTCTCCTCACCCGCAGTTCAAGTCGGAGGTCTGCCGCACCTTCTGGCTCCACGGCTCGTGCCCCTACGGACGTCGCTGCTGCTTCATCCACACCACCGTCCCTGGAGGAGCCGCCACGCCTTCGGGTCCCGTTTTGCATTGAAACTCTCAGCATGTGCATGGTGCTGCCACCCTTTAAATCCTGTGCACAAT
>MWVB01000132.1:21366-38318 GCA_003054985.1 Leucosporidium scottii
GATTGGGCGAAGAAGATGGGCATCATTGTGGTAGACGCCGCCGCCGTGCAGGCGAGCACTCGCGGCTTCGGACCCGCTCTCGCCAATTACCTCGGCCCTACCTCGACTCCTCCTTCCGTTTCGCCCTCCGCCTCGTACCAGAACAGTCCCGTCGAGACGCTTCGCCCCGATTTCGGTTCGAGCGGCAACGGCAACGGGAGCAACACGGCGCTCGGTGGATCGGGCTACGACTCGAGCACGCCTTTGATCGGCTTCGGTCTCAAGCCGCCCGGGAGGTTTACCACCAACCCCTCTGAGGTCCCTCCTACCTTCCAGGATCCTCCCAAGTCCCGTCTTGAGCGTCTCGGCTCGCTTCCCATCCCCGGAACGCCTCGCTCGGCGCAGGCTTCGTTCGAGCTCAGCTCGCCACTCTTCGGGGCTGGTTGTGGCCCCTTCTCCAACGGCAGAGGACTCAACTACACCTTCGCTTCGGCTCCCATCACCCCCGCCTCGCCTTCGCCTCACGCTCGCCACTCGAGCAATTCGTCCTTCTCTTCGGTCGCCACTTCTTCCTCGACCTCTTCGCTCGGCCTCCCTCGCATGTCTTCCTCCTCTTATTCGCCGTTCCTCCCTCGCACCGACAGCAACTCGTCCCTCTCCTCCCTCGGCGGCGGCTCCACCTACTCGACCTTTGCTCCCCTCCAGCCCGTCAGCGGCGACTGGGTCGCCTCCTCGTCGTCCGCCTGCAAGGGCAAGTCCGGCGTCCTCGATTGGGACACAACCGGTCTCGAGGATGAGGAGGACCTCACCTTCGCCGAGACGAGTCAGGAGTACGTTCCCGCTGGCGGATCGACGGGCGAGGGCTCGACGTCGACGGGTTATCATCAGCAGTATGGTATGCTGGAGGGGCTCGGAAGCCTCTCCCTATCTATCGATCGCTCGGCGGAGATGACTCCCCTCGGCGTCAAGTAACTTGCCTTTTCCCCCTCCAACTTTCAAAAGGATCAGCATCCACCCTCCTTCGCTTTCTTCCTCTTTCTCTTTCCTCAACCTCGCTTAACCATCACTCGATGCAGAAGGGCTCGAGTTGATGCTCCCTCTCTCCCTCTCTTTATACCCCCCTCCCTCGTTTACCTCGTCTCCCTTCGGCGACCCTCTCCCCATCGTATCGCTTGCTTGTCTCCTCTCTCGCCCTCTCTTGTACCCGCCGCCGTTCTCAGTACTCCTCAACACTACCTATACTGTCATAGATATCCCTTTTCGTCACAGCGCGCGAGAGAGTTGAACTCGGCGAAGATTGCGACGCGAGTTGAGAGCGTCCGAGCTACACAACTGGCTTCTCCGAAGGCAGGAAATAACGGTGTGTATGTCTCAAGACGACATGCTCCAAGCTCAAGGCTGCCATGTGTCACAGCATCGACTCCAAGTCGCGGAACGGGGGACTGGGTGAGCTCAATCAATTCGCCTCGTTCGTCTGCTCTAAGGCAGAGTCCCGCGACCGAGGGAGATACATAAAAGCATATATACTCGGCCTCGGTGAGCCATCTGCCTGGAATGCGAGTGAGCTGCACGCTTCTCGACGTTGCCAGTCCGAGCTGGCGGGAGCTTTCGAAGGTTGGCTTCCTCCCCTTCGCCTCGGTTTCACAACTCGCTCAAGATGGCGGCTCCAGCGAATCAGCGTCAACAGGATCATATCGCCGAACTTGCTGTCATCTCCAGCACCCTCCCCTACTCCCAGAACCTCGTCGTGCAAGGTAGAGATTGGCTCCCCGCCGCCTTGTAAGCTCTTTCCTGCTCTTTGTGAGCTCGGGAAGCGCTGATCTTCCATCTAACGCACCGCAAAGCATCCGCTATCTTCTCCATTGGATCGGCCTCTTCGTGCGTCTCGTCTTCTTCCTTCCCGTCATCTTCTTCATCAGCCCTCCCTCGGCGTTCTACGGCTTGCTTGGCTTCCCAGTCCTCTTCACTTTCTTCGGAGTGCTTGCGAGTGTCTTTTGGGCTGGAAGCTTCCTTGGAGGAGGAGCGACGTTGAACTGGATCGCTGGGAAATGGGCGCCGAACCCCACCATGGGCGCTGGGCCGGGAGGACAGCGCGTGGGGTACACGATTGCGAACTGGGTGAGTGGTCGAATTGATGGACCAGAACGACACAAAGCTAACCTCGAGCCATGTACAGGCTAACCCTCAAGTTCTCGACTCGCCCGCCGCTCGCGCCGCCGTCGACGCGGCTCGGTTCACTCTCTCGAACCAGCGTGCGCTTTCCTCTCCTTCGTATCGCTCGGTCGATCTGCTCAATAGAGCAATCCAATCCCATAGTCCCTACCACTTACCCTCCCCAGTCGATCTCTCCTGCGCCTTTCAACCCCAACATCGACTTCCCGCCTGACACAAGGTGAGCAAGCGTCACGCTCGGCGCCGAGGAGAGCCCTGCTGACCGCCCTTGGCTCTCGGTCGCAGTCGTAGGGTCTTCGACGTCGAAGTGTGCAAGACCCTCGCTCTCATGACCTCCGTCGTCTACGAGCGCAGTGATGAGCTGGTCATGCAGGCTTCTCGTATGGCCGAAACGGTCCCGAGCCTCGCGGGTGGTGCTCAGCAGGCTGCGATCAGCCAGACCAACCAGATCTTGCTTCAGAGTGAGCAGAGAATCCAGGTGCAGGTGAGTTCTTTGCTCCTTGAGTGCGAGCGAAGCTGACTTCGGCTCGGTCTTCCCATCAGGCGCGAAACTGGGGACTCGAGTACGAGGCTGTCTCGGACCTCGCTTCAATCGGAAGGGCTTTTGCATCTATCTTCTACACTCCCGTCAACAAAGTCGCCATCGTCCCTCCCGGGCAAGAGCGTCTCCCCGGGAACAGGGAGAAGCTAACCCAACCCTAGCTTCTCATTACGATTCCAGCCTGATTTACATGTCCACAGGAACGACCCCCACCAGCTACGCCGACTTCCTCGTCAACGGCACCATCTCCAAAGTCTCGGCGACGACCTTCCTCGGCGGAGGCGCTGGACAGGCTCACGAGGGCTACTTCACTTCTCTCTTTGCGTCGAACAAAAATGGAGTGGACGGCTATGGCGCGCCACGCTCTTCAGGTTGAGAGAGGTATTGCAGCTGACCAAAAGTCGCTCTCTATCCTTAGCCAAATTGTCAAGTCGCTCGAGAACATCGCCGGTGCGTTGGCTCAACGCTATGGCGGTCAGCGCATCCCCCTCTGGATTACTGTAAGCAGTCGAGTCAGCTCGCTACTCCCTTGCTGATCCCGCCGCTCACTTGCAGGGACATTCCCTCGGCGCCTGCCTCGCCTCGCTCCTCTTCGCCCGCTTCTTGCACGAGCCTCGCGACCTTGGCCCCGATATCGTGTTGAGGGATGCTTACACCGTATCTTGTATGTCACGGCGGCTCAGTGCCTCCTCCTCTGCCATGCTGATCCTCTTCGACGCCTCGCAGGCTTGCGCGTCGGCGATGGCGAGCTCGCCAACAAGTTTGAGGAGGTGCGCTGTCCTCGTTCCCGGAGGGAGCGCTTGTTGAACTTTGAGCGCTTTGACAGACTCTCGTGGCGCCCACCGACCGCCCCAACATTCTCTGGAGGGTCACCATGCCTTGGGATTTCGGACCTCACACGCCTCCGTTTGTCTGCTCCCCTTGCTGACCCTACGTTCACTCAAGAACTGTCATGTTCAACCATTCAACAGCGGAGCGGCCGACGACGAGAAGAACCGCACCATCCTCCCCTCGCTCAGCCCCCTCAACTTTGCTCACCTCTCGAGCGCGACGATTCGCCTCGAGCACACGGGCGGAAGCGCGCCAGCCAACTACGTCATCGAGGACGACAACTTTCACACGAGGACGCGCATCGAGTTCGTCGCCAACAGTCTGCAGCCTGGACCCTACAGGACGCCGAGGCAGGAGATCCTCGCTCTTCCCGGTGGCTTCAACGCCGTGAGGTTCGGCCTCGCTTGGTTCTTGCCCTCTTTCCTCTTTAATCACTGTAGGTGCTCTTACTCCTCTCTGCCACTGCTGTAGCTGATCTCTCTCCTTTGCAGACCCCTCGACCTACTTCACCATGCTCGATCAGCTGAGGGTCGACCAGCTCGGAGGGTGGCAGAGGACTTGAGCGCGGTGTAGCAGCAGCTTGCTTGGATCGAAGGAGAGTGTAGGGATGAATGGGGGAGGTTCTGAGGAGGGAGGAGGGAAGAATAGCTTGATAGCTTGATACTCCACGAAACTCCGAGCTTCGTACTCGACATCCTTTGGCGAGCGGCCTCAGGAGAGACAGGACAGCACGGCGGAGCGCAGGCAAGGTCGCCATATGAAGGCTCCTGCCCAGCGAGGAGCCTCCAGCAGTCTTGAACGCGAACGAGAGAACACAGCGAGCACCACAGGCCTGTTTCCACTAGCCGAAGTCCGAGAATGGACCCGCAGCGCTTGGTGTCGACGCCTTGCGGCTCTGACACAACCCTACGCTCTCCAAAAGCCAAAAGCAAAAAGAAAGCCACTCGGGGGGCCCCTGCAATGCTACAGAGCGGCCAGATGGCAAAAGAGATGCCTTCACTCGGGTTCGAACCAAGGACCTTACGCTAATGCGGAACCTGAAACTTCAGGCGTACGCTCTCCCAACTGAGCTATGAAGGCGTCGATTTTTTTTCCGAAGCCGCGTAAGTTAATCTCGTCCGCAGTACCACAATCGACTACTCTCCGAGAGACAAGTCCGCCTCGCCGGAGCGGAGCTGAAGGAACGTAGAAGAGTAGCAATGGGCTAGAGCGGACTACTACAGCTTTCAGACTCTCTCAGGTGACTCTGCAGCCGATCTCCGTACATTGTGGGACCCTCGTCACCTCTGCGTCGCCCCTCCCGACCTTCACCTCCCTCACCGAGCTCGGTCGATTGATCTGGCTGCCTCGCTGCTCTGGCAGACTTCAGAGTACTCGGCGGCGAATATGAAGCCTCAACGGCATAAGCGTCACCTGCACGCGCTGCGATAGCGGTAAGGCTGGGGCTAGGTGCTCCCCTCTGCCGTTCTCAACATTCGGCGAGTGCTCAGTGCTCGGCTCGGCGCTGTCGCCTCTGACGCCAGCAGTTCTCAAAACAGAGCGAGCTGTGTTATGCGGCAGGGCTTTTTGAGAAGAGTTCGCAGGGGAAGGGGCGATTCCAAGTGCAGTGTAGAGCTTGGAGAGCCAACCCGAGCACCGAAGCCGAACAAAGAAGGGCGCTCGACCGGCGAGAGAGCTTCAAGGTGAGGTGATGGGTTCGCTACAGGCGATTATGAGAGTAGCTCGAGTATCTACGCCAGAAAGGCCGACGGATGAGATACAGACGGGAAAGCGTCAGCTCGCTTCAGCCAGGCTCGCTGCTCGGCGTTCGTGCTCTGGGCTGAGCTGTAGCTCGAGCTGGTCGGGGAGGATAAGTGCCCAGTTTGACTGATTCAGAGCAGCTTCAGCAGCTGCAAAGCTTAACCGTCATCGGCTGCACTTCTCCATTGCGCAAGACCTGGTCCGAGCTCAGCGCTACAGGCTCCGAGTGCGGGCCTCAGCCCTCTCGCCCTCCCGCGTCACCGTCTTACTCGGCTGGTCGCTCCGAGTCTTTAGATTGCTCGGAAGCTGACACGACTACTCAAATGCTCACTGCCCCCTTCCCACTCGCCCTCCTTCGTCAAGGGAAGGGGAAGCTTGAACTTGCTGTACTTTCCTCGTCCTGCACTGCCTACTCTTTCGAATTTTCGCCCAGTCTCGAGCAAGAAGAGGAGCTAATCTATCTTACTGCACGTCCAGAGCAGCTCGGAGATGACCCCCAGGCGCTATACCAACTCCCCCCTTTTCAGCTCCGAGCCATCGCCGAGCGCCGGGATCGAGCTGCCCTACCTCATTCGCCTCGACATCCACTACTTAGCATTGCCTCCCCGGGTCGAGGATTGCCGTCAGAATAGCAGGCGAGTAGCGCAAGAAAGGACCTCGGCGCTGATCTCGGCGTCGTTTTCTCATGCGCCTTCGAGCCCAGGCTGCAGCAGCTACAGCTCCGAGCTCGCTTGATCAACGAAGTTGACCTCCAAGGCATGGTAAACCGAGCGGCCGAGTCGTACATCGAAGAGGTTCGGGACCATTTTTATCCCAGAGGGCGAGGATTGAGAACGCTGTTGGGAGAGCGCTGAGCCCCCCCGCGAGGCTAGAAAGAGGGTGAAGCAACTAAGACGGAATTTTTTTGAACACTGCGAGCGCTGCTGTGAGACCGCCCGGGATGGCTTCGGCGCTGAGACTTCGCCGAGACTTTCTACGGCGCCGACCGAATCTCACCGGCGGTCGTCTTACGCGTTAGCGTCAGCGAGGGGTTTGTCAGCCATGTAGTGGCGGAAGAGAAGTGAGAATGCGACCGATCGACGAGGAGAAGAAGGAAACCAGCCGGCGAAGGACGACAAGGACTCGGGCAGCGGGCGACAGAGCACGAAGGGAGACAGAGCAGGAAACAGCAGAGACAACCCTTCAGGCTCAATTGACGCTCGAGCAGCGATCAGCAGGCGCAGCAGCCGCTCGACTGGAGGGCCTCCCCAAGTCGTTCTCTCGCTTGAACTTCCACCTCATCTCGTCGTCGTCTCATCGCCAACAGGATGCCGCTGCCACAGGAGGCGATCGGACCGCTGTCGAGCTTGGTCGTATCGCTCATGAACCTGCAGTCGCCCCCGAGTCGTGACTACCCCAAGCGCTACTACGCGACCCTCTTTCGCGAGCTACCTGCCCGTGAGCTGTACCCGGATTACTACGTTTTCATCAAAGAGCCCAGGAGCCTCAATGGCATCATGGTGAGTGCTTTTGAAGAGCTTAGACGCAGCAAAGCGCGAGGAAGCTGGGCGCTGGCGCGGAGGAGCGGTGCACGAGGAAGCAGCTGCAGAGAGGCTCGCGGGGCGCTACGAGTAGTCCCACAGACGCCTAGCTGCTGCTGAGAGGGGAGGCTACAGCTTACGGGTCAGCAGCGCCGACCAGCTCGCGAGGCGCTATTTGAAGCCTGGAAGAGCTCAGCGCTGACCTCAGAGATCTACACGTCTACAGGACAGCATGAAGAAAGGAATCTACTCGTCTCCGCACGCTGTAGCCTACGACCTCTTCCTCATCTGGTCCAACGCGCGCCAGTACAATCAACAAGGCTCGCAGGTCTATGCTGATGCGGACTTGCTCGAGGTGAGTTCTGTGTACAGAGCTAGCGCAGCAGCAAGCTGATCCGAAGCGTCATACAGAGCCACATGCGCCAACTGTGGAACGAGCGTTCCCCTCCTCTCCCTCCCTTCTCCAACCTCCTCCGTCCCGAGCACCTCAACCCTCCTCCGTCGGCGCCGCGCGCACCAGCTCCCGCCCCTGCACCAGTCGCCACTCCTGCGCCTCCCATTAAGCGCATCAAGCTCACTTCCTCGTACAGCGCTACCCCACCACCACCACCGCCTCACGCCTCCACCTCGAATATCCCAGCTCCAGCTCGCGCCTCCGTTGATCTGTGCGTCGCTGGACCTGGACCCTCCACCCCCGCTCCTTCGACTCCTTCCAACCCGCCTCTCACTCTCAAGCTCGCTTTGAACTCCTTCCATCCTTCTCGGCCGAGCGCCGGCCCTGCGTACACTTCGGCGTCGCCGATGGGGACGCCCGGTCCTGCGCCGACGGGAGGCTACGACGAGACGCCCAAGGAGAAGAAGCGCTCGAGGGAGAGGGAGACGACACCCGGTGGCACGGAGAAGCCCAGGACGGAGCGCAAGAGGGAGAAGAAGGCGCGAGAGAAGGCCGAGAAGAAGGCCAAGGAGAGGGCGGAGAAGGAGGCTGCTGAGGCTACTGGTGCAGAGGCGCCTCAAGCTCCCATCATTCCTGGTATCCCTGATGTCGAGACTGGATGGA
The DNA here is from genome assembly GCA_003054985.1 of Leucosporidium scottii. NCBI lineage: Eukaryota > Fungi > Basidiomycota > Microbotryomycetes > Leucosporidiales > Leucosporidiaceae > Leucosporidium > Leucosporidium scottii. Next base: position 29,207 of record MWVB01000132.1, read on the forward strand.
TGAGTGATGCGGTGAGTCCTGCTAGCCGTCGAGACGACCCCGTAGCTGACTCTTTTCGCGCCTTGCAGGGACCAAGTCCGAGGGCGGTGTACCTCGACATCATTCGCAAGCTACGAGAACATACGGACGCCAAGTGGGTGTCTTCCACTTCTTCAGCTCGTCTTCGGAGCTCACCTCTCGCTTTTCACCAGCGGCCGACCACTCGCAACACCTCTCCTCACCGTTCCCGACCCTACCTCCCGACCCGACTACCATCAGATCGTCAAGGATCCAATAGCACTCGATACTATCGAGGTGAGTTCCCTCTGCACTCAGACGCAAGCTCAGCTCACGCCTCTCTTTTCACAGTACAAGGTCAACAACGGCCTCTACCCTTCCGCCGAGGCCTTCGATCGCGATCTCTACCACCTCTTCACCGTCGCGAAGCTCTTCATCCGCCGCGACAGCCCTGGAAGCCTCTACAGCGACCTCATCGTCCTTCAAGTGAGCCTCCCTCCTTTCTCGACGCGCTCGGCGGTCGCTGATCTCGCTTGCCTCCCATCAGCGCCTCTACTATGAGCTCACCAAGCGCCGCTCGGCTCTCGACCCCACTCCCTCTCTCGGCACTGGATCTCTCGCCTCCGTCTCGGTCGGACCAGGGAACGCGGCCATCAAGAATGAGGACGGCGCGGCCGATGTGCAGACGGGCCTCACCTCGCGAGTGACGCTCAAGGACAAGATCTTCCTCGAGAGCATCAATTTCAAGGGCCAAGTCTTCCGCACTGGTGAGCTCTTCAGGTCTACGCCGACGACAAGGAGCGCGCTGACCACCTCCCTTCTCGCAGGCGACTGGGTCCATCTTCTCAACCCCGACAACCCCAAGAAGCCCATCATCGGTCAGATATTCAAGGTCTACAAGCGCCCCGACTCGCCACAGCGCTGCATCAGCGTCTGCTGGTACTATCGAGTTCGTCCTGTCGTCGCTTTCTGTTCTACAGCGCCGAGCTGACGATGTTCTCGCCTCGCAGCCCGAGGAGACGGTCCATCCCGCCTCTCGCCAATTTTACGAGAACGAAGTGTTCAAGACGGGCAACTTTGGCGACCAGTGAGCTCTCCCCGAGTCGATTCACTCTCTCGTCCCTCGGCGCTGACCTCGCTCGCTCCCCTTTCTCATCTTCCACAGCTCGATCGAAGACTTTGTCGAGCGCTGCATGGTCATGTCACACAGCAAGTACATCCGCGGTCGACCTCGAGCTCCCACCTGGACACCTGGCGTGCCCATCTACGTCTGCGAGCACCGCTACAAGGACGACGTCAAAATCTTCAAGAAGATCAAGAACTGGCCGCTCTGCCTTCCCGAGGAACTCCGTCGCCACGAATACGACTTTGAGCCCTTCCCCAACGACCATGTCGACCAGCCTCTTCGCGTCAAGAGCCCTTTCGTCCGAGGCGTTGAGGGACCAGGAAGGCTTGGCGAAGCGGTGGGAGGGCAGGAAGCCGAGCAGACGAAGTACCACTTCCTGCCCGGAGGAGAGCCTGCTACCCCGAGCGCGATGAAGGTGCTGAGGGAGCAGCAGAGGAAGCAGCAAGCCGAGGAGGCGGCGGCGTTGGCGCTACGCACGCAAGAGGCCGCTGCCAAAGCCGCCGCCACGGCTCCTTCACTCTACGGCGGCGCTCCTTCTTCCTTCAACATCGTCAACCTAAATTCTCCCGCCGTCTTCGCCGCGCAAACCATGGCTAGCCCCTCGCCCGCTCCCCCCATCTCCTCCGCCATCCCCATCACCCTTCGCCCCGATCTCGCACACTCACTCTCGGCTGCTTCCATTCAATCCCAACCGCAAGCGCCGCCTACCCCCGCCGGTCCTCCTCCCGGAGCCACCCCCGCCGAGATTGCCGTCATGACCGAGTCATTCGCCGAGTTGCCTGGGAACCTCAGTACGTCTCCATTCGATTCCTCTGCCTCTTCCTTAGCACTGTTCCCTTGCGACCGACGACAGAAGCTGACCCGCCCTGCTCCTACCCCGACAATAGAGTCCAAGTTCCGCTCCACCCCGCTCGGCGATCTCCTCTGGTTCACTGCACCCTCGGCTTCGGTCCCAGTGGTCAAAAGGCCGAACCATTCGTTAGAGTATCTTTACTGGAGGGCTATGCAGAAGAAGGAAGCGGGAGGAGGGATCGAGGTGAACGGGAACGGCATGGGAGAGGTCGAGATGAGGGAGGTGGCTTGAGTGAGGGAGGCCGATAGCTTGGTTAATAGCAGGAATATAATTGGCCTGAATTTGTGATCTCGGGTGAGGCTTGCGAGCCGAGTGAGAGGTCGGCTTGCGACCCCCGTCTCCGAGAATTCGAGCTGCTTCCGCTAGTTGGTCGCTCTCTCTCTTTCCTCTTCACTCTCTCGCTCGTCTCGCTCGCCTCGCCAAACATCGATGAAGCTTTATACGGGCCTCTTCTATTCTCCCGGTCTCTCCTACCTCCCCTCCTCCCCGCTGCGCGATCTGCAGCTTTCCAACCCATCGCGAGTTCAACTCTTCAGCCTCATCACCTCTGCCGAACTCGCTCACCTCGATCCGTGCGCTTCTTCGGGCGAGGGAGCGCTAGAGAAAGGGGAAGGTCTGGTGTACAACCACCTGGAGCTACCAAAAGGACAAGAGGATCGAGCGAGCAGGTGGTTGAGACAGCGGTTGTGGTCTGGTTCGTCTCTCTCTCCCGCTCTCTTCTCGCTCGCTGACGAGTATGATCAACTACAGGCGCCGTCATCTCCTTCCACCACCCCTCGGCACAATACCCCTACACCCACCGCTTCTCCCCCCTCTCCTCCTCCCCCTTCTCCTCCCCCAACTCGCGCTCCTCCTCCCTCTCGCAACCGCTCGGCGACGACTTGAATCTCACCGTACACTTCGCCTCGCTCAGTCTGTTCGATGGTATCCTCCCTCCTGAGCAGGATGAAGGAGCGGGAGTCACGGTGCATGATGAGATGGACCCCGTGGTGGTGGGATTTCGGAGTAAAGTCGAGGTGAGGATCGCGAGAGCTGTCGAGGGGAGAGGAGAGGAGGGATGAGTTCGCGGTCACTTGAAGGGGCGAGAACAAAGACAGATGAGAAAAGAATTTCCTTTAGCAATGCACAACTACCCTTCACCACTCCACCTTCCTCCTGCGCCCGCTTCTAACAAAGTCCCTCTGCTGCTCTCAGTCCTTCGGCGCTCGGTCGAGTAGCTCAGAGGAGCAGGTCCTCGTCGTCCTCGCCCTGTTGCTGGAGTCCTCCGTTGGTGTAGGGAGCGGGTATCGGTGCGGCTGTGAGTCGGCGAGGTCAGCTTTGTTCGCGAGCGAGAGAAGCGGCGGAAGAAAAGAAAGAGAGCAGAACTCACGAAGACCCTCCTGCGCCTCGTGCGGTACATAGTGCTCCTCCTCCTCCCCAGGCTGCTCAGCGCCGAGGTGCAAACCGGCCACTCCACCCTCCACGCCATTCAGCTCGTGGTGCTCCTCCTCCCGCTCGTACTGCTCCTCCTCCCTCGGCTCCTCATACTGCTGCTGCTGCTCCTCCTCCTCAAACTCAATCTCCTCCGGTCCCCTCGCCTCCCTCTCCAACCCTTCCCTCCAAACCCCCTCCCCACCAAACTCCTCCACAAACTCCTCGGGATCGGCCAATCCTCCCGCAATCTTGCTCTTCTTCTGCTGCTCCAAATTCTTGCGCCAACTCTTGACGGCTCGACTCGTTTGACTGGGAGCGTAGGTCCGGGCGAAGAGGGCTGCTTCGGGCGCGCGGTCGGTCGAGAGGAGGAGGTCGACGCACGAGGTTGGGGAGGAGAGTTGGAGAGCGCAGGCGAAGGAGATGTTGTTGAGCCCGGCGGCGGCTGGTGGGTAGACGAGCGAGCGAAGCGAGTGGGAGAGAAAGAGAGGGAGGGAGAAAAGGTCAGCTCGGCGCGGCGCTCGGTCGAGAGAAGGAAGAGAGACGAAACGACTCACCAGCCTTCTCACTCAACCATTTGAGACCCTCCTGATCCCCCGTACTCGTATAAACAAGCAACAGCGCGCTCCAATCATTCGCCATCTTGAAGCACTCCTCGGCCAAGTCAATCTTCCATCCCTGGAGGGCCCGATCTCCCACGGTCCTCCACTTGGACTGACTGCCGAGATGAGGCGAGGAGCGAGCGAGAGTGAGAGCCGTATCGAGGTCGTCGAGCGAGATGGCGAGGTCAAACTTGTGGTCCGGGTCGGTCGAGACGGTGAGGGCTAGTTCCTTGAGCTCTGTTTCTCGGTCGTCGTCAGCTCTCCTCCTTCTCCTCAGCCAGAACGAAAGAAAGAGAAACAAACACTCACCCTGCGTCTCCAAAAACCTAGCAATCCGATTCCTCTGCTCCGCCGGCACCTGCGGCAAAATCTCTGCCGCGCCGTCCAAATCGCCTCGGAGGACGGCCGTCTGGTACTCGATGACCGAGAGCGAGAGGCCAAACGCGTAAAAGTTGACATCCTTGTCGCAGAGGTAGATGCGGTTGTGCGAGGGGAGGTAGCCGAGGAGGTACATTTGCCTGGTTCCGAACACGAGAGCGAGGGTCAGCTCGTCGGCTTCGGCTTCGGCGAGGGAGAAGGGCAGAGAAGAGCGAGAGACTCACGTATCGAAATGCGTAATCGTATGCGTCTGCCCACCCACGACATAATTCAACCGATTCGCCCCGGTAGTATAAACAAAGCAATCGCCAATCCACTTGCCCGTCTGCACCACCTCGGCGATATCCGCCTCGAGTTCAAACGCCTCCTCCACTCCTTCATCGTCCAACTCGCCCCCGTTATCGAGGTAGGCAGCGTAGGCATCACGATCGAACCGGAGGACGTAGAAGGAGTCCTCGCCTGCGATGGCGACGAGGTTGCCCGTGCCGGACCAGTAGACCTATTTAGGTTTCCGTCGAGCGCGAGCGAGGGGAGGGAGGGGGGTCAGCTCGTCGTCGAGGGTAAGAGACCCGCAAAAAGGAAACTCACATTCCTAGCCTCCACCTCAATCCTCCTCACGATAGCCCCCGTCTCCCAATCATAAAACACGACAAACCCCATCCCCTTCACCCCCAACAAACTGCCTCCATAAATCCCATCAGTAGTATAGTTGACCTGCACCAACCCCGTCCTCTCCTTGAAATTCCTATACACCTTGATTTTGGATCCCGCCTCCCTCACGGCATAAGTGTTGGAATCCGAGGACCAAGCGAACCCGACGCCTTGGCCAAAGGATTTGTTGCGCCACGCGAGCGAGGTGTAGATGATGTATTCGCCGTCGCCGCAGACTGTGACGAAGCTGTTTTTTTTTCAATCGGGCACGAAGTGGCCAAGGCGCAGGCGAGGTGAGAGAGGGGAGAGGGGAGGCAAGTAGGTCAGCTCCTCGGAGCGAGAAGAACAAGTGAAGAGGGAAGAAGAAGAAGGAGGATCAACGTACCGACCGTTAGGCGAATGCTGGAGCGTCTGAGCGTAAACCTCCGTGTTGCCGAGCTCGCGCGAAGCGACCGAGAGTTGCTGACCATCGGGGGCGTCGTCTGTGTGGTTTCCGGGTCGAGCGAAAGCGTAAGTTAAGTCTCGAAACACGAGAGGAAAGAGAGCGAGCGAGAGAGAGGAAACACGGACCGGCGGCTTGAAGCGTAGCGGTGAGGATCTCGGAATTATGAGCATAGACGACCTTGCCCGCCACGTCCATCGACACGGAAGGTTCCTCCCGTCCGAGCTATGTTCAATACAAACAGCACCGTACTGCATGAGCTCCCCGTTCCACTCACTCAAACACGAAAAGAAAGAGAGAGAGGACCGACCTTGACGACCACGGCACCCTCATCAAACCCAAACGCGACATCATTCCCCTTCCTGCCATAAGCGACGCACCACGCCCTCTCCAAGCCGTAATCCAAAGTATTCTCCAACCTATAGGTCGAGGCATGCCAAATCTTGATGGTCCCGTCCTCGGAACCCGAGACGAGGATGGGGAGGGAAGGGTGAAAGATGGCGAACGAGACGTTGGAGGTGTGGCCTTCGAGGGTTTGGATGCAGGATTTCGAGTGGTAGTCCCAGATTTTGATGAGGCTTTTTTCAGAGTGTTGGTTGAAGAGAGAGGGAGGGGAGGGAGTCAGCCGAACGAAAGAACCTCGAGACTCCTTCGCCGAGCAAGCCAAGGCTGATTAAAAACTCACCGATCGTCTCCCGTAGTGACGATGTAAGGTTTATCCCCACCATGGTAGTACTCGACATAGTTGACACCCTTGTCATGAGCATCGAGGGTAAAGTTTGCCGTTTGGGAACCGAGCGACCAGACCTTGACGGTTCGGTCCAAGCAGGCCGAAGCGAACGTGTTGGAATCCTTGGGGTTGAAGGCGAGGTTCATGATGTAGTGCGTGTGACCTTCGAAGATCTGGTTTTGGTGGTCATCACGCTGTGTCAGTAGGAGAAGCGGGAGGGAGGAGTAGGAGGGGAGAGCTCAGAGAGAGCAGGAGAGAGACGAGCGGAAACGCACCTGAACACACTTCCATCCCTTCTCCCAATCCCAAAGCTTGATGGTCATATCATCCGAACCGGTCAAGACGAGACTCTGGGTCGGATGCACCGCGAGGCATCGAATGTAATCGGGGTGCGCCTCCAACGCCGTGACCTTCTCGCCGGTGTTGTAGTTGAAGACGCGGAGGTGAAAGTCGTCGGAACCGCAGACGAACCAGTTGCGACGGGCGATGAATCGGACGCAGCGGACGGGCACTTCGGTCACTTCGAACGTCTTGATCACGGCCTGTTTTTGGTGAGAGTGAGCAACGTGGAGAGAAGGGGGGGGGGCGGAGAGGGTCAGCTCTGCTACAAGTGAGGAGAGAGAGCGGTGAGAGCGTACGCCAGTTTCGATGTGGTAGATGATGACGTTGCCCGTGTAGAGACCGGCGCTGTAGGAGAGGAGCGAGAGACGTTAGAAGCGAGTCGAGTGAGCGCGTCGAGCTGGAGGATTGTGCTCACATGAGCCCTGTAGGAGGGTAGAGTGAGTCAGCGTTGGACATACACCAGAGAACAAGATGAGCGACGTACATGGTTCTGTAGGGTGAGTGTCTACGCTCTTAACCCTGCTCGAGCGCGCCAGCAGTTTCCCTGGGGTGAGCTGGAGGTTAGACGGGAGAGCTCTAGAGTACAGGAGAGAAGGGGGAGAGGGGTACATACTGTTGATCTCGAGCAACATTGCGAGGCTGTACGAGTTGATGGCCTAGCGATGAAGAGACGAGAGAGCTGGAGCGAGACGGGACAGCGTGTTCGACGCGCGTTGCAAAGTCCAAGAGGATCAGCAAAGGAGTACAGCACGAGGAAGAGGCTATCGAGGTGCAGAATTCTTGAGTGAGAGTGATGATGACCTACAGCGAAGAGGTGCGATGGAGAGAGAGAAAAAGAGGTGCAAGAGGGATACTGTAGAGAGAGCTAGCTGCTTCTCTCGAGGGCTAATTGATCAATACAAGTCGATTAGAATTGGCTCCCAATCCAATCCAATTTCCCCGTTCCGTCTGGGAATGGGCGCGTTGACCTGTGGACGCGGGTTGATTTCTTGTCTTGGCTTGGCTGTCGTCGCAGTGGGAGAGGGAGAAGAGGCCACAAGCTACAGACAGCTTTACATCTACGTCTACCGTCCTACAGATTGACCACCACCACCACCTTCTGCACCGCTTCCGCTTCCGCTTCCCTTGAGCTCGCTCCCCTCCCTCTCTCGTTCAACTCTCTCTCTCTCTCTCTCCACCAGCTCCAGCCACAATCACCTACAACTTCTCTCCTCTCTCTCACACACTGCTGCTGCCTCTCCGTCTGCTTACACCCACACACCATCAACTCGGGGGTGCGTCTGTTCGCAACAGCCATGTCCACCGCACATCCACCGCATCCACCACCACCACCACCTCTCGCACCACTCCAACAAGACGATCCTCGACTCCTCTCCCGTCCTCATCTCCTCGCCATCAGAGATCAAGTCTACGCCGATGAGGTGAGCTATGGGCCTTTCGCGCGTGACGTGAGAGAGGGAGGGAGAGAGGGTCGAGCGCCATACTGATGCTCCCTCTGCTTGTCTTGTAAAAACCACCCGACAGGAGAACCTAGTACTCGACATGACTTCCTGCGTGCGTGTTCAACCACACTTCTTCCCCAGTCTCGAACCGAACCGAACCGCGCGCGCACCTTCGCCGAGTCGAGCAAGCTGACTCCTTCCGCTCTCACCCAAACCAAACAGGCCAAACAACTCGTCGAGCACGCCCTGCTAATCGACACCCAACAAACCTCCGAACGAAGTACCTCCGCTTTTCAAGTGAGTCGTTCTACCCTCCTTCTCACGCTATCTCCTCGCGCTCGGCCGGCTCACCCCCCTCCTCCTTCAACAGCTCACCCAACTTGAATCCTCCCTCGCCTCCTCCCAACTGGACCGCGAGCGCCATCAAGTCGATTACGACATTCTCGACCGTCAAGCCCGCGTCCTGGCTCGGAAAGTCCAGCTCGCCGAGAGCGGAGCAGCAGGAACGGGGGGAGGAGGGTTGAAGGAGACCAAGAAATTGAAGAGCGACGTCAAATGGTTATCACGACGTGTGAGTGCTCTCCTCCTTCTGACGCCCTCTGGATGGTCTCGAGAGAAGCTGACCGAGGGGCACAACAGCTCGAGGACGCTACGACTCAAATCCACCACCTCTCAACCGAACTGCATCGTCTCCGTTCCCACGCTCTACACAACATTCCTTCCCTCACCTACACTCCCACCTTCTCCCTCTCCTCGTCCTCAAAACCCCGCACAACAATGGGCGACGCAGCAGCCGAGCATCTCCTCCTTGCTTCTCGGGCTGGGTTGACCACTGTCCAGCGGGTGGAGAGGATCCCATTGAGGAAGGAAGTGTGGGAGAAGGCGGGGGAGGTTTATGCGCTTGGGTTGGAGCTTGCTGAGGAGGAGGAGGGGTGGGGAGCTTGGTGGGAGAAGGAGCAGGAGGAGAGGAGGGTTTGGAGGGAGGAGAAGGAGGAGTGGGAGAGGGAGAGGGGGAGGTATGGACCGCTTTCTTCCCCCTTTGCCTTTGCCGGCTCCTCCTCCTCGCAACCACGACAGAAGCAGAAGCACAAGGGCAAACATCGCGCCGCCGCCGCAAGCCTACCCCTCGACGACGACGC
>MWVB01000133.1:0-21440 GCA_003054985.1 Leucosporidium scottii
CCCTTCCTCAACTGCTCGGCGCCTCAGCAGCAGCAGCAGCAGGCCCACCCACCGACCTACGCGCCAAACTCGCCGCTCGGTTGATGGCGGAATATCGAACCGCTTTGGCTATCAAAGCTTCTTCGTCCTCTTCCACCTCCTCCTCCACCGCCGCTAGTACCGCCAAGAAGGGTCTCTCGGCCGGTGCGCAGACGTTGAGTTTGAGGGAGAAGTTGCAGAGGGAGAAGGAGTTGGCTGCCATGCGCGCTGGGGCAGTGGGAGGGAGGGAGAGGGAGAGGGAGACGATCTTTTCGGAGGAGACGAGAGCGTTGTTGTTGGCTAGGTTGGAGGAGGAGAAGGCTTTCCTTGGGTTGTCTGGTGCTGCTGGAGGAAGGGGAAGGGAAGGGGGGGATAGTGAGGGGTGGTGGAATGGGGGGTTGGAGGATTCGGGGTATGTTGGATGGGATGAGGGAGAGGGAGAGGCGGGGTGGGAGATGAGTCAGGGAGGAGAAGGAGGAGGAGGGTGGACCGCCCCTGCCATCGTCGTCGAGCCCGAGCCCGAGCCTGCGCCTTCCCATCCCTCTCGGCTCCCTCCTCCTCCTCCCCCCATCTCCTCTGAAGCGGCCCTCCGTCAATTACTCCTCTCCAAGCAGCAAAAGAAGTCACCGAACCCTACTCCTTCCCTCCCCTCGACCTCGACTTCGGCGCCGACGACCCAGGATCAACTGGCGAGCAGGAGTCAAGACCTCAAGGAACGGTTGATGAAGGCCAAGTTGATGAAGATGAAGGGGTTGAAAGTGGGAGGAGGAGGAGGAGGTGCGGGTTTGTAGCTTGTGAGGCGAGCGATGGAAACGACGAGACTTCGCAATACGAGCTTCGGCGATGATTCCTGCAAGGGCTTGGAGAGGAACGAGGAGAGCGAGCAGAGAGAGCTGGATGTTGATCTACTACTGTGACTCGTCTGACTTGTTCGAGCTCTCATTACCGAATTATGAGGACGAGGAATGTGAGAAGAGGGGCTCGCACAGCAGACGAACCTCGAAGCTCGAAGCTCGAGGCGCTGCTTGGTCTCCTGCGCTCAGCCTTTCTTGACCTCGCATCTCGCCGCCGGAGCAGGGGCGGAGAGCTCTTAGTTGTAGCTATATCGTCTTCACTTGCTCAGTCGACTACAGCTCGCCCTCTCCGGCGTCGCTGCCGCCCCGCTTCGAGGAGCAGCTCAATCAACCTCGCCTCTCCCACCAACTCGAGTACACCTTCACCGCGATACACCTCTTCAACGCCTTTTCTGTAGCTTTAAATCTACTTACACGTCGGTGAAAGGACGATGGGAGCCTTCACCGACCTATTCAAGTCCAAAGACCGTCACAACAAGGCCTCCTCCTCCAAGTCTCGCAACTCACGAGATTCCCACCTCCCTCAACCACTTTGGGCTCTCGCCACCGAACCAACTCCCCGTCCCAGCCGACCTATAGCTGGTCCTCGATCCCCTTCCAAACGACCAGACTTAGCAGCCGAGGATCCGGAGGAGCGCCAGCAGCGCCAGACGAGGGAGATTGAGGAGCAAGCGGCGAGGGCTAGGGCACTGCAGGGGAGGGAGGCAGGGGAGAAGGTTAGGGAGAAGCTGTTGACCAAGAGGAGGAGGAGGACGGCTTCGCTTGATGAGTTGAGTAGGGGGCTAAGGGGGGTTCAACTCGGCGCTGAAGCGAGGGCGATGCCTGCTACGCCGATGAGGGTGGGGATGCATGGCAGGACTCAGTCTACGCCCGGAGAGGTGTTTCGTCAACACCACCAGCAGCACGGTCTTTCGTCCTCGTCGTCGAACGGAACGAGAGCCCTCCCTCCCTCTCCGCCGAAATCTCGCCCGACTCCCTCCTCCTCGCCTTCCCGTCCATCTCCCTACGCCCAAGCGCTGCCAACACCACCTCGTCCACCACCCCACTCCCACTCCTCCTTCCTTTCCTCCTCCTCCCAAGCTCCAGCTCCAATCCCCCGACTCCGAGGTCCGAACCCCATCCGTCAAATCGCCCCTTCGACGCCCTCCACCGCTCCACAGAGTAGGAATACGAGTAATGGGAGTATGTGGGGTCAGATGGTCCCCGGTGCGTTTCCTAGGGATGGCGCAGAGGGAGGAGGGTGGACGATGCCCGAGCCGAAGCCTTGGGATGGCGGTTCGGTCCAGCACGACGCGATGAGGGATGACGGGGATGTCTCGTTCCTACGGTATCCGCCTCAACAACAGCAATATGCTCCGTTGCCGCCGACCTACCCTCACCCACCAGCTCAATCCTCCTACACCGCTGCTCCTCCCCCTCCACCACCGAGCTTCTCTCGCCCTCCCGCTCGTCCTATCTCTTCCTCCCTCTCCGCTCCCCATCTCTCCACCAGCAACACGCTCACCACCCCTCCTCGACCAAAACCACATCGCAAACCCGCTCCCCACTCCCACGTCACCGTCACCACCTCGCCCCCCTCAACCCCACCCCGCTCGCCCTCCAAGAACCAATGCCACGGCACCACGGGCACGGGAAAACGATGTACTCGCTCCGTAGCTAACACGACTCCAGGATCTACGCCTTCCAAAATCGCGAAGGGCGGAGGAGGAGGGTTGATGGATCAGTTGGAAGAGATGCTCGGCGATGGAGATGGAGATGGGGTCGTGAGGTTTTGCTTTCAGCATGCGAAACAGGCGATGGGGGAGAGGGGATGTTTTGTTTGTCCGAGGGAGGGGAGGAGTAAATGGGTTGAATTTGATGGTGAGTTTCGAGAGGGAGGGGACCTTTTCGCTCCTCTCTCTTTTCTCTAGCCCTGAGCTATGAGCTGACCGAGGTGACCCGTCGGACGGTGTAACAGATTGGATCCTCCCTGATTTGCCGGTGCAGACCAAGATTTTGTTGAGGCATGAGATGGCCTTGCCCGTTTCGGCGAAGGATGAGGAGGGGTGAGTTCTTTGCGGCTCTCTTCTCTCTCTCTTTCTTCCTTTTCTTCGAGCCGACGCTGACCACTCGTCAAATTTCAACAGCTACATATACGTCCACGAGATGGTCTCTCGTCTACCCAGTCCGTCTTCTCGCGCTCTTTCTCTGCCGCCAGCTCGGCGGCGTCGCTAACCCTCCTCCCTCCCACAGCCTCCTCCTCAACAACCCACCTCAAGCTCGGCCGCTCCATCCACCCGATAACTCGCCTCTCCCAATGGCGTTCCCAATGCCCCTCGCGCGAGCCCATCGTCCGAGGCATCTTCCCTCTGCACCCCTCCGCACTCGGGGGCGTAGGCGTCTCCGGCGCTCTCAAAGTAGCGCAAAGGGGCACAAAGAACCATCATCGTTGGGAGAGGTTATGTTTGATTGAGGTGGCGGGGAGGGCGGAGGTGGAGTTGAGTTCGCTTGCTCTCGGAGGGGGAGGGGGGAGGAAGGAGGAGTGCGCCGATTGTGGGAGGGTGCATCTTGAGGTGTTTGAGGTTGGGGAGGGCGCTTTTGATGAGTGGGTTGCGGAGGTGGTGGAGAGGTGGGGGAGGTGGTGTGGTGATGTACTGGGTTGAGGCTCTCGCTCGGGACGAAGAGACGAAACGATGGTTGTTCTGTTGCATTATTGGGTTCACACAAGCAAGGTGGGGGAAGGATGGTCTAATTGTACTACTGTAATCTACTGTGCAAGAACGGTACTGCTGTTATTCTAGGTCAAAACTGAGTGTCTGTTGGGAGCGATCTCGGCGCTCGGCGAACGAAGGAGAGGCGTTCTAACTAGGATTGGAAGGCGAGAAGCTCGGGTTTGCTGCCGTCCGCGTCCAGCACGGTGGCGATAGTGTCTTTTGGGGTGAGAGGGTGCGCCTGTGAGACGAGGAGCTTAGCGAGCGTAAGCGCGAAGCGGGGGAGACGACGAACGAGAGGATCTGAAGGAGCGACGGGGGCAGGCGGTTCGGCGGCTGTTTGGGGGAGAGGTCAGCGATCAGAAGCCAGAGCTGTAGCGAGCTAAACTCACGGTGATCCAGAGGGTAATCCGACGACGAGGCATGCTTGGTAGAGTCGTCGGTCGTCGTCTCCATCTCGTGCTCGACCTGCGCCGAGATTCCTCGATCAGCGCCCGCTCGAGCCCCGAACTGCACGTCTCGTACTCACCAACACATTTCCATCAACATCGAACCCAACGACCTTCTGCTCAGGCTTGACGCCATACATCACCCTCCCCGCCTGTCTCTCCTTCTCTCGCAGCACCGCGCCCGCTTCGCTCTCGTTGCTCGGCGGATCCAACCACTCCCATCCCATCGCATCCCTCAGCACCTCCTCACTGACGAGCACCACCTCCTTCTGCTCCTGCTGCTGCCCCTCGTCCTCATCCTGCAGCAGCTCGTCCACCCAACCCGGCTTGGTCTCCTTGCCCCGAAACACCTCCTGCAACAGCCCTTCGAACAGCTCCTTCTCTTGACGACGAGTCTCGACTTTTTCCCAATGAAGCTCCTCTTCGTGATGTAGGTCGTCTGTGTACGCGAGATCGAGGTGCTGTTGAGGCCAACTGGAAGGGGAGGGAATTGGTTCGGCGTTGACGACGATGGAAGAAGGTGCAGCGACGAGTCGAGAGGAGCTGGGGACGAGGCGGAAGGAGGCGAGTGTGTTGGCTGATAGGGAGAGCATGGGCAGCAAGAGGCAGAGGGGTCCCATTCTCCCTACAACTTGAGCGACGCGAGCTTGGAAGACGCAAGTCGCGAGTGAAAGCAACGATAGGGGCGGGGAGCTGCGAGAGGAGCGCAGTCCCTTTGCTGCAGCTGGTGAGGTGCAGAGAAAGAGGCAGCAGAGGCGGCGAGAGTGTTGTACAGCGAGAGCAAAGAAGAGCGAAACGAGTTGAACGACAAGAAAAGGACTAAAGAGGCGGTGCACGAAGCTTAGACCCCGAGCGTTTGCACCAGAAGTCTGGCTAACGAGCGCTCGTTCGTCTGCAAGTTCCAAATGTGTTACAAGTACAGATTGATGGCACTACTGAGAGTAAGCTCCTCGTCTAAGCTACGAAGAAGGGTGATTCGCTGCACCCGTTGACCCCGGGTCCGAAACGGTGGGATGGTCAACGCCGCTGGATCCACCTCCATCGCCGGTCTGCGCTGGGGAGAAGAAGGCTTGAGGGAGGTAGGTAGCCCTGTAGTAGTATAGACGAGGAGGAGACGAGAGGAAAGAAGAAGGGGAGGGTCAGCTTCGCAGCTCTCAGCACTAGCTCAACCACCGAGAGACGATTGAACGCACCACTCTTCCGTCATCTCGGCGCCTAGTGGTAGTCCAAAGAAGGCAGATGTATCGAAAGCGCCCGTAGAGTTGGTGGGGGCCTGACCATCGCCCCCGAGCGTAGATTGAGGGAAATGAGTGAGCTCGGCGCCGGCGGCTTCGGTCGGCGAGAGGAAAGAGTTGAGCCTGCGAAGGACAAAAGGTCAGCGTCTGTGCGCATGGGAGAATAAATCAAGCAACTCACAGATCGGAAAAGTTGGTCACTCCTCCACTCGTCCCAGGCGGCGAGCGGAACTGCGAAAGGTCGAGCACGGGTCCACCGCCAGCGAGAATATCGTACGTCTGATGGGCTCCCTCATGGCCACCAAGGCCGCTCGAGGATTGTTGCGGAGGAGGAAGCTCGTGTCCGAACATGCCTTGACTTTGAGGAAGGGAAGGCATCGTCGGCTGCTGAGGCGGCTGAGGTTGAGTTGGAGGCGGTTGGAGCGTCGGGAGAGGAGGAAGAGGGGCGTTCTCGGGGATGGCAGGCGAGCCCTGCATCTGCACCATCGTAGGTGGCTGCATCGATCCTGGCATCCTCGCACCCGGCTCCGTCTTGACCCTGTTGCTCGCGCTCGAGCTCCTCCTCCTCGGCTTGGCTCCTCCCGCCGACGAGATGTACCCCATCGGCCTCGCGTGGAAGTTGGTGGGAGGGAGGCCGTTGAAGGTCGAGGTGGTGGTAGTGTCGGGATCGGCAGGTCGCTTGAGACCGCGCATGACTTCCTCCTCCTCTTGCTGCATGCCGTGGTGGAGCTCGGCACTGAGCTCGGCGTCGCGAAGGTCGACGAGACCGTGCAGAAGCTCCCATTGACGAATGGCGGATCCCCAAATGAGCTGTTGGGTGACGAGGGTCAGCGGGGCTCGAAGGAGGAGGCAGAAGAAGGCAGCTCACCTCCATCTCCTTGAGGGCGTTCATGCATTGCGCGAGGTGAATCTTGGCCGGCTGAGCGAGGGCGTCGTCGAAGGAGGCGTTGTACACCTGTAGAGAGAAAGCGTCAGGGACGACTCTCGCGACAGTCGAACGAGCAACCTACGCAGATGACGGCGGCCGAGAAGATGGGATATGTCAGGAAGGGAGGGCATTGGCGCAGAGTGAAGGTCTTGCGGAAGATGGTAACGATGCTGCGAGAGAACGAGGAGTTAGACAACGCTCTCTCGACGGCTCAAGACGACTCACTTGGCGATGGCGTTGGCCGAGGTGGTGCAAATCGAGTGCGAAGGGAAGCTGCCCGGCGCTCCTGCGCTGTTCTGTCCGGGAATGCTGTGGGAGAGGAAGGATCAGCTCTGTTGCAGCACTACAGAGCGAGCGACATACAAGGGACGGTGGAGCAAGATGAGGGCCGAATAGAACTGAAGATGAAGGGAGAGCACCTGTCGACGAAGCAGAGGGTCAGCTGGCGCTCGGTGCTCAGCAAACGACAGTCAGCGTACATGAGGAGGCGGAACCTTCTTCGAAGCTGGGTTGTAGGCGAGATGCGGCGGAAGGGCGAGGTACCAGCTGGCCAAACTCTGGTCGAGAAGCGAGAGGAGCGTCTCCGAGCTTTGTCCGAGGACACGAATCCTGATGGCGTAGATGTTGGCGATGATCTGCAGGCGTCGGAAGGGTCAGTGATCGTCTCTGAGCATCGAGAAGCATGACTCACTCGATTGATCACGACGGCGAGCGCTCCCGCGGCGTTGAAGCAAGAGAGGGTGTGCGCCTTGGTCGGAGGGTAGCGCTGAAGAGCTCGGTTCTCCTCGGCATCGCTCGACTTTGGTGGGACGCTCCAATCTGTTCCGTCTGGTCGAATCGGGCGCCACTGCTCGTGCTCGTCGGGTTCGTCCTCCGAGGGGAAGGAGGTGTCGTAGTCGCGCTCGTGGATGGTTCCTGTAGGTTGGCGAGGTTAGCGAAGGACTTCGGAGGAGAGCAGGTAGGACGTACCAGGTCGGCCGATGTAGGAGGCGGTGTAGCGATCGAGTATAATGCAACCCCACCAGACGCGCTTGCGAGTCTGCTTCTCCTCGTGCGAGAACCGCTGGACGGGAAGGAACCACTTCTCGACATCGCGGAAGAGACCCAGATCTTGAGCCATGCGGATAGCTGTGAAAAGGGAGCAGGTTAGCGAAAAGTAGGATTTCGGAGGAGAGCGAGACGACTCCTCACCCATTCCCGTGAAGAGCCAACTGGCGGACATGCCTCCCGTTCCAATCTCTCTGTAAGCCATCAAGAGCAGCGCCTGCACACTGACGAGCTTGGACGATCCATAATCGTAGTTGAGGACCCTCTTTGCCTTCTCGAGGTAATCCTGCCCGGCGGTCCAATACTTGCCGTCCGAGCGTGAAGGGTCGAGATCCGAGTAGCGAGCGGCGAGAGCGAACATGGAGAGGAGTAAGACGATGGGGACTTTGCCGCTGCCGGCAGGGGTGGAGGGCTCGGTCGAGTTGGGGTTGGAGATCGAGTGACGGTACTGGCGCATGAACGAGACTTTGTAGAGCTGTGAAAAAGGGGTCAGCGAGATGACAACGTTTCGCGGAAGAGGGGAACGAACGATGGGGAAGTGAGGGTGAACGTAGGTCCAGTACAAGTCGAGCAAATGTTGCTGAGTTGCGCGGTCGGGCAGAGGGTCCTCGGCGTCGGCGAGAGCGAGGATCTCCTTCTCGGTCTTAAGCTAGAGAGGGAAAGCCGAGGTAAGCAGACTATTCATCCGCTTTCCAACCTTAACGAACTCACCACTCGTCCATCGGTAGGCGGCCAAACTCCGGCCGAAGGGAATTGCCAGAAGAAATCCTTGTACCTCGCGCTCTTAGAGATGAGGTAGAGGCCACTCGACCTGTCGGGATACAGATCAGCGACAGCTCGGCTTCGAAGATGGGAGCACGACTCACCTTCCATGGTATCGCACCTCGGCGTTCTCGTTGAGGGAGAGCTGCCCGACGACATCCGCCAGCTCCGACATGCCCGAGGTGTTCTCCTCAGTGCCCTCGTTGGCCTGCGCGAGATCCGCATCCGAGCTGAGCGTGTAGCTGGCTGTGCCGGTGTGGTTGATGGCCGTGGCGGGGATGTTCTGCTTGTTCTGCGCGCTAAAGCTGTACGCCATGCTCTTGAGCTCGCTAACGTCGCTGCCGACGAGCTGAGACGTGCCGACGAGAGGCGACTGGTTGTTGAGGCGTCGACGCTGGCGAGGCGAGGAAGCGGCGCCCAGTTGGTCGGCGAGGTGCGAGGCGTGCGGGAGCGAGAGGGAGAGGGGGAGAGAGTTGCCAGAGGCATTGCGAGGGTTCATCGTGCCCGCTGCTGGTTGTTGAGGCGCCGAGAGAGGAATGTCGATGCCTCCGAAGACGGAGGGGGAAGCGGCGGGAATGGAAGCAGGCGAGCCCTCGTCCGATCCTCCGAGTCCCGGCGTACGGTACATCGAGCCAGCAGGGTCGAAGCCAAGCGCATTGGGGGCGCTACCGAAGGGGCTCATGCCCATGCTGCTGCTGCCCACGCTGAAGTCGGTCTGGCCATTCAGGCCGCCGAAGTTGGTGTTGGTGAAGCTGAGCTCCTCGTCGGTGAACCAGCGAGGGGCAGCGTCGGGAGTGTTGAGGTCGGGTACGGCAGAGGAGGTCGAGAAGCCGCGAGAGATGACAGGTTGCTGAGGAGGGAGCTGCTGAGGAGGGGGAAGGGGCTGCTCGGCGGCGGCATCATCGGCCTTCTTCCACGACTTGCGAGGCTTCGTGGTCGGCACGGCGGCGGAGGCAGCGCGGAGATCCTTGGTGAGCACGTCGCGAGCTTCCTCGTTGCCTGTAGTGGAAAGATCAGCGACCCGTTCCCTCCCTTTCGGATGTCAGGCGGCTGCTCACCAATGAGCTCTCCCAAGAGCGTCGCAGCTCGAGGGTCATCGTTCTGTAGCAGACCACCGAGAAGCGCTTCCATACGATGCAGCCTCGACTCGATAGCCTCGATATATCTGCACCACAATCGAGCCTCATCAGCAAAAGGTTCGAGTCCCCCACCGTCTCAGCCGGCGCCCGGAAGTGCTCACCCTTTGGGAGGGCCACGCTTGCGACTGGCACCGAGATAGGTGCACTCTGCGCCTACTGTGATACAGTTGGAGCATGGTCCGACGGGTTGGCCAGTGCCAGGGTCGAGGATGCGAGTGCACTTGCACTTGGATTTGCGGCAGCTGTGAGTGGGGGGGTTGAGAGGTACAGGTCAGCACTCGCGTCGGGAAGCAGCGGGAGCAGCGAGGAGGTGGACTCACTTGTCACCTGTAGGCGAGTAGCAGAGGCAAGCCAGGTCAGCTCATCCGAGACACGGGCGAGCTTCCATCTGCTCTTTCAGCCCAGCAAACAGCAGCCTCGGTCTGCTTGCTGCGTGGAAAAGTGGTTCTGTAGGACAGCAGGGGTACCGCAGACTCACAAGCTTTAGATGAACGACGTTTGACGGGCTTGTTGGGGTCCTTGGCCGCCTTGCCTTTCCCCTTGACGTCCTCTTCTGATGAGTAGTCCTCGCTCTCTCCTTGCCCTGCAGGCGTTTCCGTGTACTGGCGACTGGCCATCCGTAGGTGCTGGTCTTGCTGTTTTGCTTGGTATCGGCTGTTGTACAAGAGACGAGAACGGTCGAGCAAGCTGTGGCGAGGAGTGGTCGAAGCAAGCGGGGGCGCGGCGTTCGAAGCTGCTGATCTCGCGAGTTCGGCCCCCTGGAAGGCTCGCCGACTACTTCGAGGTCACGCAAGAGAATTAATTGTACAGCACGAATAGACTACGAAGCAGCTTCTGCGCCCTGTCTCGCCTTCCCAGCTCCTTCTTTCCCCCGCCGCCTCCACACGACACGAACCGCGGCCCCGTGTTCTCCTCAAGCCGCTCGCTCAGCCTCTTGCAGACGAACCCAAAGCCCGCCCTTGAAGAAGAGGGTAATCTGAGTAGAGAGAAGGACCTCACCATCGCCAAACTGCGACGAGGGCGGTTGAACGTCGAGGGCGAGAGAGATTCGGTCAAAGGCTTGGAGGAGCCGAATGAGGGCAAAAGAGGCCTCGTTGTAGGCTGTTGAAGAGGGTGCTGAGATCAGAGAGGTGCACTGTATGTTAATACCGAGCTGCTCACCGAACTGCTGTCCTAGGCAGACTCGAGGGCCACCCGAGAAGGGCTGCGAGAGCGAGCCAGTCAGTGTCAGCCGAGGTCGAGTCGGCGAAGGAACTCACGGTGAAGATGAACGGGTTGGCCTTAAAGTAGCTCAGTCGGTGATCAAGCCAGCGTTCGGGGTCGAATGTCTCGGCGTCCGGGCCCCACAGCTCGACTCGGCGTTGGTAGCTGAGCAGCGCGAGAGTCATCTGCTCGGTCGAGCGGTCAGTACGAGGCTAGCAGACGCGGCGACGACGCACCCTAGTGCCAGCGGGGACAAAGTATGCTTTTCCATTCGACTCGATAACGTTGTCTGAGACGGCGCACCTCACGTTGAAGGGGACTTTGAGTAAAGTCGAGCGCCGAAGATCAGCTTCGTCGTCGAGCCGCTTCTCGAGACACGCGAGCTGGCTTACCCGGAGAGTAGAGGCGCAGGACCTCATTGAGGAAAGCGCGAAGGTACTTGATGTCTCGGGCTTGCTGGTAGGTGGGAACTCCATCCTCGCCGACGGCAGCGATGATCTCCGAACGAAGGCGAGCGAGAATGTCGGGGTTGCGAGCGAGGACGTAGATGGCGGAGGTGAGAGTTGATTGAGTAGTATCGCGACTGGGCAAGAGAAGATCAGCAGAGCCCTCCGACACTGTAGCCGAGCCCTTACGCCGCGAGGAGAATCTGTTCGGCGAGAGCTCGAGTCAGCGCTTGAGGAAGAGAGGTGTAAGATGGCATTGACTCACATTCAGGACTTCATCTTTTAAGACCTTCGGATCTCGCGTCTCATGGATGAGGTGATCCAGCAGCGTCTCTGTCTCTTCTCTGTCCTTGACGTTGCGCGATTTGCGGAGCGCCGACTGGATGACATTGTCAACAAACGAGCTGATGACCTGTACTCGAAGAGAAGGATCAGCAATGGCTCGTCTGAGAGGTCTCTTCTACGCCTCGCACCTTCATGGGAACCTCATTCTTGCTTCCCCGGAGTTCGAAGACCGGCCAGATCAGACCGTAGCGCGAGCGGAGGAAGACGTTCTCTTGCGCCATATTGAAGGAGCCTGTAAGGAAAAGAGAAAGGGTTAGTACCGAAGGGCGAGAAGGGAACACGCGGCGCACTGAGGAAGCGGTCCGACAAGGAGTTGGTCTTGATCTCGTTCTGCGGGACGTCGGTGAGTGATTGCTGTTGACCAAAGAGCGGTCAGGGCGCTGTATGATGACTGTACTTCCATCAACCCTCACCAAAGATCCTCCCATCAGGAATTCAATGGCAGCATCCAATGTGAACCGGCCGAACAGATCTTGGATCTCAATGGCGCCTTTCGAGTGAGAGAAGGACCCTCCAGAAGCAGTGGACAGTCGACGGATGGTAGAGAGAAGATGATCGGAGTGCTTGTTGAACATCTCAAAGTCCGAGATGCGCTCTTTGGCGAAGAAGGGTCTGGTCATGGCGCGGTGGGCTGCGAATGGGGAGCGTCAGCTCAGCTGTATCGGGCTCCAAGGGAGACAAAGAGCAAGCAAAGTGAAGCGTACTCTTCCACATTTCTCCGTCGCTGTTGAAGATGCCTAGAAGCGAAAGCCGAAGTGTCAGTGAGGAGCTCGCCGTCGTTCCACCCCACCCAGCCTTCCTCGCCGCATCTCATACAACAACTCCTATCTTACTTTACAACTCACCTTGTCCGAGGAAGTCGCCGAGAACGTCGTGCAGCCAAACACCCTTCTCGTAGACCAGCGCATGCGAAGCCGGCTCGGTGCTTGTGAGGATCGCCTTGATGAAGGCGGGGTCTCGCGTCCATATGACTTGTCCGCCCAGAACGTTGAGATTAATGGAATTACTTCCCGCTTGGTCGGCGAGCTCATCCACGTAGGTGCCCGGGCGCTCCAGAGGGAAGCGGCGAATGAAGGTTCGGAGGATCTGTGAGAGGTCGGGAAAGGGTGTCAGTGAGCATCCCGCTTGTTCGTGGGGCTCGGAAGCTCACGTCGAGGTTTCCAGGCCATCTCCCCTTGACTTTCGGCACCAGCTGAGCGCCCGCTGCTCGGGCCCTTCTCGAGTGCTCGAAATCTCGCATACCCACCATCGTCCAGACTTCGGTGAGCACCAGAGCAGCATAGAGTCCAATGAACTCGGTCCAACTGAATCTGATGGCCGTGACGTAGCGTAGGAGGACCAGCAAAGCGGCGGGAGAGATGAGCGTTGCGAGGAGGAACTTGGAGAGAGCACGGGCTGAATGGCCTAGCAGGGGATGTCGGATGGAGCCGGACGCCATCTTGTCGATAAAGTCAACGAACTGAGCTTCCTGTGGGAGAGACGAGAAGTTGACGGAGAGAAAGAGTGGTCGCCGCCCCCGCCTGCCAGAGCCTCGAGGCTCGGGATGAACACGTGAAGGGTGGGCAGGCGCCGGGCTAAGCGGACACGATACATAGCTTACTAGAGCCGCTTGGCAGCTGTCGGGGGTTGCTGCAGTTGGTCGAGCTCCTTTCTCGGTCAGCTCGGCCGCGACTTGAGCGTGTGTACGAGGCTACATGCATCGTAAGCGTTGACGGAGCCGATGTCAAGCAGCCTTCTACCTCCAGCTTGAACATTAAGAGCTGACGCTGCCGCCGCTCGCGTCCTGGGTCGAGTTGTTGCTTCGGCGATGGCTCGGCGCAAGCCTGCGGAGCCCTCGCGATACATGCAGCCAGTCAAGCGAGCCCGTCGAGCCCGCTGAGATACCAAGACCATATTCTCAGTGCTCTGCACGCTGTACCGGAACAGAGGAGACTCTGATCAGCCGAAACGAAGAACGACAGCGCGTCTTGGATCTCGCGCTGTGAGATGGCGACGGAACGCGGCGCTCTTCGCCTGCTCCGAGCAGCAGTACGGCCGTCCAGCATCAGTAGACCTACAGCAGGACGACTCGCACCATCCAGCAGCGCCTTGCTGTGGTCAAAAGAGATTTCCTCCAGCTGGCAGCTGTCGTCGACGCGACTGCCAACGACTAACGGGGCAACGGGCTGTTTACGATGCTTTTCGAGTAGCTCAACAAGGCGAGATGTAAAAGTGGCGAAGCCTAAGGTGAGCTCGGCGATGCTCCAGCCCTCGCGCGCTTGCTCACCTCCTTCTTCGACAGCCTCCGCCGCTCGACCTGTCCCAGTATCCGCCGCATCTGATCCGAAACTTTGCCATCATTGGTGAGTACTCCCACTGCTGCCCTCAGAGCCAAGCTGACCTCCTTCGTACAGCTCACATCGACCACGGCAAGAGCACCCTGGCGGATCGCATGCTCGAGCTCACAGGGACGATTCCACCTTCGCAAGTCGCCGTGGATAGGTTGGATGAGGATCAGAAGAACGAGCAGGTGTTGGATACGCTCAAAGTGGAGCGAGAACGAGGCATCACCGTCCGAGCGCAGAGTGCTTCGTGAGTCGTCCCCTTTCTCAGCCGAGATTGTCGCTGATGACCTTCACAGGATGTTCTACGACCACCCTGACGGCACAAAATACCTCCTCAACCTCCTCGATACCCCCGGTCACGCCGACTTCTCTTCCGAGCTCCTGCGATCCCTCCTCCCTTCGCAGGGAGCTCTCCTCCTCGTTGACGCTGCTCAGGTGAGTCAAGAACGCCGCTCAATCTCGGGAATATTACTGACAAAGCTGCTCAACATCAGGGCATTCAAGCGCAGACGCTCAGTGTGTTGGATGAGGCTCGCAAGCGCAATCTCACCGTCGTCGGCGCTGGTTCGTCTCTGCCCTGTCCTCTCCTTGCTTCTGTGCTGACGACCTCCCGCGTTTAGTCAACAAGTGGGATCTTGTCAAGGATGACAGTCGTGGCGAGGCAGCTGTCAAGGAACTCTCTGCCCTTCTCGACTGCGAGGAGGACGAGATCTTGAGGGTTAGTGCAAAGACGGGGCTCGGAGTCGAGTCGGTGCTCGAAGGAGTCGTCGCTCGGATACCTCCACCACCACCATACGTCCCGAACGAGAAGATGCGCGCTCTGGCTTTTGACAGCTACTACGACTCGTTCCGCGGCGTCGTCTCACTCATCGCTGTCGTCGAGGGAGAGATTAAGAAGGGTGAGCCGTCTCGTACTAGTTCGACGAAGCCCTCGTTGACAGACTCTGACTCCTCTGATACAGGTGATCAAATCACCTCCACCACCACCGGCCTCTCCTACCCCATTCTCGACCTCGGCATCCTCTCCCCTCGCGAGATCAGCATCGCCGAGAACCCCGCCGTAGCCTCTCGCACTCTTCGCAAGGGCATGGTTGGTTGGGTCGTGTGCGCCATGAAGGACGTCAAGGATGCGCATCTCGGCGATACCTTCCATCACACTCATGCACCGATGCCGCCTCTCGAATCGTTCGAGCCTTTGAAGAGCATGGTGTTCGCTGGATGCTACCCAATGGAGCCGGGAGGATTCCCCAAGCTTGAGGATGCGATCAAGAGGGTATGTCCAACTCGCTGCTGCGCGTCACCACATGCTGACTCGGTTCTGTCCCACAGCTCACCCTCACCGACCGAAGTGTCACCTCGAACCGTGAATCGTCTTCCTTCCTTGGCCAAGGGTTTCGACTCGGCTTCAACGGCAGTCTGCACATGGACGTTTTCCGTCAACGACTGGAGGACGAGTACGCCGAGGAGATCATCGTCACCCGTCCTTTGGTGCCCGTTCGAAGTGCGCTCTTTCTCGAGCTCACCTCTTCTCAGTCACTGCACATCGCTGACCTCGTTCAATCATTCTAGTCGTCTACAAGAACGGTACCGAGAAGATCATTGACAACCCCGATGACTTCCCCGACCCTGGAGAGATGCTCAAAGTCGCCGAGATCCTCGAGCCGACGATTCGAGCGACCATCGTCGCTCCCGAGGAGTGAGCTCGCCGTCTTGCCCGTTTGCCTCGTTCCGTAACTGACCTGTATCTTCAAACAGATACACTGGAGCCATCATAAACCTCTGCACCGTATGTCTCACTCGCTTCTCCCTTCGTCGACCTCGCTCATCGTTCACTCTCGCAGGCCCACCGCGGTGTCCCTCTCTCCCACACCTACCTCTCGACTCCTTCATCCTCCCACTCAGCAGCCCGCATCACGCTCGTCTACTCCCTTCCTCTCTCCTCGATCATCACCAACTTCCACTCGACTCTCAAATCGCTCACCTCGGGGTTCGCTTCCTTCGACTACGAGGAGGGACCGTACGAGCGTGGAGACCTGTGCAGGATGAACATTCTCGTCAACAGTGTCAAGGTCGATGCGCTGTGTAGCGTACTGCATCGGAGTGCCGTGCAGAAGGAGGGAAGGGATTGGGCAAAGAGGTTGAGGGAGGTCGTGCCGCGGCAGCAGTACGAGGTGAGTCCTCGCTACCTGCTCAGCAGCTTGATGGACCAGGGCTGACCCTTTTTTACCGCCTGGCAGGTCGTCATTCAGGCCGCTGTTGGCTCAAGTATCATCGCCAGGGAACGGTTCGTCTTTCGTCTCGACCCCTCCCGCGCCTCGCTGATCTCCTGCTTCGTCTACAGAGTCGCGCCGATGAAGAAGGATGTCACCGCTAGGATTCACGGAGGTGGAGACATCTCTCGCAAGCTCAAGCTGCTGGCGAAGCAGAAGGAGGGAAAGAAGCGCCTGCGCGAGCGAAGCATGTAGGTTTCCAAGCTTCGTCGAGCCTCTTCGTCTTCGAAGCGCTGATTTCCCCTTCCAACTCCGCAGCGGTAACGTCACTATCCCGCTCAAGAGTCTCTATACCGTGCTCGGCGGTCAAGAGGGCAAACGGAAGGGCGGTACTAAGGATAAGGACAAGTAGTAGACATTGCGTAAATCAGAAGGAAAAGAACATGGTTGTACTACACGTGCGAAAAAGCGAAGACTGGGGTCGTGAAGGTGTAGGAGACTGGCGAGCGAGATCAGAGCATGTCGGCGCCGAGACGGTAGGCGACGAGTCCCTTGACCTTGTGTCGATTTGTGCTGAAGGAGCGAAGCTTGACCTGTCAAGTGTGGGGACGTAAGCGAACAGCCGAGGCAGGGCAAGAGCTTCAAACGCACCTGCTCGGCGTTGCCAATAATCATGTGCGGGTCGCTGTCGATCCATTCCTTGGGCACTTCGGTGTCCTTGGCGGCGTAGGTGAGGATGGTGAAGACGTCTACAGGGGCAAGAGAGAGTCAGCTAATGATCGTGAGCAGCTCGGCGAGACTTACACTTGTCCTGGAGCGCCGGGAGGAAGGTTACGCTCGACGTGATTTGACGCATGATGTCCTGGATGTCCTTCTGGATCTGCTCGGCCGTCTTCTCGGGCTTGGCTGGCTTGACGGCTCCATCGGGTCTGTAGCGAAGCAGTCAGCTCGGGCTTCGAGACGCGTCTCCTCCCTTCGCACTCACCCAGCGTTCTCCTTGCCTCCCACCTCGGGCGGCTCCTCCACTTCGATATCGAACTGCCACCGTTCCACCACCTCGCGCGTTTCCCGAGTCATCAAGATCAGAGCCAGGCTGTCCAGCTTGCCCGCGAGGATCCAAGCTGAGAGGAGAGCGCGCGGGTTAGCTCGCGCTTCTTGAGGTCGCTCTCCAGCAGCTCACCTTGCACCTGCTTCATCACGGACTGGATGTACGCTTCCAAACTCTCGTCTGCGCTGGTGAAGAGGGTCAAGCCGTACTTCTTGACCATCTTGAAGTCCTCTGGTGGGTAGATGCCGCGTTGGTAAAGGATCCTGCGGGCTTGAAGGTGAGTCAAAACGCTACAGAAAGTTTATTGGGAAAGCTCACGAGTTGACGCTGTACTCAAAGAACTCGGACACCATCTTAACTGAGCCCTTGAGGCTCAGCACTTGGCCCGTCTTGCGTTTCGTCGCCATTCTAGTGGAGGGGAGTCGTGGTGTAGGATGCTAGAGGTATGAGGGGAGCTGTGCGAGACGTGGCTTGGTCGGGTAGACGAGACGAGGTAATTGCGAGAAATTGGCAGAGCGAGAGATGCGCGCGTCGAGCTGCGACGAGGTTGAATGACCGCCTCCTTTCCTGCAGTGGCCTACCAGCTGTACCAGAGACTCCGAGTGACACTTCCAGCTAGAGACCGTCAGATCTCACTCTCCGCGCCTTGCACGCCTCCCATGTGTGGCTACAGCGCGACCTCGCTTTCGCCGAGAGTCGGCGACCACGGCTCGCTCTTCTGTAGCTCATCCCTGTCGCATCTGAGGCCGGTGAAGAACCAGCGTGACCGGCTTTGCTCCTTTGCTCGCCTCCTGCTGTACGGCTGGTTAATGATCTGTCGCGCGCAGATGCCCGCTCGAGGCGGATCTCGAAGCTCGTTGCTGCTGGATTGCGTGTCTAGTACAACCCTCCATCCCTCTCTAACAGCGCCAGCATAGCTTGTACAACAGGACTCGGTTGGCCTGTACAGAAAAGATGCGTCAGCGGGAGCAACAGCGAAGAGTGAGGGGAACCGACTGACCTCCAAAGTTCGGCGCTTCGAAGTTGGCTTCGAGATCGGCGTCAAACAGCCTTCGGAGACTGTTGACGAGCACTCCGATCCTTGGCCATGCTCGCATCATGACCCAGCCGTCCGTGCCAACCGTCACGCCCTTCTCAAGCTCGACGTTCACTTTGCCCCCGAACAGGAGAACGCCGTAGAGCGGAACCTGCGCGTAGTTGGGGGGTGAGCGGGGATTCAGAGAAGGAAGACGAGATGTACGGACCTCGGTAGCGTCGCGCAGGAAGGGCTTGGTGGTGACGTGCTTGTTGAAGAAGGTGAGGAATGGTGAGGCGAAGCGAACCTCGCTGAAAAGGTGGGAGCCAGGATGCAAGAAGACGCGGCCTAAGAGAGCGAAAAGCAGCTGAGTCAGCTTTTGATGCCCTGGTGATGAGCAGGAGAACGACTCACCATCCTTCTCGAAGAACTTGACCTCCCTCGACTCGCGATCCCTCTCAATCGCGCCGGAAGCTCCCTTGTCGAACAAAGCCTGCGGGAGCTTGACCTTGACGAGACGGCCAGTTCCGGCAAAGATGATGGCCTTGAGAAGGTTCTCGTTGGTCGCATTCTCGTTGAAGGCGGGAGTGGTGGAGGGGGCGCGGAAGGGGACGAAGCCGACGTCCGAGAGGGCTTGGAGGTACTCGTTGCGGAGTTGAAGGACGTCTCGGAAGGTAGATTGGGAGATGAACTGTAACGGGAAACGATGAGTCAGTGCCGCGATAGCCGAGACGGTGCAGGAAGCTCACGTTGTCCTCGGCGAAGTTGCGAAGCGCGGCGTGACCATCGTTGCGGACCGCGAGGCATGCGTCGAAGGCCTTCACGTCGCTCAGTAGATCTGACCGACCGGTGTAGAACATGGAGCGAGCTCTGCGAAGGCGAATGGCGGTCAGCTCGGCTCGGTTGAGGAAGAAGCAGAGCGAAATCACTTCTTCGACTCGTCACGCTTCTCCATCGGGTTGAGGAAGAAGGGTTTGGACGAAAGTAGAGCGACGACGGTGAGGATCTGTAGGACGGTGGCGAGCTCGAGAGTTAGCTATCAGCGAGAATGACTTTGGCGAGACAGCTCACCGGATCGAGACACTTGAAGATGGCGGCGAGAACGAGCATCTGTAGGGAACAAAGAGAGATCAACGGGCTGCGCGAAGCAAGTTGAGACTCAGTCCGTACCTTTCCGAGCCTCAAATCCACCGGGATCATGCTCAAATGCATTCCCAGGGGCGTTAACCTCGCCGCCGTCCCTCCCGTCTCCTCAATCGCCCCCAACAGCCTCAGTGTAGCCCACGCCGAATCGATCGCTCGAACGTCGGGCGGATTCAGAGCCTTGCCGAGGAAGAGCTTGACGTCCTCGTCGGCGCGCATGGCCTTGATCTGCAGGCAAAGAGCCTCGAGGGGGATGCGCATGATCTCGGGGGTCGGGTGGGGGGACATGACGTTTTCTTCGGTGTAGTGGGTGAAGAGCTCTGTGATGCGATGAAACAGAGAGGTCAGATCAAACATGATATGTGAGAGAGAGAGAAGCCGAGAAGGACGGAAAGAGCGCCGAACTCTGACGCGGCCAACGTCAAACTCAGAAGGGGGCGACGAGGCGACGAAGACTCACTGTAGCACTCTCCCGGCCTTGTACGTCCCGCGCGCCCCCTCCTCTGCCTACTGCTGGCCTTGCTAGTCCAAGTCTCCACCAGCTTCGTAATGCTCGTCTCGGGATCAAACCGATTCTCTTTCACTCGCCCACAGTCGATAACGTATCCGATTCCGTCGATCGTGATGGAGGTTTCGGCGACGTTGGTAGCGACGACAACCTTGCGATGGCCGGGTTTGACGGGTCGGAAGACTTGCTGCTGCTCGGCGGAGGTGAGGTTGGCGTGCAGAGGGAGGACTTCGATGCGCTCGGAGGTGGAGACGGCTTGACGGATGGCGTCGACTGCCTGCTTGATCTCCATGACACCGGTCATGAAGACGAGAACGTCTAATCCTTCCTCCCGAGAGCGAGAGAGGCAATAGGCGACCTGTTCGGTGAAGAGTCAGCTCTAGGTCTGCGGCAAATTGAGCCAACAAAGACTCACCGTAGCTCCCACGAGATTAAAATCGATCTTCTCCGACCGGGTGAGCGACTCGAGCGCCATGAGCGTCCTCTCGTTGCTGATCCCTCTTGCCTCGAACGACTGGCGCATGCGGTCGAGTTGCGCTTGAGTCGCCTTCTTGGCAGGCTTGTTGGTTGGATGGTAGGTCGATGGAAAATGGGGAAGGATCTCCTCGAGGTAGTGGTCTTGGACCGGGTGGGTGAAGCCGGGGATCTCGATGCAGGGGGCGCCGCCGAAGTAGTCGGAGAATTGAGCTTGGTTGATCGTAGCGGACATCTGCAGGGAGGTGAAGTGAGGATGAGCGAGGTGGTCATGAAGTGAGACGAGGTGGTGTACGCACGAGGATGACCTTGATCTTCTTGTTCCGTTTGAGAATGTCGCGAAGCTCAAGGAGGAGGAAGTCCGAGTCGACACTACGCTCGTGGACCTGTGGTGTAATAGGTACGTCAGCTCAGCTCGTTTTCTATAGCAAGAGCGAAACCAAACTCACCTCGTCGATGAAGATGTGGCTCACGCCCTCCAAATCTGGATCCCCTCCCCTACTCAGCCTACTCAATATGACTCCCGTGGTACAGAACAGGACCCGGCAGTCCCTGCCCGCCTTCCTCTCTCCTCGAATGGCGTATCCAACGAGATGGCGCGACGATGAATCGTTGATGTCCTCCATCATTTCGGCTCCGACGCGAGAGGCGACGCCGATGGCACTGACTCGACGAGGTTGGGTGATGATGAGGTTGAAGGAGGCGCCTTCGTTGCGGAGAATGGCGTCTTCGAGGACAAAGCGAGGGACTGTGAAGGCAGGGAAAGGGGGCATTGGTCAATTCGGCGCTCGGCGAAGAGGAGGGAGCGGCAAGGAGGACTCACCCTGCGTCGTCTTTCCACTACCCGTCTCCCCACTAACAATCACCACCCGATTATTCCGAATGAGCTCCACAATCTCCTTCTGCATCCCCCACGCCGGCAGCTTGCTCCTCGTCTGCAACATCTTCTGATACCCCTGCCGGTGCTTCGTTCCCTCCCAATACATCCTCAACTGCTCCTGCATCGCCGGCGTAGCCCTAATCTTACTCGTATTCGGGCCCGCTCTCCTGGGTTGGGCGACCTGCTTGGTCGAAGCGGCGGAAGGAGCTTGCTGGACGATTCGAGAGCCGAGAAGGTTGGCGAGGACGGCGCGAGAGTCGGGAGGGTTCTCGACTGCTTCTCTCCAGTTGTCTTGGAGGAAGGAAGCCATCTCGCCGACGACACCGCCGTATCCCGCGTGTGCGAGGTCTCGCCAGTCCTCGCCGTGCGGGTCGGAGAGGAATTGACGGGCGAGGAGAGAGGTGAGGTGGAGGCGAAGGTAGGGCGGGAGGGTGGAGGAGTAGACGTAGAAGGTCGGTAGATTGGGCGTGTTGGTCTCGGGGTCGTCGGAGGGAGTGGGGTAGAGGGAGGAGGGATGATGGAGGACTCGGAGGATGACTTGCTCGGGTGGGGAGGCGTCCTTGCCGCGCCGATTGGGAGTGAGCGAAGAAGCGAGGATCTCTACACCGCCTTCGACCCTCCTGAAGCGATCCCCCAACATCCCCTCCAGTCCCACCAACTCGTCCTCCCTCCTCTCCTCCAACTCTTTCCTCTTCTCCTCAGCACCCGCTGACCCTTCTCTC
>MWVB01000134.1:0-18078 GCA_003054985.1 Leucosporidium scottii
GTCGGAACCTCTTGAGGAGGCGCCGTCGCTGCTCGTCGCGCTGCTGATACTGCTCTTCGTTGTCGGAGGTGGTGGGGTCGGATGGCGAGACGAACGTTGAGCTTGAGGGCTGACCTGTGGTGAGAGAAACGGTGAGTATCGTGGAGCACGCCGGTGATCGAGGAACAGCGCTGACCGACTGCTCCCTCTGCAGGTGCTCTCCGACCCTCCCCCTCCTCATGCACTACTACTCGACCAGCCACTAATCTTCCAGCACTTCCTCCACCGCCCCCTCCCTCCACGCCCTCGCCGCGCCAACGACGAGCTTCGACCGCCGGCTCTTGGAGCTCGGCTCCCGCCCCGTCGACCGCTTCAAGATCGGCCACACCATCTCGGAGCTGCTGGACGGTGGCGCTGTTGTTGAGGAGAGAGCGGTTCCCTTTGAGTAAGCGCTCTACCTCGATTGCCGACGGCGGGACGACGTAGCGACGACCTCGGCGCTGACACTTGACGACCTTGAAGTAGAGCGGAGGACGGGAGTGGCGAGTATGCAGGCGGATGAGGTGTTTACAGATGAGGAAGCGAGAGAGGAGGAAGGATTTGCAGGTGCAAACTCCTTGGGCAGGGTCGGTACCGTAGGTGAGCTCCTTCGGCTCAGGGAGGTTGGCTTCGGCGGCGGTGATGGCGTCATAGGTGGAGAGTGAAGGGTCGAGGGTCGATGTGGGTTCGATGGAAAGGTCGAGGAGGGTTCGGGCGAGGTGAGAAGCGCGGAGGGAGGGTACATCGAGGGGTTGTTGGTCGAGCCTGGCGATCTCGGCGAGGGAGAGGGTGGGAGTGAGGGATCTAGTCGGGCGAGGTGGTCGACTCTGCGGCGCTTTTGACAACTTCTTCGGAGGCGGATCCAAGTCGATGTCCTCCGAAGCTACCGAGCTCTCGGACTCGGCCTCGCTCGCTTCCACCTCCTCATCTTCCTCGAGCTCGGGCTGACCTCTTTGCTTCCTCACCGCCTTCTTCGCTTTTTCCTCGTCCTCCCATACTCGGTCGTACAGCGCCTTAAACTCTTGTCGCCAGCGCGGCTGCCCGAGGCGCCAATCCTGTCGAGAGGTGCCGAGCCGAGTTCGACGAAGCTTGGCGTACAGACTGTTAAAGTGAGTTGCTCATCAGCGCGATCTTCTCACAAGCACAGTCTGATCAATCTCGCTTACCCCGGTACAGTCTTCTTCGCAAGATGTACCATCGCTCCTCCCACCGAGATCAGCTGGCCCTTCAGCTCGGCCTTGATCAGCCTCCAGTGCCGCTCAATCCCCATCGTCGTCCTCCAAAACGAAATCTCGGCACAACTCGATCTCGCCCATAGGATCCACCGCGCGGGTCGGTACCAATGTTCCCACAAGTACGCCCACGCCTCCGCTAGATCCTCGGCCTCGCAGAAGTCGTACATTTCGGCCGCTGCACGTAAGTAGATGGCGTTGGCGGTGAGGTAGCCGTTGAGAGGGAAGGGTATAAGAGGATGTTGTGCAGTATGGATCTGCATGAGGGTCACTATCCTGCCGCGGATGGCTTGGGGGCAGATGACCGAGGACTGTCAGGGGGAGGAGCGGAGGAGTCAGCTTCGCTCATCAATGTAGCTCATGACTGACCGATTCCTTCAACTTTGCAGTCTTTCTCGCTGCTGCCTCCTTGGCCGCTCGCTCCTCCGTCGCCGTCATTGGAAAGTCCCATCCATCCCCTTCTTCTCCCGCCGCTTCCTCCCCCTCTTCTTGCTCTCCCCACTCCCTCAGCTCCTCATCCCAGTCTTCCAAAATCACACTATCATCGAGCTCCTTCCTGGCGTACCCTGCACTGCCGCCCTCTCTCGTCAAAGGCCCACCCGACCCCGTCGGCGCCGAGGAGGGGTCCCCGTCGGTGTAGACGCCAGAGAGATGGATCGCAGGAGGTTTGGATGAGAGAGGTGGGATTTGGGTGGTGAAGTTGGGTGGAGGACGAGGGCCAGTGGTTGGATGAGGAGGCGGAAACGCCGAGGAAGAGGGAGGAAAGGGTACGGAGGAGGGGCCGAGGGAGCGGTAGGCGGCAAAGTTGGAGCGAATAACGTAGTTGGAGTGTCGGGCGGTGTAATCAAAGGCGCCGCTAGCCGGTACAAAGTCGAGGCGAAGGTGAGGAATGACCATTTGAGCGTCGAGAGCGTAGTAAGGCGTCCGCTTCTCGTTCTTCGGCCGAGCTAGGCGACGGTCCACGGCCTTCTTCATGTGCCAGAGGCAGATCTGAACCGAAGTCTGGGGCCATACCATCTGTACTGCCGAGATTTCGGAGAAGTCCTTGTCGAGGTGCGAGAACTTCGGCTTGAGGCCCAAGTTCTTGAGAGCGCCGAACCAACAGCGCATGACGTCGAAGCGGGTGTTCTTGAAGGCGAGGTACTCCTTCGGCGGCTTCGCCTTTCCCTCCCAGAGCTTGACGCGGTTGGGCGAGGGGCGAAGTGCGAGGTAGCTGATGGGGTACGCGCTGCCGTCGTCTTCGGCAAGGACGCCGAGGAGCTCCCAACCCTTGATCTTGCCGTCTTCAATACAGAGAAGTGTTGAGTTAGGATCAGTACCAACGCTTGAGAGCTACAGGGAACAGCTCTCACGGGTTCCGTCCACCGCTATCTCAATTGCTGCCTCTCGGAGCTTCTCTCCCTCGGGCACGGTGACCGCCACCGCCACCACCTCCCAATAGTCGTTCCAGGAATCCTCCTCGCTCAAATATATTTCCTCCAACCCCTCTACCTGCATAAGAAGCCTCTGCGCCTCCTCCATTGCCGTCTCATCCTTGGGCCGAGCGCCGAATTTGAGCGCCTTGAGCTTACCGAGCTCGTGTCGGACTTGCTCGGTGGTGATATCGAGCGAAAAGTCCTCGCTCATGAGCTTGGCGTGGATGGAGGAGGCGGCGGAAGGCTCTACGCCTGTCTGATCCTCCCAAAGCTGGCGGATCCTCTCCAGAGCCGGCGCCTGGAGGGGGTAGCCTCGGTAGTCGTGGTGACTGCAGTGGTGGTTGAGACGGATGTTGGTGTATTGAGAATTGAGATGGAAGGCGACGGTGAAGGAACCTCGGCAGGCAAACTTCTGCGAGCGATGGCCGTCCCTCTTCTTGTCGGTGACCCTCTTTCGGGCTCGGCCGTCGCGTCGTCGTTGGTTGTTCAGGTCCTGAGAGCAGTAGAACTCTTGACTAGCACCATATGTCCTCCAGGTCCACTTTCCGTTGCTGCAGGACGACCAAAGTCAGCTCAAAGCGAGGAGAACGGGCTCGGCGAAGGTTCGGCGCACTTGAAACGCCAGGCAGTGGCTTCCCACAGCTCGTCGCGCAACTCCTCCGCGTACGCTTTGAGGGAACGCTCGAGTTCCTCCCGTGTCGAGCTCTTCTCCAAGGCGCTCTGTGGCGCAAGAGGTGAGATTCGGCGCGCTAAGCTTGAAGGAGGGAGACGCGACTCACTTCGGCGTCGAAGGCGATATTCTTGTCAACGTGTAGCTCATCAGGCTCTTCGCCTTCGCCATAGCAGATGTACTCGTACTCTCGGCCTTCGAGCTCTACGGCTTCTCGTCGAGTCCGCCTGTGGCCCGAGCAAGCCTAGAGAGAGAGGGCGTGAGGCGCGTCGTTCGCTTGTTGTAGTGTTATACGCACCGGTTTCCATTTCCATTTGCTGTAGTCAAAGCGGTCCTGCTCATTTGAACATCCCTTCTTCGAGGGAAAGGTGCATTTCTCGGGGCAAGGACGAAAGGAGGTCATGGTGGGGTGCAGAGCAGCGACTTCACGCTTCGTTCGAGGAGGCGGGGGCATTTCAACTTGAAAGCTAATGAGAATCTAATGCGAATTAAAAGCTAATCGGCATTTGGCAGTTTTGACCCAGCGGTTAAGCGCTAAGTAGTAGAAAGAGCGAGCCTCCTTTCGATTCAACATCACCGAGAGGCGCTCGGTCGAGGATGGAGTTCTGATTCCTGTAGCTCTTTCGATTTCGGTGCTTTTGGGCTGCTCCGGCTCGCTTGAAAGCTGGCAGAACTTCTGCCGGTCAACCATCCCACATTGAGCCGGTCCGCAATGCGAGCTGGCTGGGGCAAGTTCCGCTGAGTGCTCGTTGGTCTCCCGAAATTCACTCGCATCACGAGATATGGGACGTTCTGTAGCACCACCAACCAGCCAGAACTCGCTCACCGTCACTGGTGAGTCTACTGTACTAGAACAGGCTCAGCTCGAGCCGGCACGCTCAACCACCCCAACTGACTTGGCTTCGCATCTCCCGCGCTTTCAAAGACAATCGTACGGGAAAGACGATTCAGGTTCCCATCGAGGTAAGCTACACCTCGCTGCTACTGCTTCCCTGCACCTTGTCATTCAAGTCCAGTCGGAGAGCGACTGAGGAGATGCGGCGACTCACCACCGGCGCTTCTCGGACCTGCAGAACAACTCAATCCCAGCAACCGCTTTCAAGAAGCTCAACAAGAAGCGAGGAGATGGAGACTCTGCTCAGGATGAGGTGGAGGCCGGCGTCAGGGTGTATGATCCAGGTGAGTTCAGGCTCCCGCTTCATCCCCTTCCGTCGTCGACCGAGGCTGACCGGGAGACTCTTGCAGGATTCATGAACACCGCCGTCATCCAGTCGACCATCACCTTCATCGACGGAGAGGCCGGCATCCTGCGTTACCGTGGATTCCCCATCGAGCAGCTCGCCGAGCAGTCCACCTTCCTCGAATCCGCCTTCCTCCTCCTCTACGGCGAGCTGCCTACCAAGCCGCAGTTCAAGCTCTTCGAGCAGGAGGTCCTTCACCACACCTACGTCCACCGAGATGTCGAGCAAATGTGAGTCGGCTTCTCCGTTCGTTTCGTTCAAGCTCGGCCTCGGCCGTTGAGGTTGAAGCTCGCTCAGCCGTGCTTGACGCAGTTGCAGCACTTCAGACACGCTTGCTTCTGATAATCGAACAGACGCACTGACTCTCTTCGTCTCGCAGTGTCGGCGCCTTCCGCTACGACGCTCACCCCATGTCCATCCTCACCGCCTCCTTCGCCGCCCTCGGAGCCTTCGCCCCCGAAGCCAACCCCGCTCTCGCTGGACAGAAGCTCTACAGCTCGGGCACGACCGAAGCTCTCGCCGTGATGGACAAGCAGATCTTCAGGATTCTCGGCAAGGCCATCACCGTCGGCGCCATGGCGTACAGGATTCGTCAAGGTCGTGCTTTCAACGCCCCTCCCTCGGGACTCAGCTATACCGAGACCTACCTCTACCTCCTCGACCACCTCAACGAGCCCAACTACAGGCCGAATCCCGTCATCGCCAAGGCCCTCGATATCCTTTTCCTCCTGCACGCCGACCACGAGCTCAACTGCAGTGCAGCTGCTATGCTGCAAGTCGGTTCCTCCCTCGCAGACCCCTACTCTGCGGTTGCCGCTGCTACTGCTGCCCTCTACGGCCCCCTCCACGGTGGTGAGTGGTTCTCGTTTCGGCTCGCGCTCGCCTGACACTCCGGCTAACCGTCTGCAATTCCACAGGCGCCAACGAGGCCGTCATAAGGATGCTTACTTCCATCGGTTCGCCCGAGAACGTGCCCGCTTACCTCGAAAAGGTCAAGAAAAAGGAAGTGGTCCTCTCCGGCTTCGGTCACCGCATCTACCGCACTTCGGACCCTCGCAGCAAGATCATTCGCAAGTGAGTCGGGTTTGAGCGTCCGCCGTGAATCCGCTGACCTTTTTCTCCTCACTCGCAGGACCGCCGAGGAAGTGTTCGCCGTTACCGGAAGGAATCCTCTCCTCGATACCGCCATGGCTCTCCACGATGCCGCCATCAGCGACGAGTACTTTGTCTCGCGCCGTCTGTATCCCAACGTCGACTGTGAGTCTCGATTACACCTTCTTCGCCGCTCTCCCTCAGAACCTTTCCAACTCACTCGTCGTCCCCCTCTCTCAGACTGGTCGGGTCTCATCTACCAAGCCCTCGGTTTCCCACCCGACTACTTCACCGTCCTCTTCGCCATCCCGCGCGTCGTCGGCTGGTTGGCCCACTGGCGCCAACTCATGCTGCAGAAGAATGGAGTCAAAATCTGGCGCCCTCGTCAGCTCTACGTCGGAGAGGGGCAGCGCGATTATGTCGAGATTGAGAAGAGGGAGGAGAAGCCCAATGCTGATCCGACGAAGGTGCCCTCCAAGGTGAGTTGAGCTTCGTTCGCTCGGCGCGCGGTCGTTCGGCGGGCTGGAGAGTCGACAGCTGACGTTCTTGACATTGCACAGGTGCCTCATCTTCACTCGAAGCGTGTCTTCCTTGCTCGCGATGCGAAGATGTGAGGGAGCGAAGGGGGTACAACAGGTAGAAGGCCTCGCTTCGGCGGCTCGGGCTGTAGGCTGTAACGTTTGTGCTTTTCGTCACTCATACGTCCTCGCGCCGCTCTCCGACGATAGGCTGCCACGCGGGTCCGAGCTGGTGTTTGGCTGCGAAATAGCGAAGCAGCTCCTACGTCGGTCGCCTTCTTCGCCGTGCCGCTCTCTGCTCGTAACAACCGAATCAGCATGATGTCTCCCCTCTTACACCTTGACCTTTCTCCAACTACCCTGCACAAACCTCCTGGTGCAACCCCACCCCTCGGCCCTGTTTGCCATCTCCATCTCCACGACCGAGCACTCTCCCTCCATCCTCCATCCCTCCTCGCAACCCTCCTTGACCAATCCATCCACCTCCTCGGGAGTGAAGAAGTAGGTCATTGTACCATCTCCTCGGCGATACCAAGGCTTTCCGAGCTCGAGTGAGGCGTCCGGGTCGGCGACGGTGGAGGAAGGATCGGAAGGAGCATCGGTTTCGGCGGAAGGGAGAGGGCCAGAGAGGAGCGAGGGGATCGAGGCGTATCCCTTGGAAGGAAGGGCGTGAAAGCGAAGTTGAGCTTGATCGTGTAGTGCATAGTCGCGGAGGAGGATGGACCCGCCTGGAGCGAGAACCTACGAAGCGAGCGCCGAGGTCAGTCGAGAGTTCGAGGACGGGCGGTCGAGACACGAGGCGACTCGGACTCAAAAGGTGACATACTTGAACCAGAGACTGAACTGCTGCTGCCTGCTTCGATGGTGGGAGCGCCGAGAGGACGAATACACACGAGATGATGTCCGGCCGCTGAGGGAGGTCTGTCGGCGCTCCTTCAACGGCCTCCGGTGATGATGATGATGATGATGATGATGATGAGCCTGCTGAAAATGATGAGGGAGGAGAGAGCTCCCAGAACTCGGGCGGTGCTGACGCGAGCTGCTGAGGTAGGCTCGACGATCCAGGAGGGCAAGTGAGATCGTGAACGAAGGCGTGGACTCGGGCGGTCGTGTGCTTGGGATGGTTCTGTAGGAATAACGGGTTCAGGATCCAAAGCTCACTAGCTAGGTATGTGTCACCCACCTTGACGAGCTCTACAGCCCGCTTGGAGAAGTCGAAAGCATGGAATCGCGCCGAGGGGTAGCGCTCTAGCAGCCTGCGAAAGGAGAAGTCAGCTTGATGAGCGCGAAGGGGTAGCAGAAGAGCAACTCACGGGTACACAAATGCACCAGTACCACATCCGACCTGAGAATGTACCTCGTCAGCCTACGCGCCGAGAAGGGCTCGCCAGACGCACCTCGAGCACAATCTTGCCCTTGCCCTTGCCCTCTCCTTCCTCGGGCGTGTCCAACGCCGACAGAACTTGGAACTCGCGATCTGTCCAATGGCGGTCCTTGAAGAAGCCATCCTTGTTGTTCTGCCAGCGGTTGCGAAAGTACGACGAGGAGGACGGTTCAGCTCGTCCGCTCGCTGTTCGTGAGCAGCGAACAGCTCACTTTGTAGAAAATGTCCCAATTGCGAGCAGCATCCTTCTTGTGCTTGCTGATTTGGAAGGGAGAAGCGACGATGCGGTTCGAGGCGAGGATCTCGTCGGGAGAGTTGCTGCTGTAGTCGATGCGAGCCTTGCGAGCTCGTGAGGGCTCGGGTGCGTCGACGACCTTGGTAATGGCGGTGGCTGGTGCTGTGTTGTTGTATTCAGTCATGATGCGAGGTGAGCGTCGAAGGGAGAGCCGTCGAGGACGTCGAGGCAGTCGTAGCTCAGGTTTCGTTCAGCGAAGGGACTTAAGAAAATCCTTGTAGCGGACTAAAGCTGCTTTGAATCATTCAATCTACATGCTTAAGCACCCTCAATGCACCCTTAACCAGCCAGACAAGCCTCAGTTCCTTTCTCGGCTTTGTCGTTCTGCTCTCCCCCCTTCCCCGCCGTCCTCTCCTTCACTTCCGGTCGTAGAAGTCAACCCGGATTAGCTGAGTCACTCCAGGACCGTGCACGAGCTGCCATGAAGTGCGAACTATCTCCTCCCACCCCACTAGCACCTGGACTTTTTCGCCGAGAAACGTCCAGTGGTCTTCCGGCGAGGCGACGTGCTGAAAGTGGGGGTGATCTGTTATCAAGTAGAGATATTCGGGTCAGCCTTAATCTGACGCCTTCCATCTCCTGAAGAAGAACCGAGCTCACTGCTCAGGTTCACTTTGTGAAGAGCGCTCGGCGTGCCCGTGGACGGGCGAGGCAGAGTCAACCACGGGTACGACGCCCCTTCGATGTCGTTCTCGGCAAGGATGGTCGCTTTGTAGATCTCGACACATGGTACGCCATCTGCGGGAGAGCGACGGTCAGTCTACAAGGGTTCGGCGATGGCTTGAACAACCTACTCTTGCGTCTCAAACGTCTGAACTTGCCCTGCCAGGCTCGATCATGTCCCTGTTCAATGTTTGAGCTCAGTAGGCAGCTTCGAGAGGCCACAGAATCTCCTCTGAAATGCGAGCAGGCGGGAAAGGGCAAGGCCGAATAGCGCGAGGGGCTCAGTACTCACGGGAACCTCGTGATGCTGAGACGACTGGTCAATGGTCAAGATCATCCACTTGATGCGTTCCATCATGAGGACGAGGTCTCTCTCCTTTCCCGTCTTAAGCCCTCGCTCAAAGTCCCGCTCGAGTTCGGTGAACTGTTCCGGGCGTTTGGCCGAGATGCGTGGGGTGTATTCGGGTGCTGGGAAGGAGACGAGACCTTCAGAAGATCGACGTCTCTCGCTCATGGCGAGCGAAGTTGTGGGAGAGCAAGAAGCCAAGAGACGAACGAAACGAAGCGAGAAAAGCACCCCTCCGAGGCGTAGCAGAGGAGCCAGCGACGTCTCAACAGGTCAAGCGAGTTTCCGAATCTCGGCAGGAACCTGTAACGATAGAGCTTCAGATGGCGTTGGAGAAGGATGTTAGCCGCTCGCCGAGACGGATCGTCGAGGTTGTTAAATGTCCATTCCTATCTCTGCTCCCAACTCTACATCTCTGTACTTCGCTCCCTCCAGCGTCTATAACCTGTGCCCTTCTTAAAGACCCTCGGTGGTCGTCTCTTTCCCAGCTCAAACTGCCTCACTGCCTCAAGCACATCGTTGGCGCCCGGACGGCTGTGCGGCTCGAACGGCGTTCTGAAGACGAAGGCGACCTTGAGGCCGTGAGCCGGAAGCCCAGCGCCTTTAA
This sequence comes from Leucosporidium scottii, assembly GCA_003054985.1. Taxonomy (NCBI): domain Eukaryota; kingdom Fungi; phylum Basidiomycota; class Microbotryomycetes; order Leucosporidiales; family Leucosporidiaceae; genus Leucosporidium; species Leucosporidium scottii. Next base: position 9,482 of record MWVB01000134.1, read on the forward strand.
GAATCCAGTTGGTTTGTATCTCGCGAGTTGTGGCGGGGAAAGCGCGGACTTGAGCCGAGCGGCGCTGGTAGCCGACCCTGCGAGAAGTGTGATGGTCAGCGAAGGCCGGCGCAAGGGAGACGGGAGATTGTGAGAGAGAAGAAACATTAGCTTACCTGCTGACAAAAGTCCACTCGTCCCGCGGGAAGTCCTTGAAGGGTAGGTTGCCTGCAGACGAACGCCGAGATGAGTCCGAGAACGCCGAGCGGTGCAGACAAGCGAGCAGGACTTGCCTGAGGCATCCTTGAGGTGGCTAATGACAACATTTAGCACTCGCGGATCACGTCTGCTCTCGAAACGCCTGGTGTCGAGTGCCACGCGATCCGGAAGGGTGTGCAATGCCTTGACTTGACCCTGCCTTCCGTCGAGCTTGAGTCGGCTGATGCTGATCCAGATGCCATCCCCACGAGCAATGACCTCTTTCATGCCGCTCTGCGATGGGCGTGTCTGCTCGACGCCATCATGGACGTCTGCGGAGCGGAAGGTCAGCAACGGCGAAGACCGTGACATCCAGCCCAAGGAAGAGAGTGTCGACTCACATCGCTCCAACACGGCAGCTGTACAAATGCGGAGTGGTGAGATTCTCGGCCGAACGCGTTCAAACATGATAGAGCACGCACTAGGCTGGTCAACGTCGAACGACCGAAGCTCGGCTCCTCGCAGCGAGATGCTCGGCTTGTTGAGCATTTCCGGGAGCCGTCGAATCCTCATTGCCAGAAGTGAATGGCTCAGTGTTTCGGGCGGAGGTGGCGATGAAGATCGTCGAAAGAGGCCGATACGAGACCGCCGAGGACGAGGAGTTGGAGCCGGGGCAATTGACGGATCTTGGGGCGAGCAGCGGGTCAGCCACAGGCGTTGGGAAGGTAGAAGAGAGGCAGCGTACCCGTATAAGGATGCTCACTAACACGCTCGTAGGCAGGAGCGCTGTCCGAAATCTCGGGAACTGACGGAGTTCGAGTCCGAGTCGGTGCTGAGCGCGCCGGTCGCCTCGTCCGTGCTGACGACGAAGCCTCTGCTCCTGTCTCCTCCTGAGGCTCGCGAACCCCGTGAAACTCGGTGTGCTCGGCGAAGGCGGACGGGGTCTTCTCCGGATCCCTCGACGAAGAAGGATCGTGAGATCTCGACGGGGCACGATGCTGGGTAGGCGGGCGCGAGCTGGTTGCCGGATGAGAGCCAGTTGATCTGCTAGTTGTCCGAGACGCCGTCGAAGCGGGTGTGCTCAGCCAGCCGTCGAGGGCGCCTGAGCTGACAAGGTGCTGAGCAGCGGCGTCGACGGCGCGATTGTGGCGCGAATTGGGTCGAGACATGACCACGGGAGACGGTGGCCGAAAACCAAATCGAGACGTCGAAAACCAAGGAGATCAAGAGACGAGACAGATGGCGAAGCGAGAACCGTGGAGTCCGAGGGCGCCCCTCTTCTCCCGCAGCGGCCGAAGTGCGGCAGACGACGACTTGTAGGTGAGTATAATAGCTGCTCAATATCAAACTGCACCTTATGAAATCGCCCATCGACTCCAATAGCACGAGCTGCATTGCCATCACTCTTTCGGCTTCGACTGCTGCTGCTGCTGTTGCCCCTTCTTCTTGACGTAAGGCTTCTTGACAAACTTGGCGAGCATAGTGTCGACCTGCTTGACGACCTCCTCGCTCGTCAGCCAGGCGCGGCAGTCATCGGGACCGGCGGAAGGGTGAGCGAGCTGGAACTCGACGACGAGGGCGATGATCGAGGTCATGGCGGGCGATCCTTTGGTCGAAGGAAGGACCTCGTTGATTTGCTTGCCCTGTGCGGTGAAGGAGTTGGAGATGGGAAAGGATCGGGAGGAAGGAAAGGAGAAAGCGCGCCGAGCCGAAGGAAGACGATGAAGGCGATGTAGCATGAGGAGGGAGAGGCGTCAGATCAGCGAACGGACGTAGAGCCTGCAAGATATCCTGCACTCACGTCAAGCAGTGGAGCGTTGAAGGCAAGAGTCTCGAGTCGATAGCCGAGCACTCGGTCGATGAAGCGAGTGTAGGCGGCGATGAGTGCCTCTGCTCGCGCTCGGTCTGTGAGGTGGAGGGAGCTCGTCAGTAGTCAAAGCGAAGTGAGCAGGCTCTCAACCACTCACCTGCACCAGCATCGACGATATCGACGACCAAACTCCAGAACAAGCTGACATTCCACCGAGAGTGAAGCATGTCGTGCACGGAGGGGTTCCTCAGTAGTAAGCCTGTATTGTGAAGAGCGAAGACAAGTCAGCTCGGCCGTAATCACGCTCTGCGAAGCTCTACTCACCCATCTCCGCTCGATCACTCTCGCGCTCCACCGCTCCCTCGCCAGCAAACTTCTGCACACTCTCACTGAGGAGCATCTGCGCCTCCCTCGCTTTCCTCACCCATACCCAGTCCGCCGTTGGTCCCTTGATGCCATCCCTCACCACCTTCTCGCCAATCCACACCGTCTTCTTCTTCTCGACCACCTCGAGATCCCGCAATGGCAGCAGACCCGAAGAGAGGTAGAGCCGCTTGATGGTGGTAGGGTACACCTCGTTGAGCGCTGTTGTGGAGGGGTAGGGTTCGAGGTGGACGTCGGAGGCTTCGGGGACGGGAACGACGGTGAACTGTAGGAGAGGGTGGAGAGCTGAGGCGGAGGCGTGAAGGAGGTCGGAGACGACTTGGGACGCGAGAAGAGAAGTGGAGTAACTTGGTGGTGCTGGAGGGGAGGAGGGGTCGGAGGCGGAGGTGACTTGAGCCGGGTCGTAGAGGAAGATGAGAGGATGGAGCTTGAGTCGGTCGATGAGCTCCATGGCGTAGAGAGGATCGCGGCCTGTGCAAAGAATGGAATCAGCGTTCTGCTTCGCTACCGAGGAGACGGCGAGACTCACCGAGCAGCATCTTCTCGAGCTCGATCCCTACTCGCTCTCGACTGATCTTCTTAGGGTCCCGTAGAGCAGCCTGTACAGTAGACAAATTTAGCGGGAGAAACGGATGGAGAAAGAGAGGCGCTCACCCGAATCTCCTCCCTCTCAATCGCTTCCACCAAGTCGTCGTTAAGCACAAACTCCTTGCCAAACCTCGCAGCGAATCGGACAGCCCTCACCACCCTCAACGGATCATCATGAAACGTCCGGAAGGGCTCCAGGGGTGTGCGAATGCGCTTCTGCTTGCCGGGAACCAAGCCGAGGTCGGCGAGACCCTTGCCGGTCTGATCCTCGATTTGGCCGGTGCGGAGGTTGTAGAACAAGGCATTGATGGTGAGGTCCCGTCGTTCAGCATCCTCCACCGGACTTCCGAAGGCCTGCAGTGGGGCAAGAGGTGAGCGACGAGCACTTCGGCGATCGAACGTCGAGACGAACGACGGTAGGGATTCGGCTGCCCTCTGTGTACACCTCCTGCCCGCGCTGCTGTACCCAATCGACGGAGAGATCGCAGACCATTGCGGTGGCCGTCTCGAGGTGCTTCGACTGCTCAGGCTTGGCTTCAATCTTGGTGAGCTTGCCCATCTGCGAGATGACGGGGACCGTGAGCATCGACCAGACAGCCCAATATGAGACTTGAGCGTACCAACTCCCGATGGCCAACAGTGTCGAGGTATTTCTCAAAGAGTGTGGCAAACTTGAGGCCGGTGATGGGGTCGGGGGAGGTGGAGACGTCGATGTCGTCGGACTCGCGACCGAGCAGCTGCGATGAGAGAAACCGTAGGTCAGCAGGTGTGGCGAGGAGTGCCATTGAACTTTGAGCTGCGAGCCAGTTGACGTCTGCTGTGTTGCAGCCCCTCGGCCGAGGCAAAGCCGAGTGGGCGACCTTCGCAACCGCTGCTCGGCGTAGACTGTTCGGCTCACCTTGTCTCGTACCCACCCTCCAGCGATCCTCAACTCCACCTTCTCACTCCCCCTGAGCTTTCCAATCCAGTTCCCTGCTTCGTCCTTGAGCCTAAGCTTGTCGACCTCCTCTGGATGCTGGTCGACCCAGTCTGCGCACTCTACGAGCAGAGTAGCGAGCTTTTGCTCGTTGGCGTTGAGGGAGATGGTCGGCATCGAAGCTGTCATGGCGAACCTGCGGCGAAGGAGCGGCGAACGAGGTGTTGAACGGGCGAGGAGTCGACAAGGAAGGAGTGCGGTCGTGTGTCGTAAGAAGAGCAAGCCTGGCAGCATCAAGTGGCTGCAGAGAGCGAGTCCTGTAGGTCGTCAAAGCGTCACTGCGCTTCTAAGTCGTGTCAAGTCGAGAACAGCGCGAGAGTCCAAAAGCGCGGAACTCAGAAAGCTGGACTCTACTCGGCTTTCGCTTCGACATCACACTTGGTTCCTTCTTCGCCCGCTCGACAACACTACAGCAAACGATGCCCCCTCCACCTCAGATGCACGGCGCCGAGGAGCAGTCAATCTTCTCCAAGCGTGCGTCCTTTTCCTCGACCTTCTCCCCGCTCTCGAGCTCTGCACCTCGATACTCGACCTCAGCTCGGGCGCGCGTCGAGCGCAGCTTCTTTACAGCTTCTCGTCGAGTAGGGTGCGCTGTATGAAGTTGGACAGGACTTGCTTGGACGGCGGAAGAGGAGCGCGGAGTGGGGAAGGTGAACTTGGCTAGTACCGGGCGGGTCGTAGAGAGGGCTCTCCTACAGCAGGAATGATGTAGTGGAGACGGGAGCTCTTCTGTTCGACTACGAACCAGCTTGGACGCTCTGCTAGACGAGTAAGTCCGCTTCTTTCCTCCTCGCTGAGCTTCGCAGGCTGACAATCGCTTCTTCTGCAGATTCTCGACGCTACCCACAGCTCTCAAACTGTCTTTACAGATCAGTGCTAACCTCACGGCTTCTCTCACAGTCAAGATGGGCGCGACGATGGGAGGAATGGTCGGATTGACCATCGGCTTCCTCTTCGGAGGCTTTGCCATCCTTCGGTCAGTCTTGAGCTTCCGGTACCGTGATCCCCGAAATGAGCAGCCCATCCTCCCGAGCCTCTTGCGTACCGCGCGCCGCGTCTCTCTGCGTTCGAGCGCCGAGCTGACCTGTGCTCCACCCCTTCCTCCTTCCCGTCCCATAGCAACGGAGCTGGACCCCGCGGCTTCCTTCCCTCTCTCTCGGGTTACATGCTCTCCTCCGCCGCCACTTTTGCCTTCTTCATGTCGATTGGTGAGCCCCTTCGCCGACTCGCAGCCTTTCGGCTCGGCGCAGAGTGCTGACCTTGCTTGTGCCTCCTTCCAACCTCGCTGCAGGTACCGTCATTCGTACCGACGGTCTGACTATGCGCGAGTGGGCCGAGAAGGAGATCAGGGAAGGAAGGGCAGTTGGGGCTGGAGGAATGGGAGGCAGCCCCGTGCTGAGGGAGCTTGAGAGGCGGAGGGCCGTCAAGGAGCAGTAAATTCTGCTGCTGCCAAGTAACTAGTACAAGCATTCTCCTCGTTAACTTCAGGGTCAACTCAAAAGATGAGAAACGGAGCTCGGTGGTCAATGAGGGGTAGCAGCGAGGAGGTCCGAGCTCGCCAAGCTGAAAATCGAGCTCGAACTCGCGAGTCGTCTCTTTCTCTCCTGCCACATCCTTCTGGAGTGGTCTTTGCGTGTAGCATCCTCAAGCATGGTGCTCTCACTCTCGTTAGTGCAGGCCTTCAGCAAAGGGCTCTGCCACCTGGATCAAAGGCCCGACTCTTCCTCGCGCCAAGTGCTCGTCGACCTCCAACCTTTTTTCGGCGAAGGATCGCAGAGCAGTGCTTCCTCCCTCTGGGGGCTGTTGAGAGTAGTTTCACTCACGATCCTGGGACGACCGCTTAAGCCTCCCATACAGCTCTCGCAGCCTGCTCTTGGACTAAGCTCGAGGCTGAGATTGAGCGCCCGAGGAGCTCGCTGCCTTTTGCTCCTCCTTAGCGATGGGAAGACCGCTATAGACTTCCCACTCGACCCAGCGCCATCCTCGTGATGGAGACCTACAGGCTGCTGCTCGTCAGTAAGCCTTCGCAACCGAGGAACCGCGAGCAAGTGCTCCTCATCGCCGCCGAACCTCTTTCTTTTTTCGCCGAGCACAGAGCTGACCTTTCATCTCCTCTCTTTTGACCTCACACGCCGACCGGGAGCTATCCAAGATTAACGAGGCATGTTGGCTTTTCGGTAGAGGGTAGCCGAAGGACAGCGAGTTGACGAGCTGGAGCACAGCTCGGCGCTCTCGCCACCTCGCCGAGGTCTCGGGTGAGTCGTCGGGCTTTCAGTTACAGTATTTGAAATGTTGGGATGAGACGTTTGGAGGCGTCAAGACGGAGATGGATACAGGCTGAGGACAGCGAAAGACGAGGAGGTCGACTGCTTGGGCGGGCCCAGCTCTGTGAAGGGAGTGATTCTGCTGGGATGAGCAAGATGGGAATGTGTTCAGCAGTCGTAAGCCTTGTGAAGAGAGGCCCGCTACTGCAAGCTTGATCACTCTCAAAGAGCAGGAAAGAGGTGCTCGGCGGTTGCAAGGGGGAGCGCTCGGTCAAGCTGTTTGAGCTCTTTGCTCTCCAAGCAGCTTTGCCGCAACTGAAGCTCTTGCATCCTACACCCTTTCTTGCCTCTTCTACATCGAGAATTTCCTCTGCGACACGACTCTTTCGCGCGGCTCGGCACATCCGAGCTCATCTTCCCCTCGCTACACGGAGGCTCCTTCTGCAACGAGAGAACTTGGCCACATCGGTGTTGATTGTTCGTCGACGCTTCCGCCCGATGTAGAACTTCCCGAGGCTCTTCTTCCCCAGCCTCTGCGGCGCCTGCGACACTGACCTCTCGGTGTTCGCAGCCCGAGCAGTTTGAGCTTCGATCCTCGGTTTGCAAAGTGCGCTCCTGGCCTTCCCGTTGAGAGATTACAAATCGTCTTTTCCTGTACACAAGTGCACGCGGTAATCGAAGCGGGAAGTTGGCTCCCTTGCGCCGAGCACACACCAACGTCACTCGCTCAACTGGGCAGATGGAGCCAACGGAGGATCAGCAGCCGGGTTCCGAGAGGGCAAGCGGGGGTGAAGAGCGAGGAAGAGCGCCTTGCTTCTTCGATGAATTCGTGACAGTCACCGACGAGCTTGCCGAGCCGTTACCACGCCCAAGGGAGCAAAGAGGGATGGGAGCTGGAACGAATGGAATGAGTCCGCTCCCGACTTCGAAGCGCCGAGAGGACTTCGAGAAATCGAGAGCGGCGAATAGCTCTCTCCTCTCCTCCATTCGCTCACCTCGCTCCACATCCCGACTCAGCAGCTCAAGAGACAGCTTTCTTGCTCGACCATCCCGCCCACCCAGCAAGAAAGTGCAGAGCTGAGAGAGTCCTTGGTTTCTCGAAGGACACGAGAGCGTGCTCGGGCAGCGGCAGGAAATCTCCTGCCTTGAGTGCGGGGTGAGTCTTGCCCTACAGCTCTCGGAGGTGGGAGTCCGGGACTTTCGGTCCTCAGAGCCCAACCGTCGACTGACGCTGCCCCCGACGTTCGTACAGAACAGCCTTTTCAGGAGAACGTCACTGCTCTCGCTCGACGTTCACGGACAGAACGGCTAGACGAACTTGGGCCCCGATGTAGGCAAAGTGGAGGTGCTGTAGGTCTCGCATCGAACGAGAGGTGAACGGGAGCTGAGATTGGGCCAAGCTAGCTGAGACGACCCCAAGTCTGCTCGGCTCGGTGTTCGTGGGAGGGCTGCTCTCTTGCTCTCGTGGGGACGGTGTGATGAGGTGAGGGAAAACTGAATTCGCTTTTATCAGCTGTCAAAGAGAGTGGGGTGCCGTAGGGGCTGTCATAGACTAAAGTAGCGACAACAAAAAGGGGAAGCACGACGAACAGAAACGAAAAGAGAAACCAGAGGGGAAGTCGTCGTGGGCAAAGAGCCAAATAGAGAGTGTAAAAAAATCATCGTCAAGGAATGTCCGTGTGCGCGCGCCTGCTCGTCACCAACGCCGAGAGAAAGTCGAAAGAAGAGATACCCCTCCGCCCGCCGCCTCCCTCCTACCCCGTTCCCTCCATCGCGCCGAGAAAAATTAAAAGCCCATTACTTATGTACAGCGAGTCGAATGTCCCAGAGAATGTCCCAGAGAAGTGGCGGAGGATTAGGCCTTGGTCGAGCGAACCTTTCGGCAACGGCCGTGGTCGAGCCTGTATCCGTCCTGGCAGGTAAAGACCTGGCACTTTCCAGCCGAGCAGCCGACGCCCTGGGCTCCCTTGATGGCGGTGCAGTCCTCTCCCTCTCCGCGCGAGGCTGCGAGCACGAGAAAAGACCATGAGCAAAGGCCGAGCTGATCGCCGAGCTGCGAAATAAGACTCACCACATCCTCCGCACGACTCGAGCGAGTTGTCGGTCTCGATGCATTCGTAGGTGCCCATGCGAGGGAAGCTGATTCCAGGGTAGGGAGAACTACAGTCAGCGATGGATCGACATAGAGATTGGCAAGAGGGATGAGACAGGCGACTCGGAACTCACATCGGGCAAGCCGTCTCGGTACCGGGGCAGAGAAGAGTGGAATCGAGGGCCTCCCAGGGAGTATCCTGAATCTTCTGCTTGACATACTCGATGCTACGCTTGGCAGCGCGCTCGGACGAAGCCTGCGAAGGTCTTCCGGCCGCGTACCCCTCCCGAGGCGATCGACCTCATC
>MWVB01000134.1:22940-35581 GCA_003054985.1 Leucosporidium scottii
ACAGGCGACTCTCCCTCGGCAGCGGGCACGCTCGCTGCCCCTCGAGCCGATCTCAAGCATCAGCTCTCGAGCTCACTCTTGGCGACATCTCCCCTCCACCGCAAGCCCTCGACCAACAAACTCATCAGCAAGCGTAGCATCTCGCAGCTTCGCTCGGTCAGTGGACCCGCCCTCTCCTCTTCGCCTCCTCCTCCACTCCCGACTTCCCCAATCTCCTCCTCCTCCGCCTCCCTCGCCGCCTCTACACCACCCGCTCCCGCTCCCATTTCCATTTCCATCTCGCCTTCCTCCAACCTACCGCCTCACCTTCACGCTTCGGCCACCCCCTCGCAATCGGTGGGAGCTTCAAGTTCTCTCTTCGGCAACCTCACCAACTGGGCGAGTAAGGCGACGGGGCTCTCTCCGCTAGCAGCAGCTGCAGAGGGAGAGGAGGAGAGCAGAGTACGATCAGCTGCGACGGGGATGGGCAAGTCGGGGCCTCCGCCAGCCGAGCGAGCGAGAAGAGATCTGGGATGAAGGGATTAGGACGGGCTACGATTTGTAGAAGGCACTCGCATCATATTGTTATACTCTGCACTATTACACGATTCTCGTTTCTCGCGACGGCTTGCGAGGTTCGAAACCAAGGCGAGGGTGGTATCAGAACGACGCTGCATCATCAAGACTACTCCTTCTTGATCTTCTTGCTCTTCTTGCTCTTCTCCTTAGATCCCTTCTCCTTGGGCGCCTTCTCCTTCTTCTGCTTCTTCTCCTTCTTCGGCGCCTGCTCCTCACTCTCCACCTCGCTATCCGCTCCAGGCTCGACCTTCGGCGGGGCCTTCAACGCTGGTGGGCTAGGCGACCTCGACGAGTCGGAATCAGAAGCGTCGCTGTCGTCTCCAGCGTCCGACTCGGACTCGGCTCGTCGGCGCTTCTTCGACGAGTCCTTTGCTAGTTTGGCGGCGGCTTTGGCGGCCTTCTTGATCTTGGGAGCGGTGGCAGAGGTGGTGGCGGCAGCGGCGGTGGGGGAGAAGGGATCGGCGAGGAGGGAGCCGGTAAGGGAGATCATCGAGTTGGCGATGGTGATGCTGCGAAGCGAGAAACAAGGTCAGCCGAGGCGACAAAGCGAGAAGAGCGTGTCGACGCACCCGACAATGGTGAACTCGATGCGACCCTCCTCTCCTCCCAATGGCTCGTTGGTGACGTTGTGACGCCACCATCCCTTCTCGCGGTAAGCCTCCTCCTCCTGAGCCTCCTCATCAATCTCCTCCTCCTCCTCCTCCTCCACGTCGTCCACAACCTCCTTGTCTGCTGGCCTATCCTCCAACTCGGCTTGCTCCTCCTCATCCGCTACCTCAGCCTTCTCCTCGACCTCCGCCTTCTCGGTCTTTGCCTCCTCGACGATCGCCGAGGGGAAGGAAAGCTGCTGGCGCTTCTGAATGGCTTCCGGGACGGGGAACTCGGGGTCAAAGTGGTAGTCGTCGGTTTGAATGTGGGAGGCGGGAATGGATGCGTTGAAGAGGTTGTGGATGAGGAGAGAGATGTGCGAAGGGGTCGAGAGGGTGGGAGAGCCGACTGTAGAAAGCGGGAAGCAACGTTAGCGACGGTCGAAAAGTGGCAGCGAGAGATGGAGCGACTCACCAATCTTCTGTCCTACTCGTGGCCGCCATGCCATGCCCTTAAACTCGACGTTGGCAAGTCCGAAGCCGCTTCCCTCAATCATTGGCAGCACCTTGAACTGGACCTGCTTGACCGGCTTCTCTCCGTTCTGCGAAGGTGCATCGTCGTCCTCTGATTCATCTTCGTCCGACAGCAGAGCGTTACCGAGATTCCGGCGCTTGGCGTAGGTGAAGGGGTCTTTGGAGGCAGGGAAGGACTCGGTTTGATGGGCAAAGGTGGGGAGAGGGTCGAAGGTGAGGAGAACGGCGCGGAGTGGTGGTAGGTACCTAAAGAAGAGGCAGGAGAGACAGCATAAGCGACTGCAGCTTCACCGCGACGAGACCTGCCTGGCGAACAGAGCGAGAGCCGTGCCGAGCTCCGCAAAACGCTTGAAGCTCCTCCTAGAGCTTTGGAAACGTCTTCTGAGCAGCTCTAAAAAGCGCACCACGGCTCTGCATCGTGATATGGCTTCTCCAGCTCTCGAACCGAAGCTCATCTCGGCGAGAAATCAACACGAGCAGCGAGAGAACGGGCTGTAGCTCACCTCATGACCCAGTTGGCGAGCACCTCCTTAACACCTTCCATCCCCCCTGTTCCTGCAGCTCCCCCTGCTGTACCATCTGCCGCCCAGCGCGGCGCAATGGGCAGACGCATGCTCGCGCGAAACTGGATGAATTCCGACTGAGGGTCGCTGCTCGTGATGGCCTGGAGCCTCAAGTTGGAGGAGGAAGCGCTGGCCATGTCGGGAGAAGAGCTCGGCGCCAAAGCTGCTGACGAGGTGCACGAAGCGGGCGAGGTGAGAAAGGCGGAGGAGGAAGAAGGGCCGGCGAGTTTTTGAAGTGCGTCTCTGCTCTGGCCAAACCTGGCCAAACTCGTCTGATCCGCTACAACTCGCTCCCAGCAAGCTCAGTAGCAGCTCTTGCTCTTCTATTACTCTACAGACCTTCTCACAAGCTACAGCAAGATGAGCGGCAACCGCCCCGAGCACATCGCTCCCCCCGAAGTCGTACGCTTGAGCTGCCTTTCATGGCCTGTACAAAGCATTGCTGACCACTTAGGTGACAGTTCTACAATGCTACAGAAGCGCACAAGTACTCGAACAATTCGCGCATTCAAAACATTCAAGCAGAAATGACCTACCGCTGCCTCGAGCTGCTCGACCTGTGCGTCTCTCCTTCGCGCAAGCTCGTACGGAGCTACCTTTTACTGACCGGGCTCGTGACAAATCAGACCGCCATCAGACGAGGATGAGGATATCGCCAGGCCGTCTTACCTGCTCGATATCGGAGCTGGATCCGGTCTTTCGGGCGAGATCTTGACAGAGGAGGGTCATGAGTGGGTTGGCATGGATGTTAGTGGTGGCATGCTGGGTGAGTCGACTTCCATGTACTCGAGCAACCACTGCTAGCTAGAGGGGGGCCTCTCTCGCCTCAGCCTTCGCCGAACCTCAATTCTTCTCAGCCTGGCTCGGCGCTGACCTCTCTCTTCGTCCTCTGCAGAGGTCGCATTGGAACGCGAAGTGGAGGGAGACCTCTTCCTCGCCGACATTGGACAGGGAATCCCTTTCCGTGCCGGAGCCTTCGATGGAGCCATTTCGTAGGTCTCCCACCTTCGGCTCCCCTCCTGTAGCTGACCTCTCGCCCCCCTTCAACAGCGTCTCAGTCCTCCAATGGCTGTGCAACGCCGACAGCACGACCCACTCCCCCGCCCAACGTCTCCTCCGCTTCTTCACCGACCTCTTCGGCTGCCTCTCCAAGGGTTCGCGCGCCGTCTTCCAGTTCTACCCCGAAAGTGACGAGCAAGTCACCTTCATCATGAACTATGCCACCAAGGCTGGCTTCGGAGGAGGACTCTGTGTTGACTACGTGAGTTGGCAGAATGGAGATCGAGCCGACTCGCCGAAGCTGACCTGACCTCTCTGCAGCCCAATTCGTCGAAGAAGTACGCTCTTCATCTCGCTGAAATTGCTCGACCTCTTGACTGACCTCTCCTTCCCCCTCCCGTCTCGTAGGAAGAAGTTCTACCTCATCCTCTTCGCCGGCCAGCCCGCGGTTGGCGCGAAAGCTCAGGTCGTCCCTCAAGGTCTTGGTGTGGAAGGATCCGACCGCGTCGCCTACGAGAAGAAGCGCGAGCGGACAAAGACACGCTCGGGCAAGAGGAAGAATGTCAAGGACGTCGACTGGATCCTCAAGAAGAAGGAGCTGTATCGCGCGAGGGGCAAGGCCGACGTGCCGAGGGATTCCAAGTGGGTACAGATGGTCGAGCTCAGAGAACGAGTGCTGACCTCTCTCGACACTCGTAGGTACACCGCCAGGAGCCGGAAAGCTCGGTTCTGAGCTTGCTCGCCCTTCTCCCGCTCTGATCGACTTTCGCAAGATCTCTCGTTTCACTCTTTTTTTCGCTCTCCCCTATACCCTTGTAGCTGTAATTCTGGTGTCCATTTCCTGCCCTACTCGTACATGCAAAGTGAGAGAAGTGAAGTCCGAGCGCGATGAATCGATACGAGAGGTAAGACAACGGATGAGGAGCAAAGTGCATGAGCGCGGGAACGTGGTTATGTACGGCATGGCGGAAAGGCGAATGAAACGGAGCAGGCGTCTACCTGCGAACGAAGGTCAGCGAGGGCGGAAAGGCGATGGAGAGTGGGAGGCGACTCACAGTCTCATCACTCGTAGTTCCTTCGCCTTGGCGATTGAGGTGCAAGTGGTGAAGGTGAAGGCTTGGCTACAGCTGGTAGCGACACTGCGAAGACGTAGCGAGGTCAGCCCAGGTCGACGGCTCGAACTGCCTCGGAAGCTTACCTCGCTGAGGGTAGGAGGATAATGGGAGAGAGTTGACGACGCGCGAGTCTCTCATCGTTCCCCTAGGGGCGGTGATCGACTCGGTGTGGTCGCTGGCGGCGATGGCGGTGATGTCGCGTTCCAAGCGGGCCTTCTGGCGCTTCAGCTCGTCGATGTCGGCGCGAGCGGCATCGTGCTGGCTCTGTACGAGGCGAATCTCGGACTGCAGGTGGGCCTGTGGTAAAGAACGGTTGAGCAACTTTTACAGTATGAGAGAACAGATGATAGCAACCCACGACGTTGACTTCCGCGAGCTGACGGATCTTCTTCTCCGAGGCGAGCTCCTCCTTGAGGCGGTCGACCGTCGTATCGGGCGCCGGCTGGTTGATCCGAGCTTGCCATGCTTGACGACTAGCGGCGTCTCGTTGGTGTTGAGCCTAGGCGCAAGGAAAGAGCTGGTCAGTATCGGACGCGAGAAGTTCGGAGAGATAGGACTCACATCGTCAGCCGCTTCCCGACGGGCGCGCTCCAGGAACTTGACCCTCGTCTGCAGTTCTGAGCGCTCTTTGCGGAGATCCTCCATTTGAAGACCTTGCTTGCGAAGAGCCTCCTCCTGTACCCGGATGTGCTCGACCTGAGGAAAGAACGGCTCTTCAGCTCGGTCGAAGCTCGAAGGAGAGACAGAGTACTCACCACCGTCCTTCCAGCTTGCTCCTTGTACATCTCGAGGTCCTTCTTGGTGAGCGACAGCTCGGCCCGGAGGTCTCCGATGATCTTGTCCATGCTAGCGAGAACGGTGTGCTGCTGATCCGATTGCGCCTCGGCGGCCTTCCTTGCCTTCTCCTCGGCGGCGACGTTGGAACGCTCCACCTGGAGGGCAGTCTCAAGCGACTTGATTTCCCTCCTTGCGGCGTCCCTCTCCCTCCCACGCTCGATAGCATCGTCCTCGAAGCGCTGCGACCGCGAGTCGGCCTCGGCGACCTTCTTCTTCCAGACCTCGCGCTCCTTCAAAGTCGTCTCGGCGAAATCTTGATGAAGGATCTCGATCTTGAGGTCGTGCGCCTGCTTCTCTTGCTCGAGAGACTCGACTTGAGACCTCAGCTTGACGAGTTCCGAGGTGGTGGCCGATGCCTTCTGCTCGAGCGAGTCGTTCTTGCGCTTGAGATCGGCGGCATCGCGCTGAGTCGCGCTGACGTCCTGCTGCAGTCGGTCCACGGTGCGTTGCGAGTCGCGGTGGGAGAGGTCGAGGTCGGTGGTGACCTTCTTGAGCTGCTGCTGTAGAGTGCGGACCTCGGCCTCTTGAAGCTTGTTGAGCTCGTTGGTGCGCTCCTGCTCGGTAGAGCGGTCGTTGAGAAGCTTCTTGAGGACGACGAGATCGTCGACGGCTTTGATGCGCGAGCGCTCGCTGGAGACGAGGGCGCGACGCTGATCCTCGAGGTCCTTGGTGACGGTCGCGAGGCTACGCTTGAGCTTGTCGGTCTCGCTGGCGGAGACATCGCGAGCCCGCGTCAGAGCGACGAGGTCTATCAGACGAAAGGAAAGTCAGAAAGCGTCGAAGTCGCACGTGATACAGGAAGGTACTCACCGGAGGAGAGACGAGCGAGCTCGGCGCCCTTGGACTCGGCGAGAGCCTCGAGCTCTTGCTTCTGTCGCCTGAGGCCGGTCGACTCCTCCGTGGCTCGATGCCTCTCAGACTCAAGAGACTTGAGCTGTTGGCGAGAGTCGGTTGACTGCTTGCTGGCGGCAGCGAGTTGAGCGGTGAGGGAGGCGAGCTCCTCGGCGAGACGTCGCTCCTCCCGTCGGCGATCTTGGCCTTCCTCCGAGAGCTTGCGCTTGAGCTCGTCAGCTGCGGCGATTCCCTGGTCCCGCTCCGAGACGATGCGCTCCCACTCGGCGGTCTTGACAGAAGTCTGCGAAGCGAGCTCGACCTCCTTGGCCTTCCAAGCGATCTGCTCCGCCTGCAGGGTGGTGATCAGGTGGCGTTGGTGCTCGTCCGAGGAGGTGAGGTGAGCAATTTGCTCCTCGGTCGCCTTGCGGAGAGCGATGAGCTGATCGATATGTCGGTCGGCCGTCTCGATGTCCGCTTGCGCTCCAGCGAGCTGCTCCTCGAGCTCGAGCATACGCACCCTGCCCTGCTCGACCTTGGCGTCCTTCTCCTCGAGCTTGAGTAGCTCACTCGCAAGCTGCTCCTCGACCGCCCTCCGCCTCGCCTCTGAGTCGGCTTGCTCCTTGACGAGTCGCTCCCGCTCGGCGGCCTCCTCCTCCATTCGCTTGGTGGCCGCGGCGAGCTCCTCCTCTTTGCGACGCAGCTCGCCGTCGGACCTGGCGGCTGCGAGGTGGGGACGAACGGTCTGGAAGAGCGCCCACCAGGGCTGGCGACGGAGGGCGATGTAGATGCGAGCGTTGCGCTGGATCATCTCGACGGCGGCGGCGCGATGCAGGATCCTGGTAGCCTTCCTGCGTCCAACAAACTTGCGGCAAGTCGCTTGCAGGCGAGTGACAATGTCGGCGAGACGATCGTCGCGGCGTCCTTCGAGCTCGGCGAGGATGCCCGCCTTAAAGAAGACCTTGGTGAGGCCGAGGCGGTAGCATTGAGGGTCGAGGTCGAGAGCGGTGAGTATGGTGGAGCAGGCCTCGTTGCCCTCGATGAAGGTGGATTTGGGCGGGAGGGATGGGGCGAGGATGCCGAACCGACGACGGAACTCGGCGAAGGGGAGGCGATTGGGGTAGCCGATGCGAGCGATTCGGATTCCTTCGAGGACTCCGTTGCAGCGGAGCTGAGTGAGGACGAGAGGGACGTCGATGTGGCTCGGCGACTTCTGGGCGTTGGGCACGATACAGCGGATGAAGTGAGGCTGTGTCGCGTTGAGTTGGCCCATGAGGAGGGTGAGCTGCTCCTTGTGGCGCTGGCCGACGGTGCGGAACGCGCCCTTGCGAATGCGAGTGCGAGGGCCCTCGACGGCAGCCTCGGGGTCGACGTAGTCGGAGAAGAGGCCCGAGACATAGTGATCGGATGACTTGGCGAGGAGGGAGGTGAGGTTGTCGTTGAGGGGATCCTTGTTCATGCCGAGCCAGCCGTCGGTCCTGTACTCGACGTCGCCGGCGTAGTGAGAGACCGTGAAGCCTTGCTCGAGGCGCGAGGGCGTGTACTTGGAGTAGGATGGGACGGAGGCGTGGGTCTTGGCGAGGCCGTCGAGCTTCTCGGTGAGCTGTGGAGCGGCGAAGGTCAGCAGCGACCCGTCACAAGTGGAAACAGAACGGCTTCACCTTCTTATCCGAGCCCTTGGGCATGAAGGTCTCGTCGTCGAGGCAGGAGAGGATGCCCATCGGGTTGTTGGACTCGATCAAGTCGATGGTGGGTTGAAGCTCGAGGCCGAAGTTGACGAACTCCCAGCTGATCTCCTCGCGAGCGTACTCCTCCTGCTCGAGAACGAACGCTTGGTGGTTGAAGAATTGTTGGAGTTTCTGTGAAAGGCGAAGAATGGGTCAGCGCGGTTGCGAAGACGTCGAGAAGGAACTCCGAGACCGACCTCGTTCGTCAAGTTGATGAGGAGCTGCTCGAAGCCTGCAGGGAGTCAGGGTCAGCGCAAGTCCGTCTCGTCCCGTCCCAGTTTCATCTCACCGTTCGTCTCGAAGATTTCGAATCCAGCGATATCGAGCACGCCGATGAAAGTCTTGGTGACGGGTCGTCCGAGCGCCTTGTTGACCCTGTCGACAATTGCGCCAAACATGCGCTCGTACAGCGCCTTGCTCATAGCTGCGAGCTCATCCACCACCTGCTTCGGCGTCCTCGCCTGCGTGACCCACTCGCGACCAGCCTTGACCTTGGGGCGGATGAGGGCGTTGGAGAGGTCCGAATCGTCGAGGCCGAGTAGGAAGGCGACCTTCTCCACTTGCGAGCGGTCGACGAGATGGGCTTGCTCTGATCCTGCGACCGAGATGTTGCCGAGATGGAGAATGGCGGCGAGAATCTTGAACAGCTCGAGCTGCTCGGCGGGGGAGAAGCCGACGATAGCGAGGGCGTCCTGCGTGGAGGTGTAAGAGTCAGCCAGGAGGCTCCGGCGGAACCCTACCCCTACAGTCCACTCACCTGCAAGAGAGCCCACTCCTCGCGGTCATCGACGCCGCTGACCGTATCGGCCGAGCGCTTGAGGTATTCGTAGTCCTTCGCGCTTCCCTCCAGAAGCAGTTGGCCTGTGGGAGAGTCGGTCAGCACAGTTCGCTGCTGTCAATTAAGTGACGCACGTTTGAGGTTAGCATCGGCGCCGCGAAGCAGCTGGTAGAAGACGTGGTAATTGCGCTCGCCGGCTGTCCTAGCAGTCACTCGGGACTTCTCGAGTAGGTACCAGTCGATGTTGGCCCCAACGATGGCTCCTGGGGCGTTGAAGAAGATCCGAACAAACTTGCCCTGCCAGCGAGAGCGAGAAAGGGTCAGCAGTGGCCCTCTCGGCGTTGCATTGAGCACGGAGAACTCACGAAACGAGACGAGTTGTCGTTGCGCATGGTCTGAGCGTTTCCGAAAGCTTCCAAGATGGGGTTGGCCTCGATGATTTTTTTCTCGAGCTGGCCGAGTTGCGGGTCGAGACGAGCGTGAGCTTCGGCTTGAGCGAGGCGGTCGAAAGAGGCCGAGGCGGGAAGGGAGGGATCCGCTGCGATGGCGGCGAGGTATTGAATGACCTTCTTGGTCGTCTCGGTCTTTCCTGCACCAGACTCTCCACTATGAGAAGGAGGAAGCGGAAGGTCAGCCGGAGCCATCATCGCCGAATCGAGAACCGACGCACGTAACGAGGACACTCTGCGACTCTCCATGAGCTGTCATCCTTTGCCATGCTTGCTCGGCAACAGCAAAGACGTGAGGAGGATTAGCTTCACGTCGGCTGCGCTTGTACTCTGCGCGAAGGGGACGACGAGGTCAGCGCTCGGAGGCTTGCGAGTTCGAGTCGAGAAAGCACATACGCGCGACGACGCTTGGTGTGTAGAGTGGTAGAGAGCGGTAGGGGTTGACGGCGACGAGGAAGAGTCCCGAGTAGGTCTACAGGCGAAGAGACGGAGACGCGTTAGCTCGGCTTTCGCAACGTGAGCTTGAGGAGAATGACTGACGTAAATGGAGGAGTCGGAATAGCGTGTACGAAGGTTGTGTACGACGCTGGCCTCGTTCAGGTAGGTGAGGTCGGCGATGTCCTCTGCGCCATCGAACGCGGGAGGGTTAATGCGGGAGAGCTCGAGCGAAGAGACTTGTCGGAGCTGTGGCAGTGCGAGAGAGTCAGCTTGATGTACTTCGGTAGCTCACGCTTGCCCCCTACATCCTACTCACCTCGCTCCCTGCGTCGAGCGCGACTGTCGAGACGTCGCCCTCCTCCTTGACAATCCATCCCGCTACAAAGCCCTCTTGTTCGTCCGGCACCCAAACCCTGCACGCCAAGTAAGCTTGTAGGTCAGTATGCATCCTCCTGCGCGCGCTGTTGAGCTGCTCCGCTGCTGGGTGTGCCTGTTCGCCGCTCGTTCAACACGGGCCCTTAGGTGCTCGTCGGCGTGCTCTGCGCCTTGTGCAGGCCAGGTGGTGCCGTAGAGACGAGCTGAAAGTTCAACACAGCTTCCTGCGCTCGTGCCGAGCCCTGCGGACCTCGCAACTCGACGGCTGGGCCACCGAGGACGGCCAGCTGCTGAGACGATGAGCGGGCGAAGCGACTGACCTCGTCTTTGAGCTCCATTCGGCGAGTGCTGCTGCTTCCTTGGCTGGATCTGCAGGTCGTTTCCCCCTGCTGCTAGACGACATGGCGACGAAGGCGAGTCGAGAGAGAGTTGAGGCCAGAAAGAGAGGAGCGAGCGGCGCGTCGCCAGTTTCGAAAGGACGCGTCCCCTGTAGCTTGATGACGAGCAGCGTTCGCTTTGCGCTTTCATGCTCTACGCTTTGCTGTATCTGGCTAGAAGTGTGGAAGAATCGTCTCTGATACAATTACACAGAATCAAGAGCGAGCCGCGCGACCGATACTGAGAGGAGAGAGCTGGCCGAAGAAGGATGTAGAGGGGAGGAAAGACGAGCGAATGGAAGGGCAATAGACGACATAGGTAGGCGGAAAAAAGAGAGGGGGGAAACCGAAGGGAATAGAGGGCGAACGAGTCGGGATGCGAGAGGGAGGAGGGATGGCGGCGTTGCGAAGGCCGAAGTCGACCAAGTCGGCCTACATGGCCAGCTGAGCCTGCAGCTCCCTGAGCTCTGCCTCCTCTTCGTCTTCCTCGATGGCCTGTGCTGGCGTCTTGACTGCGGTGTGCGAGAAGGGAGGGGAAGTGGGGCGCAAGGAGAGAGCGTGAGCGTGACGAGTCTCGTCAGTACAATTAGATGAGGGAGCACGGCGGAGAGGAAGTACGTACCAGCAGCAGTTGCTCCTGGCGAGTGCAATGGAGCAGCCTCGGCGCCCGCCAGCCGCTTGTTGAGCTCCTCCTGCTCCAGCTCGGCCAGCTCGTCTGCAATGTCTTGGTCGTCGAGCTGTGCGGAGGAAGAGGGGGTGAGCACGAGAGAGTCGAATAAGCAAATTCATGCGTACGTCGATGCCCATGCCAGCGGGGTTGGAGATGGCCTCCGAGATCTCGTTGGTGAGCTCGAGCTGGTTGCGAACGTCGTCCATCGTAGCATCGACCTTGTCCACGTTGCTGGTAATAGTAGGGAGATATTGTCAGCATGATTGTTTTCAAACGCCAGCGGCTCCCGTCGACGTACAGCTTGCCGTGAATGCCCTTGAGGACGTCGGCACCCTTCTTCATGGCGTCGAGCGTCTCCTTGTTCATGTTGGCCGACTCGATGGCGTTGACCTGTAGCACAAAAAACGATCAGTCCAGCCCGCTGCACCTCAATACTCCTCCGTCTATCGCGAGAGCCTCTGCTCCACCAGCAAGACGCCTCCGGCTCGCGCAAGGCAGCTAGCTCACCTGAGTCGTCAGAGTCATCTTCCTTCCCGAAATACTGTCGAGCTCATTCTCATACAGCTTCTTCTGCCTCAAAGCCTGCTTGGCGACTGCGAAAGGCCGAGAGAGCGAGGTCAGCTCGCCTTATCCACCTGACGCCAGTCACGCCCCGCTCCTCTCTGATGTGCTACGGCTCCTTACCTCTTGGGTTGGTAGTAGCGTTGGCCTTTGCCTTCCTGAGCTCATCCTCGATCTTCTTGGAGAGATGCTCCTCCTTCTTGTCGAGCATCAAGAGGTGCTCGCGCAGGTTGACGATGGCCTCCCTCGTCGAGTCCTTGGTAGCAGCGCCACGGCCAGTCAAGTAGCTCATCCATCCCGACATGTTGGGCTGCAAAAGCGAAGAGCGGGAGAGAGAGAGAGCGAGAGGCGAGAGAAGTGGCGAGGGGGAGAGCGCTGAGCGAGGGCGGGGGCGGGTTGAGGTGTGTGTTGGATGAGCGAGTGGCGGAGCTGTAGCCGAGTACGTTAGGCGCTTATAGCTGCTTGCGAAGGTCGAGAGACGTGCGAATCGAGACGGGCGAAAGAGAAGGAGCGGAAGGGTGAGTTTCGACTTGGGCGCTGGGGAGGGGAGGATGCTGAGCCCGAGCTGGCAGGTCGCCCGAGTCGAACTCAGTGTCTGCAGAGAAATTGCAGCCCCGACGCTCGAGGACTTTCGGATTTGGATGCAGTCTCCTTTCCCCTTGCCTGGAAGCCTAAAGGAGTCCTGCTACCGAAGCTCAAGAGCGCCGAGCCTGCTCTCCGAGTCGGAGAGGCTTTGCTGCAGCGCAGCTGACGCTGTGTGTCGAAGCTGAAGGACTATCCAGCAGCTTCAACTTGCACTGAGAGCGGCTGGCTACTGGGCAGGCCCACTCAGTGACTTGTTGGGGCTGGAAACGGGTGGCTTAGCTTTGCCGAGATTCTCGGCGGGTCTCATTTGCCTCGTTAAGGAGCACACATGGGGCACAAAACAGCAGAAAATACTCTTTCAGGCAGCACTAAAGGATCGTAAACCTGATCACGACTCTAGTGGAAGGAGGGAAGGCCGAGAGCCTCCCTACGAGATGGTGCCGAAGCGTCGAGGTAGGGCTTCTCGCCAAGAGACACAGCGCGGTCACCAGCACGAGGGTCGGTGAAGTCGAATGTGGCCGAGTGGACGGTGCTGGTGTTCGACCAGATGGCGAGGTCGTTCTTATTCCACTTGAAGCGGACTTGAAGATCGTGGTTCTGATGCCAGAGCTTGCCGAGGTAGTCGAGCAGGAGGTCAGATTCGTCCTTGGAGAGCTC
>MWVB01000135.1:0-34934 GCA_003054985.1 Leucosporidium scottii
GGGGGACACAAAGAGAAAGAGAAAGAGGGGACTGGACTGACCATCCCCGCTCTTGACCTCGTAATAACGGGAAGGAGGGACGTTGGCGTCGTTGACCATGGTGCCGTTGGCGGAATCGAGGTCGATGATGTAGGGTCTGTGGTCGAATGAGACGGGAAGTGTGTGTGGAGGGAGGGTTAGGAGGAAGGACGGGGGGTTAGCGCCGAGCCGAGTCGAGCCGAGTTGAAATGGCGAGGACAAAAGGGAAGAGGTGAGGGAAGGAGACGCAAGAGGAAAGCATACTTGGTCACGCTCTTGGTATCCCCGAATTCATTCCTCTCGACTACTTGACGGAATTGTAGGACGGCGTGCTGCTTGGAGGTTGAGGGGTGGTCGATTGGGATGTCGACGACCTGTTGAGGTGGGCAGGGGAGGGGAGAGGGAGGTGGGAGGGTGGAACCAATGGTGGAGAGAGGGCGAACGAAGAAGCGAGGTCAGCGAGAGGAGAGGGAGAAGCGAGAGAGCGCAAGGACGTACGATCCGATCTCGGCCTAGGAGGTAAGCACTTTGACGATGTACATGGATGAGGTCTGTTCGAGCGTATCAAGCGAAGGTATCAGCGAGCAGCCCTATCTACCGCGTCCCTCAACTCGAAGCGAGAGCGGGACTCACCGACCTGCTCCTTGCCCTTGAAGACGTACATCCTCCAATTTTTGACGGGTTTCCTCGCCTCGGGAGGTTCGTTGTACTTGAGGACCACGCCGCGGAGGGTGCTGTTTGCGAGTTGCGCGAGCGAGAGGCGGAAGGAGTCAGCTCTGCTGGTCGTTTCCTCTCACTACAGCAGCAGGGCGAGCAGGGAGACAATAAAGAGAAGGTAAAATACATACTTTGTCTCTGCTGCCAATGCGCCCGAGGGAGCGAAATTGGGTTCAATGGGCTTGACGGGCTCCTTGGCAGCTGCTTCTCCTCCTCCTCCTGCTCCTCTGGCTACCCCTGCCGCTCCAGCCCCTGTAACGAGCTCTTGCTGAGAGGGTAAAGGACCTCGTTCCCTGTCCCTTTTGTCGAGCTGGAGGGAAGGTCGTCCGGGACTAGCAGCTCGAGGTCGCTGCTCCTGCTCCTCCTCGCGTCGTCGTCGTGGTGGAGGACTCCTACTCCTGCTCCTGCTCCTGCTCCTGCGATCATGATGATCGTCCCTCTCTCTCCTTGAGTTGCCCCCTCTCCTGTCGTCGCGCGAGTCGCGGTAAGAGGAGGAGGAGCGCCTGTCCTTGTCGTCAGAGTATGAGTATGGTCGTCGAGGAGTAGGGGAACGAGAACGAGAATGGGAGCGGGGGCGGGAGCGGTAAGAGTCTGGAGGGGCCATAAATTGTGTGGTGTAGTGTGCTGTAGAGGAGAGACGAGGTGATGTGACGTGCCAGAGAGAGAGGGAGAGAGAGAGAGGCGAGAGAGTTGAACGTTGAACGTTGAGTGAAGCCCCTCTCTGTCTGTGGTGGTTTCTGTAGCTCGCTCTCAGCCAAGTCGTCAGTATAGAATCGAATCTGTCTAAGTTGAACGAGTCTAACTAAGTAGAACGAAAGAGGCAGCACTCGAATGTTTCGGGAGCATGTCGGGCGAGGGATGAGACACTTGGCTGCGAATGCATGCGAAAGGAAGGGGGGATACTGGAGGTTAGCCATCTCTCTCATCTCTCATCTCTCATCTCTCATCTCTCATCTCTCTCTACACTCGCACTCGACTACATACTTCTCTCTCTCTCTCTCTTTCTTACCGAGCTGGGCCCGAACACCGAAGCACACACCTCGCGCTCGCGCCTCGTTCGCCTCGTTCTCGCCCTTCGCTCGTCTCGTCTCGTCTCGTCTCGAGCCTTTGTTCGCCATCTCTCTTGCTCTCCCTTAGCTTCCTCTTCCAACTCGTGTCGACTGGAACAGCAGCAACAGCAGTACATTACTGCTCTACCAGGCTACACCAGGCTACAGATCTCCCTCTCTCTCCTTACATACTGCAGCGCACAGGTGCGTCTCTCCCTCTCCGCCGTCGTCCGTCTCAAATGTATATTCCACTCACATTACACCAACAGCAACAACGACAATGTCCTCGGCACCTTCCTCCTCCTTCTCCCTCCCCGCTCAACCTCATCCACGCCTCCCTTCCATCGCTCAAATCCACTCCGGATCCGCCTCCTCATACCGTCGCGCCTCTGCTCTCGACATCCCTCCCTTTCGTCCTCCCTCAGAAGGGGGGCCACCGAGACGATTAAGTACAGGAGGCTTTCCTTCCGTCTTTGCTTTGCCTGGAGGTCAAGAGAGGGAGAGGGAAGCTCCTCAGGTCGTCGAAGGTCTGGGGATCAGAGGAGCCGAAACGGAGATGGAAGTTGCAACCACGGGCGCTCCTGCTCTCAGGGAGAGTAGGAAAAGGAAAAGTGATCCACAAGGCTACTACGGAGGAGGAGACCGAACAGAAGAGTGCGTATCTCCTCCCAGGCGTACTCTTCGCAAGTCTCGGCGCTAACCCTCCCTCCCGAAACAGTCCCTCGGCACCCATCAAACGCGAGCCTTCTTCCTCCACCTCTTCCTCCTCTCCCAAATCACTCTCCGGTCGAGATTCCCCCTCCCAAACCAAACGACCCCGCACCGCCGGCCCCTCGCTCGACTCTCTCGCCTCGGCCGCTTCCTCCATCCTCTCGCAACAATCCCACGCCCACTCGGCCTCAGCCATGCAAGGCTCCTTCCCTTCCTCCTCCTCCTCCTCCTCGCTCGCTCCTCCTGCTCCTTCCCCCAATCTCAACACCCATTACGCCCACGCTTCCTCGCCCATTGGTCTCAATTTCACCGACGCGCGACAAGCCGAGCAGGTTCAATTGACGATGAGCATGCGGGACCAACAGATGCGGGAGATTGAGCGCAGGAGAGCTGGTGCTGGTGCTGGTGCTGGTGCTGGTGCTGGTGCTATGTCTTCCTCAGCGGGAGGAGGAGGAGGAGGAGGAGGAGGGGTGCAGGGATTGAACCATGCCTTGGGGAAATTGAGGGCGGGTAAGGAGAGGGCTAGCGCCGAGAAGGAGAAGGAGAGGGAAGAGGCCGCTACGTTGGGCAAGAGGAGAGGTGGGGATGCCAGGGAAAAGACCAAAAATTTGACGGTCGTGACGGGGTATGGAGGGGAGGCGGCACAGGGAGCTTTGAGGAGCGCGCCGGCCAAGGTTTCTCAGATCCCTCCTCCTTCGGGCTCGGGTTCGACGAGTAGAGCCGGTCCTCCGCCGCAGACTGCGTACCCTTCTTATAGGGAACAACCACCGCCTCCCTCCGCTCGAGAGCGTGACACCCCTCCTCAGTCGCAACCCTCAGCAGCAAACGGCCATCGTCGTGGACCTTCCCTCACGACCCTCCCTTCTCAACATTCTCCCTACCCCTCCGTCACTCACTCGTACCCTTCCACCTCCTCCTCTTCATCAACTCGTCACCTCCCTCCACCCCTCCACACCTCCCGGTACTCCCACGGCAGCAGCACCGGCCGAGATCGTTCGCCCCCTCCTCCTCTCTCGCAACAGCAGCAATACGCCTCGACCTCCTCCTCCTCCAACGGGCCACCCGTGAGCTCGGGAGCTCAATACATCTACACCAACGGTGGTCCCCTCTCCCCTATCCCTCGTCTCAGTCTCGCACCAGGCGATCCACGCGCCCCCGCTCCCCCTCCTCAATCCGCTCGGCTAGACCCCCAATACAACACCCGCGATGGCCCTCTCCTCTCCCCTTCCACCTCCACCTCCACCCCCTCCTCCGCTTCCTCCAAAACGGCCTTCCTCTCCCTCTTTTCAACCTTTTACGATTCCCTCGCCGATTCGCGCATCCTGAGCAGAACGTTGGAGGGGCAGATTGCGAAGAGTAGTGCGTTGTTGAGTACGTTGCAGGAGTCGGGACGGGTGGTTGAGGAGGTGATGGAGAGGGCGAGAGGGGAGGTTAGGGGGGAGGTTGGAGGGTTGGAGGCGAGGGTGGGGAGGTTGGAGAGGTTGCTCTGTGGTGGTCGAGGTGTGGGAGGAGGTGGGGAAGTGGGAGGGGGAGAGGAGGAGAAGAGGCAAAGTGTTTGGGAGAGGATGGAGAGGTTGGAGAGGTTGGTGGAGGGAAAGGAGGGAGGGGAGAAGGGTAAGGGGAAGGGGAAGGAGGCGGCGCCGGTGCAGGAGAATGGGGAAAGCAGTGGAGAGGATTCAGCAACGGTTGACGGGGGCGTTAGCGCTCCGGTCGTAGAGGAGGAGGAGGACCAGCTGGACGAAGCGGAAGAGCAACAGGCGATGGAGAAGTAGAAGCCTGAGCGCAGAGACATTGTAGCAGCAGCAGCAGTAGTAGTACTCTTATCGTCGATCCGTTCTGATGCAGTAACTAGTCTTTCTTTTCGTTGCTTCGTTCTGACCGCCATTCGACTGCTCTTGCCCTCTCTCTCACGAGCACCTTCGCCGAGCTCTCCAGCGCCGAGCGCCGAAAGTAGGGTCCAAAGCAAGCTGCATCGTATCGCACTACCTTTCAAGCTATTTCTCGTCTTTGCTACGAGATATATCGATCCAGCGCGCGCCTTCTAAAAAAGGAAGAAGGTCAGCGCCGAGGTCATCGAGCAGCTTTCTGCTGCTCTGTAGCTCGCAATTGCCCTTCGAGAACTCGCGGTCCGATCCAGAAAACATGCCTTTGCCACCGAGACCTTGACTCACTCGTCCTTGCTTGGCTTTTGCAAAGGCTCTCTTCCGCCTGGAACGCCGAGATTTCGTAAGCGCGTTGCAGAGTGTCAAACGGGGGGCTGTGGTGGAAGGGGGGTGAAAGATGGGGAGTTGTGCGTCACGGAGAGGTTTCGAACGGGTTCTAACGTGGGTGGAACGTCTCAGAGGAGGCGGAGGCGAGTACGGCGGCTGCGAAAAAAGCCGTGGGATCAGCGAGGGAGCTCATTTCGGCTCCAAGGAGCGTGTGGAGGCAGGTCGAAGACTAGATTGACCTTATGCGCTGATCAGAAGCTCGTTTTGCCAAAGCGAGAAGGGTAGGCGACGAGGCGAGCAAAGTTCGGCGATGAACCTGCGAGGGGCGAGAAGGCAGGTTAAGGGCTCCTCCTCATTCCGTGGCA
The DNA here is from genome assembly GCA_003054985.1 of Leucosporidium scottii. NCBI lineage: Eukaryota > Fungi > Basidiomycota > Microbotryomycetes > Leucosporidiales > Leucosporidiaceae > Leucosporidium > Leucosporidium scottii. The sequence goes on from MWVB01000135.1 coordinate 5,071, forward strand.
GTAGCAGCTCAATGGATACAGGATCACCTTTTCCTTCCCTGCACAGACCCTCCCTCTGAGCCTCATCCGGCCTCCAAGGCGCTACCGCTGACCAGTGACCCCATCTCGCGGTGGCTCGTTGTCTCCCAAATATCTTCGTAAAGCCACGATGGAGTGACCTCAGGTCAGAGCACCACTTGCAAGCTCTTCCCGACAGAGGCCTGAAGTTGAAATGGTGCATAGCATCCCACGCCTCACGGCAGCAAGGATCCAGCACCTCGGTAGCGAGCGCCATGGGAAATTCGATCACAACCTCGGGGTCGACAAGCGAGCCTTCCCTGTTCGCTTTGTCAAGCGCCATCCTGCCAACCACTTCCAACTTAGGCTCAAATACCAGCTCCGTAGCCCCCTGCACGGCGAGGAATAGCTTTTTGGCCTCGATTTCCTCGGACTGGAGAAGACTAGAGCTTTGAGCTGTTGTTGGACTGCAGCAGAGTGAGGAAGGGACTCACGAGCTTTCGGTGCTTCACATAAAGCTCGCCTAATATCTGGGCGTCTCGAATGAAGGTGAGATGTGGCTGCCGAGGAGTGCGAAGGCCGTCAACTTTCTCGGCGCTCTTCTTTGGGCGAAATGAGAAAGTGTTGGCTCACATGTTCCACCCATACTCCTCTGATCAGCTTACGCTCCATTCTGAAGAGCTGGCTGATGGAAAAGAAAGAGCAAGAGGCGGCAGGAAAGAAGAAGAGATTCGCTCGGTCGTTCGTCTGCTCCCTCCTCCGAGGATGAGGCCTCGATGAGGTCCCAGCTCGGGGTATGTAAGCAGCAGCCGAGGCAAGCAATACTGAACATCAGCGCACTTCCGGTCTTGACCAGCTTTCTCCAGGAGGAGAGTGTACAGCACAGTCAGCCTCGCCGTCCACATGCACCGAGCGAGCGCCGAGCGAGCTATCGCCGAGCTCTGGAAAAGCGCGAGTGAGGACCCCCGCTCGACTACAGACACGCAAGAATGGCCGAGTCCTGGTGGGCAACTGCTCTTTGTCCACTCAAACGAGTTGAGTTGTACCTCGGTATCTCCTTCGTAAGCCTTCTCGGCGCGGCCAGGGGCTCGGCGCTCAATTGTATGTGAGAGAGGCTACAGACTTCAAAGTCTTGGAGCGCTGGTGGTGCAGCTCACCTTTGCTCGATCTCGCTCTGCAACTCGGAACTCGTTCTGCACCTCTTCAAACCTCGCCTCCCCCGCGAACTTCTCAAGCGCGCTTCTGAGTTGCACCGCTCTCCTTCCCGCTCTTTACCTCGTCTCTCGCTCGTCTCTCGTCTCTCGCCTCCGCCCTTCGCTGCACCTCTTCTAGCAGCATATCCACCTACAGCGCATCTCTACCACTCAACCACCACCTCACAACTCCTTCAGCCCGTGGATGGCTCAGCCCATCAAGCGCAAGCTCGTGATTGTCGGCGATGGAGCGTGCGGCAAGACGTCCCTCGTCACTGTCTTCTGCTGTGGAGAGTTCCCGCGCGAGTACGAGCCTACCATCTTTGAGGTGATCGCTCTCCCAACAGCAGCTGATGGTGCGCGTTTGGCTGACCTGCTTTCCCCCGCGCCAGAACTATGTAGCAGAACTGAGGTTGGATGGGAAGGAGGTGCAGTTGGCATTGTGGGATACTGCGTGAGTATCTCTGTAGCGCGTTGGCTGGGCTGGTCGGGAGGTGCTCAGGCGCGAGAACGGGAAGGGAACTGTGCGAGCGACGTCGCGTTCCGTCTTCTTGCAGGCTCTGAGGGCGCCGCACGAGCTGTGGTCTTTCGCATCCAGATCTGAAGGGGTACAGCTCGTAGCGCGCGTCTCCAAAAGACTGCAGGCCGCTCGAAGGAGCTCGTGAAGCGGGGAGCGATCACAAAGGCGCATCCGTCCGCGGCTACTGGGGCGTGGAGCGCTAGTAGCTGGGGCGGTGGGTGTCGGCTCTGTTGCTTGCTGTACCCCCGAGCCGCTGCATGCTCAGCTTGAGGCTGCCGAGCCGTTTGGCAGCTCGCTACTGCGGGTGGAGAGTGCGCGACGGACTCGTCGATGTACTTCACCTTGCTTGAATGGCTAGCTGGTCACGTACGCTCACAGACCGTTCGAGCGATGTTGAAGTCGCTGCCGGCTTCGTTGGATGTGCAGCTGCCTGCTGCCCGCCGCTCGGCGCCGAGCCTGACGAGAGCTTCTCGCTGACCGTCGTCGATCGAAGGCGGTCGTCGTGGCAGGCGTCTGACACGCGACTATAGGGAGCGAGGCTCGCATTTTCGGCCCAAGGCAGCATGCTGTTCCTGTGTGATGGGCAAGGGGAAGCCTTCTCGGTCGAAAGAGCGCGCCGAGGCGTCGTCTTTCCCTCAAGTAGGTGGGCTGGACTCCCGCTGCTGCGACAGCGGGAAGAAGAGCTACGGACCGATCACCAGCTGCATGCAGGACCAACGTACTCGCTGTAGTTTGGAAAACGTCGAACGGGCGCCTTCGGCCGACTTGAGGGCATTCGACCTCTCATCGCGCAAAGGTTCCTCCGCCCCCCCGAATCTCGAGTTGACCCACCTCTCCCCATCGCTCACAGGGGACAAGAAGAGTACGAGGTGAGTTCTGCAGAACACTCCTCTCCTTGACCCTGGCCAAAAGCTGACCGCGGCCCGTCCCCTCTCCCAACAGCGCCTGCGCCCACTCTCCTACGCCAAATCGCACGTAATCATCATCGCCTTCGCGTTGGACACGCCCGACTCCCTGGACAACGTCTCAAGCAAATGGATTGAGGAGGTCAGGCAACTCTGTGGGCCGAGCATCCCCGTACTGCTCGTCGGATGCAAGAAGGATTTGAGGGATCAGGCGGGAGGAGCTACGGCCCATGGCTTCGTGTCGACCGAGCAGGTGAGCGGTGCCCATCGATTGTGATTCGCTCTAACCGAGCTGATCCTCTCTTCCCCCTCGCTCGACTTTCGCTCCATTCCCTCTCTTGCATCCCATCACCGCTACCTCGACTTCTCTCTGACCACCAACCATGTGACCTTGCCTTTTTCCTTCTTGCCCGGCATCATCCTCTCCGTCCCGCCCACGTTCATGCTCGGCTTTCCCTCCTCCGATGCCGTCTCGTCCAGGGTCAACGTACGGCGCTCGAGATCGGGGCCAAGTCGTATCACGAATGCTCAGCACTGCTGAACGAGGGCGTGGACGACGTGTTTGAGAAGGCGACGCGAGTAGCGATGGTGCAGCGAGGGGAGGGGGAGGCAAAGCCCCGAGCACCGAAGGGCGGAGTCGAGGAGAAGGAGGAGAAGGGAGGCTGTGGCTGTGTTCTCTGTTGAGAGAGGTGTAGATGGATAGTTACTTCACGAGGAGTGCGGCTGCAGTACAACACATACGATCATCCTACTCCTCAATCGAACGGGTCAATCGAAAAGATACGGCTCTGTCCCCGCCTTCCGTTCAAAAATCGGCTGAGTCGCGAATAATCTCTTTCTTCTCCTTCGTCTTCAGCTCGCTTCTCGCTACTCTTTGGATGGACGACGACGATCCGGCTTTCGATTTCGGGAGCTGGTGTGTAGTCTGTGGGCGACTAGTCGAACCTCCCGTGTCGGTGCAGCAGTCTCAGCACGCTTCGACTTCAGCCTCTTCTTCGCCCGCGCATTCGCCCGCCCTCTCGACTCACGCTGGTACCAACAAGCCCAAACGGCAAGGGAGCGTGAAGCGGAACAAGAGCAGCTCCAAGCTACATGCGCACAGCAGGACTCGGAGCGGCGCACGTTTGAATCAGCTGGGGCCGAGCACGCAGATTCACAAGGGCAAGGATTCCTCGCACAAGACCAAGGACTCGGGTACAGGGGAGGGGCGAGGAGTTGGGGATCACTCGGGTGGATCAACTCCTCCGCTTAAATCGAAAGCCGAGCAGCAAGCCGAATCGGCGCCAGAGGAGGAGGAGCTCAGCTCCCTTTATTGCTCACTCGAATGCCAGCGCGAGGACCAAGCAGGAGCATGGACAGCTACAGCAACTCAAACTTCACCACTAGTACGACCAACAGACCCTCGTCGCCTCTCCTCCTCTTCTTCGATTCAATCGGCTACATCCGCATCGCCCCTCAACTCGTTCGCCGCCTTCCCTTCCCATTCCCACCCTTCCCACGATGCTCTACCAGGCGGTCTCGACTTTTCAACTCGTCGCAACTCTCGTGGTGCTACCTACCGCCCGCTCTCGATGACGAGGACCCTCAGCAACGACCAGGGGGCCGCGGGCGTCGGGTCACCTGCTTTCGGGATGGGCTCGAGTAGAGGCAGTTCTAGCAGCTTGGTGGGGCTCGGAGACGAGGAAAGGTCTGCATCAACCGAGAGGTCATTCCGTGAGTCTTTGCTCGTCCCTTCGCAGAGCTACAGAACCGCTCCGTTGCGATCTTTCTCGATTGAGAAAGGGGAAGCAGCGCACGGGGGCTGGTCTAGGTGGTGGGGCGGAAAGACTCGGGCGGGCGACATTGGGAGGACAAAGTGTTGACCCTTGTGTTCAACTACAGCTCGACCCTTATCCTCCCTCTCGGCTTTACGAGGCATGACTCCCATCCCGACTCCCACCCCTCCTTCTCCGACTTTCCCTCCTTCCGTCTCTTCACCATCCAAATCACGACCTTCGGGCAGTCGAACGCAGTCCGACAAACCGCCCTCTACCGCTCGCTTCGCCTCACCATCACTCAGCAGCGAGAGAGACGACAGCCGAGGTCGCCGAGAGGATGAAACGCCTGAGGAGCGGGAGAGGAGGAAACAGGAGCGGCGGGCGAGGTCAAGAGCGCGGAGGGAAGCGAACGGGATGGGTATTGGCGCGCCGAGCGCGAACAAGATGGCGCAGAGTGTGCCAGCGAACCTCGGGTTGGGTCTGGAGGAGGTGAGTCTGCTGTTTCGTCCCGATTTACATCTCTCAACTCGACTAACTCGGCTTCTGTATCTACAGCTTCACCTCTCTTCTTTACCCACACGCCCGTCTGGCCCCTCACCAATCCCTTCGCGCACGCCGAACCGAACCTCCTCCTCCGCCTCTCTCGCCCTCATGTCCTCTTCATTCTCAAAGTCCTACAGCGGATCGGGCGCCCAGTCATTCGACTCGCGCTCCACCTCTCGCTTCCTTGCGCCCAAGGTCACCCGAAGTGAGAGCACCGCCTCGCTTTCGGGCTTGAACGCGACGGGAACGATCCTCCCTCCATCGGCATCGGGTCCCGGAGACGCCTCTTCGCCCTCTACCTTCATCCCTCCTCCGCCACGACCACCAATGTACTCTCCCACCCACCCCCGGTCGTCTCTCTCGATTCCTCCACTCCTCGGCGCGGGAGCAGGCGGCGAATCCTCCTCTCCCTCAAGCACCGCTACCTCCTCCTTCACCAACTCGCATCAATCCGGTCACTCTCATTCCACATCCCACTCATCTCGCTCCTATCTCTCCTCGTCGGCCGGCTCAGGTTCCAACTCCCACCTCACCAATCATCGAGAGCGAGGACGAACGACTCGCGGCCTGCAGATGACGCCGAGCAGTTCCTCATTGGCTGCTGCTGGAGCGGAAGGACCTGCGATGCAGCGCTCGTCCTCGGGACATGAAAAGTCTCGCACGCCGAGGAAGCATCATCACCCTGCTCCGCCCGACCGCGCCGCCTCGACACCCGCTACGATCCGTCGTCCCTCCATCTACCAAACCGCTCCTACCCCCTCTCCCCACCGCGCCTCGTCTACCTCCGGCATCGGATCTCCGGCCCGTCCATCAGCGCTACAAACTCCCTCCCTCTCTTACCTCACCGCCGAAGCCGCCGCCGAAAAACCTCTCTCGGCCAAACAGAGGAACTTTAGTTGGGACAACTTGGGCGTCAAGGCGTATCACTCCCTGGATTTGGATGAGGTGCGGGCGGCGAAAGAGGAGAAGAGGGAGGGAGGAGGAGGCTTAGGCGAGGGCAAGCCACCGGCTTTGGGGCAGCAGAGGGCGAAGAAGAAGCTGTTCCACTTTGCGATGGATGATGAGGAGTAAGGTTATTGGGGCTTGAAGAGGTGGAGCGAGCGAGCAGGAGGATAAGGCTTGCCGGGCAGGTCGCGAGGGGGAGGAGGAGACCGAGGCGTGGAGGGGACCAAGACTCGAAGCTTTGTACACCACTAGCTCGTTTGATCAAATCATGTTGAGGCTCTTATAATATTATAATCACCTCTGTCCACTATGAGCGAGCCACCGAACCCATTCGAGCCTGACCTTCGCTGCTTCGAAAGTCGCCGAAAGAGACCGACAGCATCCTTCGAGTTCTTCTTGGACGACGCCGATCCCGCGAAAACTAAGATGTAGTTCGTTGCACCAAGTCCCCACTTGATATCTCGATACTCAGAGGCGGTTGCAAGGATGGAGTCCGTCGACGTGAGACGCCGCCGAGATCTCATCAGAGGCCATCTTCTCGAAATCTCGCGGAGCCAACTAGCACTTCATTTCACCCTCCGCAAAACGACTAAAAACGCTCACAGCTATAAGCACCCTCACCCTTGCAGCCAGGCATGTCATCGTCTACAGGGCTTTCACCCGTCGAGCCCAACACTCCGAGTCTCTTCTCCTTTTCTCGGCGCTGACCGTGGGCCGTCCGGATCTTCATTCTGCACGCTACAGGTAAGACTGCATGACGAGTAGGAGGACTCTGGATTGTGAGGCGTCTTCGGCAATTATCACCTATCGAGGTACAGGCTCCACCGAGCAGCTCTCCCCTACTTACGAAACCCAACCTCGCTGTCTTGCAGTTGTGGTCGTGGAGCTGCTTGATTGGCGAGGAGATCGTGTCGCTGCTGCAGCTCATGAGCCCACTTTTACCAGCGCCGATCAGTAGTGGTGAAATTGACCTCTGAAACCAACCACCGCTAGACGAAAGTGGTGGTAGGCGAGCAGACGCGGAACTTAGAGGTTCGGCTCGGTCGGAGGATGGCGTACGAAAAAGGTTTCGCTGGGCGCTCCCTTTGTACCTCTTGGGCCGCCAAATTTGCAGGCCGACTTGGTGCTGTAAGGCCAGGCTGAACCTCGGTGCTTCGGCTTTGAGATTTCGCGAGGCGGGTGGCTGTTTCTGTACATAGGAAGGCCACGCCCTCGGCCGAGACTCTCTCGCTCTGAACCTCGCCCCCCCGTGGGACCCTCGCCCTGCTCTTCATGATCAGAGCCCAAAGGCGGGGTAACGCAAGAACTCAGAAACGTCCGAGCGCGAAAGTCTCCTCCCTCAGCTCGCGCACGGACGTCGGCTTCATTATAGAGGTTCGAGAGTGAGGAGCTGATGCTTCCCGAGAGTCTACAGAGTCGCTGTACCCCTACAGACGCGCCCACCGGTCGGCGAATCGCCTTTCATGAGACACGCTTCCCCTTCGACTTGACGAATATCTCGCTATCTCCGAATTGAGCTTCCACGTCTTCTGTAGAGATTACCAGCGCTCCAGGAGTTGTACGTGAGGTGAAAATGCATTGTTCGTGATCATCTGCGCACGAAAAATTGCAGGTACTCTCGCGCTCGGAGCGAAAGGCAGCGAAACGAGGGTGGTGTCCGAAGCCGAGTTGTCCAGCGAGACGAGTAGCTACCGGGAAGAGTAGTAGCTATTGTACTGATATGTAACCTGCTGTACTCGACTCCGCGCCCCGAGCTGAAAATTCGAGTCCGATGCATCGAGAGCTCATGCAAAGGGCGGAGGACTGCAAGCGCTTCTCTTCCTCCAGCTTCTCCCTCTCTCGCTTAATCTTCTCTTCCGAGCGGCTTGACGGTGTGCAGAACGGTACAGGAGCACCCTCCTCGCGTCGCGCCGTACGTGTAGCTCTCTAGCTCGTGTCAACGCCCTCCGACTGACCCACTTCTCGTCCTCCAGCGGCTCCCAGCCCTTCCCTGCCTCTCTTTTCCCTCCTTCCCTCGATTCGGCTCGGCGTACTTTGACTAGTCCGCACGATGAGTCTGTCCGACCTACACATCCACTCTTCGCCCCACCACCGCCTCCGCTCGACGAGCTACAACGCCAGGCTTTCTGCCGCCGACCAGAGCTACTCGACCGTCCCCGACCTCTCCCCGGCCGACTACAACCAGTGGGGGCATCATGGCATGTCTCCAGAAGTCTCGTACAACTCGCACAGCTTTGCACACGATCCCTTCGACCAGCTGATGGAGGAAAACGCTTTCCCCGATGAGTTCGGCTGCATGCCTTCCGTCGTGCCCGAGGAGCCTCGACAGTATCAACCAGGACTAGGACTCGACATGGAGGTTGATTTGGGCCAAGCCGAGCAGCAGGATCAGTATGGCGCCGCTCACGACGATGTTGGGTCACTCGGCGGGCGAGCGCGGACGAGGCTTCAGAGTCGGTCGACCAAGAGCATTGTAAGTAGTTTCATCTCGACGATTCATTGCTGCTCGGAAAGAGTCTGAACGCTGTAGCTCATCAAATTTCGGTCTTATTTCGCCCAGAACACGCACTCTGGCTCCCAACCCTACCCCACCAGCTCGCCGTCTTCGCCGGCTCGATCTCGCTCGGGCTCGTTCCGCGTGCAGATCCCCAACTCGATGTCGTTGGCCAGCGGTCAATCCTCGCCAGGCTCGGCCTTCTTCCCAGGAGGGCTTCCATCGCCCTTCCGCCAACCTTCGACCCCTTCCTCCGCAACGATGGATCCCGCCCACTCGGTTCGCTCTTCCAGCCCGTCGAGCACCAGCTCCGTCTCGGGCGTCGCCATGTCGCGCATGGGATCCAGCTCCGCCGCCAGCTCGGTCTACGGAGGCGAGGCAGGAGGACCTGCGACCCCTTACCGAGGCGCCAACCCGTCTTCCGGCCGAGCCAAGCACCTATCGCATTCGCGTCGCCCTTCCTCGCCTACGAAAGGTGGTCGCAACGCCAAGAAGCTCACCGACTACGACCGCAAGGCCATCTGCCTCTACCACCGTCAGCACCCCACCACCAAGCAGGACGACATTGGCGCTCGGTTCGGCGTCGAGCGGAGCACCGTCTCCAAGATCCTCAAGCTCAAGGACAAGTGGCTGGCCATTCCTTCCGACGACGAGGACGACGACGAGCCTACTCCAGCGGCCTACTCGGGCACGCTCTTCCCCTCGGCGTCGTCGACTTCGAACGATTTCGTCTCCCCGCACTCGACCCCAGATCCTTCCGCCGCGACTCCCCAGCAGTCGCCTCCTCCTCCCACCCCCGTCGCTCCTTCTTCCTCCACCATGCCCTCCACTTCAACCTTTTACCTCAAAACCTCGTCGACGCCCCTCATCAGCGGCGGTCGCTACCCTCAGATCGACAACGAGCTCAACAGCTGGGCTCGCGGCCAAGTCGCCTACGCTCGTCTCGACGACGAGACGCTTCAGGCCAAGGCGCGTGAGCTTGCTCAGTCGATCAAGGGCTGCGAGGGCTTCAAGGCCAGCCACACCTGGCTCGACGGCTTCAAGCACCGCGCTGGCATCTCGGGCGGCACCTTCCTCGACATGCTCAGTCCCACTTCCCGCGATCGCGTCAAGGCAGAGGACGACATGTCGGCGCTCGGAGAAGAGGACGAGGGCGACGAGGTCGTCGAGGATCAGGACGACGCCGATTTCGAGGAGAGGGCGACCCGCGGTACTCGCTCCAAGCGCCAGCAGGCCGTCTCGGCTCGTCGAGAGTCGTCTCGCCCATCCACCGCCGTCCCTCCGTCCGCATCCAAGATGGAGGTCGACTCGCGCACCCCTCTGCGACCGGCGTTCGGCGATCAGGACGAAGCGACGCCTACCCATTCTCGGGCTACCTCGGCCGCCGCTGAGCGGCAGATGTTCGACAACATATATCGCTTCAGTCCGACTCAGCGCTACGACGAGCAGCAGCAGCAGCAACAGACGACCATCACCCGCTCGTCGACCATGCCGCTCGGCAACGGCCATCAGTCGGTGCACTCGACGCCTTCTCGCCAGTCGTCGACGCACGCTTCGCCCAACCCCATGGGCATGAGCAATTACTCGCCTACCGACGGTTCGGCCTACCCCAACTACACCTTCGGCGACGGGCAGCTTCCCACCTCCTACTCGACCAACGACCTCACTTCCTACCCGCTGCAATCGCCCTTCCAGACGAGCTCGTCCCAGTCGTCCTTTGGGCAATACGCAGCGGCACCAGCGGGCTCGGGTCACAACTCGCCCGCGCCTTCCTACCACCAGCATGGTCGTTCCGGCTCGACCGCTTCTACCACTTCTTCCTACTCGGGTCTCACCGCCTTCTCTCAAAACGGCACGGGTACGCCTCTCACCGGCTCCCTCTACGGCTCGTTCCCCAACAGCCAGTCGAACCCCAACTCGGTCCCCTCCACCCCAGGCGGCGGCCAAGCAACAGGCTACTTCGGGCACGGTCCCGACGGCACTCAATCGCAGCTCCAAGCGGCTTTCGTCTCGAACCAGCAGCAGCCCACCTCCCCCTTCCCTTCCTACGGTCAATCGGCTCAGCCAGCTCGTCGCGCCACCATCTCGGGCGGTCTCCCCTTCGGCAGCAGCAACCACTCTGTCGGAAGCGTCGCCCTCGCTCCTTCCCTCTCGCTCGGCCCTTCGATGCGCAACACCTCCGATCACCAGCAGCAGCAGCAACAGCAACAGCAGCAGCAGCAGCAGCCTGTCGCCTCGTCGGGCAAGCAGCCCGTCTCGCTCGAGCAGGCTCGCGCATCGCTCGAGACGGCCTTTGACTACCTCAAGTCGGCCGAGGCGCAAGGATTCGCCGAGCCCAAGGATCTCCTCGTCATCTGGGAGCTCAAGGAGAAGATGGCCGCCGCGCACAAGAAGCAACAGCAGGGCGGGACCACTCCCTCCGCATCGTCGTCGTCCTCCAATCCGTTCAAGGAGGGCGGCTTCCTTTCGTTCCCCACCAAGCATCGTCGCGCCAAGCTAGGAAGGACTCAGAGCGCCAGCAGCATCGCCGGGTTGGGTGGCATGTACGGCATGGGCTTGAGGCGCAACGGCAGCAGTGTGTCGCTTTTCGACTCGTCCATGGGCGTGATGGAGGAGCAGCGTTGAGGTCTCGTTTCCATGTACCTCATCTCCTCCCCACTCTCATTTTCTTTCTCTCATCCCTCGCATTGCCTTTCCTCATCTCATCCCTGTCTTTCACACCTGTTTTCTCCCCGCCGTCCTCTTTTTTGCCACATCATACCCCTCTTCCTTCACTCATCTAGCTTGAAAACTCACAACCTTCGTACCCCACCCTTCGCGAGTGATGTGGCGAGTGGCTCAAGACGAGATGAGGGGAGAGGAAAGCCGTCGAGCGAGCACCAGCGCCGAGCGATATTCGGCGGCAGAGGCCACGACTTGCAGGGCGCGAATACTGTCTGTCCGGAGCGATGTCACAAGTGAGCTTTTCCGCCTTGTGATGACTTCGGAGCAGCCGCGCAGGCGCTCTCGGGTGCAGACGAAGCTCGCGAAATGATCGCCGAGACGGCTTTCTGAGCGCCAAAGGGCGATAGAGAAAATTGGCCGCTCGCGTTCATAAACATGAAATCCGCTGATGCTCTCACTCTCCGTCGGTGCCGCCACAAAGGTCTCGCTGCCTGCAGGAGATTCGGCGCTGCACCTCGGCGGCGCCTCTGCCGAGACCCGAGATCCCGTCAGATGTCAGCGAGGGTGCAGTACGACACGAATGACCTCTCGAATCCATCCACCTGCCTGGCACAGCCCGCGCAGCTCTCAACTTGTGCTCAATCGCCAACGGAGCAGCTTCGACTTCGCGCTTCGTCAGCTCTCTCCTTCCTTCCGCCACCTCCTCGTCATGGCACCGGACTCTTCTGCACCGCTATTCACAGGATCTACCGTTACTCGACGTCCCATCAACCTCGGAGGACAGCAAGGATCGTCCTACAGTGCAGGGGCAGGCAGTGATACTCTCGTTGAGCGAGCGAGGAAAGAGCGCGAAGGGAGGGAGCAAGCTCGAAAGCGGGAACGAGCAGCCGCCAGGATACAGGTAAGTGCCGATCGGATGCTCTGCTGCTCTCGCGCTGTAGTAGGATTGTAATGATTGATAGCCAGAGCTGACGTACGCTTCACCGTCCCTCAGGCCTTCACTCGCGGCCGACTGGATGCAGCAGCTACCAAGCGCACCCTCAGAACAGAGTACGATACTCTTCTCTCGACCAAGTCGGCAGACCCAGCGACCGTCTTGCAGGCGACTCGTCTGCTCGTCCTCTTGTTCGCAGAGCGCGAGGAAGGGGACAGGAAGAGGGTAGCAGCATGGTGCAGAGCTGTACTCGGCCCTGCTGGTGGATCTATGGGTGAGCTCTCACTGCTCCTTCATCTACTCGGCGCGCTACTCACGCAAGCTTCCTCCCGCCTACGCCCACAGACAAGACGCCGTTCCTCTTCTCGCTGTACAGCGCCGCGCCGGAAAGTTGGAGCGTCCTCATTCGTCAAATGACCTACGTTCTCTTCACTCAAGCCACGAATCAACCTTTGTGAGTCATGTTGCGCCGCCGCTGCTCGCTCCGAGACCGTCTGCCGATGCTGACCCTTTCGCCGACTTGCAGCACTTCACAAGCACCCCTCTTCCTCGAGATCACCAAAATCTTGAGTGATCCCAACTCCTTTGTGAAGTGGAAGGTTGCCGGCAGGCAAGGAGTGTTGCCGATCGAGTACCTCGTCGAGAGGGGATTCTGGGAGGGTTTGAGGAAGCTGCTACTGGCTATAGTGAGTTTCTTGCGCTTTCTAGGTATTGCGCATCTGCCTGACCTTCCCCGCCTCACAGCCGCCCGAGCATCGCTCGCACGCCACTCTTCCCGGCGCCATTGCCCTCTCGGTCCTCCCCTTGAAGGCCTTTCCCCCGACTCCAGCTCTCAAAACGACCTCTTCGACCACCTCTCGACCCCCTACTCCATCTCAACCAACTCCGCATCGCTCAAATGCGCTTCGCTCCCTCACATTCTCCATTCTTACCGTTCCCCTCCTCCCTCACCGAATTCCTCTCGCCTCCCTCACCTCCCTCATTTCCTCCCTCCCACTCGAAGAGATCCTCCTACAAGCATCGCACAGCCCTTCTTTCGCCACTCAACTGGACAACCTCAAGGCGGAGCAGGCGGCGCACCTGCTCGCCAATCTACTCGCCTTCTCGAGCAAGCGTGTGGCCAACTTCTCGAGTGGAAAGGTCCTCTCTGGGTACCTCGGGACACTGGGCACGTTGATGGACAAGCTGCCCGAGGGGCTGTTCAAGGTCAAGAAGGACGACGACGACGGCGACGCAAAGGGCAAGGGCAAGGAGAAGCACGAGGTCATCATCATCGAGGATTCGGACGACGAAGGCGATGGCGACGAGGGGGCTGAAGCGGTGCAACGGGCAAGGGAGCGAGTCGGAGCAGTCCCTTCCAAGGACCAGGATGGCGACACTTCGATGAACTCGCTGCCTCTCCCCCCCGCTTCTCCGTCCTCGGCACCTGCCCCCTCCCTCGATTCTCGCACTTTGTCCTTCCTGGAAGTCCTCCTCAGTCGAGACCACCTCACTTCGTTACTCGCTCTTTCGACTCGCTACTCCTCAACCAGTCGGCCCTCACTCTCCACTTTCCTCATCGCCCTCCTTTCTTCCTTCCCCACTCACCGCGACACGATTCTCAACACCATCATGTACTCCTCAACCTCTTCGGAACGCGGCGGTGGACTCCTCCGCGAGCTGTACCGAGGTTACGTCCGCTCCTCTTCCCTCGGCCGTCTACTCTCCGCCGAGGCCGAAAGGGGCAGCGTCATCATCGCCGCCTTGAGCGACGCCAAGTACACCTCCGACTGGTCGACTCTTATCCTCCTCTCCGAACTATACTCGCGCTGCCTCCTCACCTTGGGCGACGACGAGTTCTTCGACTCCCAAGGCCAGCGCAACCCGCTGAGCTTGGACGAAGTGACGGGGTTGAGCGGTGTGTTGAGGAATCTCGCGTTCGTGTTGTACTGGATGGAGGGCGCGGTGATGCTGGGGTCTGAAGAGGGAGGCGAGGGGAGGGAGGAGCGGAAGGTGGTCGGAACGAGGATGGGGGTCGAGGCGCTGAGGACGTTGTGCACGGCTCTTCTGCAGCAGATCTACGCTCGAGAGTGAGTTTTGGGTCTTACTTCGTCTTCAGATACGACGGGCGCTGACCTATCCATCGAATTTGCTCTCTTTCCTCTACTCTTCCCCACGCTCCTCCTTCCGCGCCCTACAGCTCCCGCCGCTCCTTCACGCCCGAAGGCCACTGGCTCATGACCTCCCAATTCGACCTTGCTTCTTTCATCCAGACCGCCATGTGAGCTCCTGCTCCCGCTCCTTCCCTCTTCTCGGCTCGGCGCTGACCGTTCTTCCTCCTAATCACAGCTACGAAGACCAGAAGCTCGACGCCGACGATGCCGAGGAAACCAGCAATGCGATGGAAGACGAGATTGCCGAGGATCTCAGGAGAAGGAGGCTGCCTTCCACGCTCTCCAAGTCCAAGGCAGGACTCAGCAAGAGGCAGCTGGCGTTCGTCAGTCCCCGATTGGGCGTCTTGAACAACAGTAAGCTTTCAAACGCTTCTCCGCCTGGGAAGCCATGACTGACCTCTCGCTTCTTACTATCCTCACCTCTCATCCAAAACCCGCGCTTCTCAGTCCCTTTCGTCATTCCCTTCGAGACTCGCGTAGCTGTCTTCCGCCAGTTCATCGAGAACGACCGTACTCGTCTCGGACTCGAGCGAGGCCGCTACGACCGCCGCAAGCGCTCTCGAGCCGTCATTCGGCGCACTTCCATCTCCGAGGACGCCTACGCCCACCTCAACGGTTTGGGACCAGCGCTCAAGGGAACGATTGAGATTGTCTTCATCAACCAATTCGGCGAAGAGGAGAGCGGTATTGATGGAGGTGGACTGTTCAAGGAGCTTCTGACCAGGTGAGTTGCTCGCTGTTTCTCTCCTCGCTCTCCGAAGCTCTCTTCTGCTCGCTGACTCGCCTCCTCCTCCTCTCTTCACATCTCGTGTGCATCTTTCAGCCTCTCGAAAGAAGCCTTCGACACCGACCGAGGGCTTTGGCTCGCAACTCAAGAGCAGGAGCTCTACCCCAATCCTCACTCTTACGCCCGCGAGTCGACTCAGCTCAGCTGGTACACCTTCATCGGACGCATTCTCGGCAAGGCACTTTACGATGGCATCCTCATCGATGTCAGGTTTTCGAGCTTCTTCTTGTCCAAGGTGAGTCGCCGAGCTTCGGGGTCGAGCTGAACGCGAGCTGACTCTCTCTACTATAGTGGCTCGGCCGACAGAGCTATCGTGAGTGGCGAAGTTTCCCTTATTGCTGCGTCGATGATCGCTGACCACCCTCCCGCTTCTTCCCACAGTCGACGACCTCGCCTCGCTCGACCCCGAGCTCTACCATGGCCTCATGATCCTCAAGAACTTCACCGGCGACGTCGAGTCGGAGCTCTCACTCAACTTCACCGTCACGGATGAGGGTGAGCTCGACCTCCTCCGTCTCTTCGCGTGCAGAGCTAACCCTTTGCCTCGCAGACTTTGGGATTTCTCGCACGATTGACCTCATCCCTGGCGGAAGCGAGATTGCCGTCACCAATGAGAACCGAATCCAGTACATCTACCTCATGTCTCACTAGTGAGTCGCTTCCCTTCCTCGCCGACGCTCATCGACTCGGCTCGGCGCTGAACCCCATCCCCTTCGGTCTCTCATCTCAGCCGCCTCAACGTGCAGCTTGTGAGTGATTTTTCTTCGTCGGTCTTCCTCTCCCGCCGCTGACATCATCCCCTCGCTACAGGAGAAGCAATGCTCCGCCTTCTTTGCTGGACTTTCGGAAATCATCCCTCCTCGCTTCCTCTCCATGTTCAACCAGTCTGAGCTCCGTGTCCTCGTTGGTGAGCCCAATAGCTATCCTCACACGTGCTCTGCGATCGCTGACCTTCTTCTCAACCCCTCGCAGGCGGAGTCGACCGTCCCATCGACGTCGCCGACCTCCAGCGGAACACGGTATACGGCGGCTGGGAGGGCGAGGAAGCACACCCTACCATTCGGGCTTTCTGGCGCGTCGTCAACTCGTTCGACGCGACGCAACGCTCCAAGCTCGTCAAGTTTGTCACTTCCTGCGCCCGCCCTCCTCTCCTCGGCTTCTCGGAGCTCAACCCCAAGTTCGCCATTCGCAACGGTGGGACCGACGAGACGAGGTTGCCGACCGCGAGCACTTGCGTGTGCTTGCTCAAGCTGCCGGCGTATAGCGACGAGCAGAACCTCAAGGACAAGTTGCTTTACGCCATCAACTCGGAGGCTGGCTTCGATCTTAGTTAGCGAGGCGGAGGCGTGGTCGTAGCTATGTAAAAAGCTGTTGATAGTACCCTGGATTTGCACAGACCATCGGTGCTAGGCAGGTGCACGGCATCGCAGAACGAGCGCGAAGCGAACTCGGCGCTCTCTCTCCGAGCGGCTGGCCGCTGACCAAGTTCAAGCATACGGGGGCACGTCTCAGTAGTACAAGGAGATAGTACACGTCCTCCTGGGACCTCCAAACCCTCCCACTCGTTCTATCCACCTCGCCGTTCCCTCCAGCTGCTCGGCGACCGAAGATTACTTGCGCTTGAGGACCTCCTTGCGACCCTCGTCGCTCGTCTCTGCGACACCGCGCATGATGGTGAGCTTGCCGTGGGAGATGGCTGATGTAGCAATCTTCTTTTCGAGGGTGGTAGCGTGTGAAGAGGTGTTCTTCTGCGAAAGGTGGACAGGCCGAGTTAGTGGCTGAAAACGATGCAGAACAGGCGCGGGCAACGCACCCTTTGGATCATGGCCCTTGCTACGAGCGCCTCCTTCTTTGGTGGGATCTCACGGCCTGTAGAAGAGCGGCGAGATGAGCTTACAAAGTTGAGCGAAGCGCAAAGAGAGGGACGGCGCGACTCACGGCCCTTCTTCATATCCTTGGGCGTCACCTTCTTTTGTGTAGTAGATTTCACCTTCTTGGCCAATTTCGTGTTTCCTTGAGGCATTTTGATTCAGTGAATTCGAAGACGAGGAAGACAGTAAGAAGCCAACCTTGTTCGAGTTGCGGCTTGGACTTGGACTTGTCGCTGGGAGAAAGCTCGCTCGCCTACACTCGACTCCAGCGGGTCACTTTCGCTTTCTATTCGGCTACACATTCGCATCTCACTTCTTTCCCCTACCCTCGGCCCTTTGACTTTCGCCGGCCGCTTCAACTCAGCTCAGCTCGCTCCCTCTCGTTTCGTGTTGGCATGAGGGACGTTCGTGTGTGCATCGTAGGGGATGAAGGTGTAGGCAAGAGTAGCTTGATCTCTTCTCTTATCAAGTGAGTACTCTGCTCCCCTACATGACTCTCGGCTCGAAGCGGATGAGGCGTCGCCGCGGCTGCTCTCGCGTTGCTTCTCGGCTTCGCTGTAACTGGCGCTGTAGCAGCAGCGGAAGTGGCCCCTGCTCAAGAACAAGCTCACACACCTTCCGCACATCCGCAGGGAAGCCTTCGTCAAGCTCGCGCCGCGCACCACTCTGCCCGAGGTCACAATCCCTGCTTCTGTCACCCCTGGTCTCGACGTTACTACCCTCATCATCGATACTTCGCGTACGTATCTACCACTTCTCCTCTGCTCACCCCTGCTCGACCGAAAGCTGACCTATTGAACCAAACTCCATCAGCCCGACCCGAAGACCGCTCTCATCTCGTCAACGAGATCAGGAAGGCCCATGTCGTCGCTATCGTCTGTGAGGGATTTTCTAGAGCTGTAGGCAATCGGTCTGAACCCCGCTAACGCCCTCGACGCCTCCCACAGACGCCATCGACAACCCCAACTCGTTCGACCGGGTCCCAACCTACTGGCTTCCTACAATCCGCTCCCTCGGCGTCAACGTGCGTATCCTGTTCCCGTAGACTACGACTCGCTCTGAGCCCCGGCTGAGCTCGTCTCTCTTGCTTCCCCTCATTTCGGCGCTCCCTCTTTCGCCTATGCTCCGTCCTCGACTCGACTCCACCCACAAACAGGTGCCCGTCATCCTCATTGGCAACAAGATCGATCTGCGACATGGTCAGGTTACGAACCAGGGACTTGAAGATGGTGAGTCGGCTCGCTTCTGCGCC
Organism: Leucosporidium scottii; assembly: GCA_003054985.1. Lineage (NCBI taxonomy): Eukaryota > Fungi > Basidiomycota > Microbotryomycetes > Leucosporidiales > Leucosporidiaceae > Leucosporidium > Leucosporidium scottii. The sequence goes on from MWVB01000135.1 coordinate 23,086, forward strand.
CGTACTCGTTTCGGCTTCAGCTTTCTCAGGCTCGGGCTGGTCGAGTTGAGATGGTACAAGCCAAAGCTGACCGGTCTATCTGCAACAGAGATCCTCCCCATCATGCAAGAGTTCAAGGAGGTCGAGGTAAGCCTGCATTCCTTGATTCCAACCGCATCTCGGCGCTCATCCGCTCTCTCCCATCTTCCCCCACGACGTCCATCTACCTCACACCCGACACTCTCTTTGACCTCGGCATCTTAACGCTCCGCGCCATCCACCACCAGACCTGCGTCGAGTGCTCCGCCAAGATCCCGCTGAACGTTTCGGAGGTCTTCTACTTTGCGCAAAACGCCGTGCTGCATCCTACTGCACCGCTCTACGACACTAGGGAACATGTGAGCTGATCTCTTGGCGCTTGGCTTTGCGATCCGAGCCGGCGACGAGTAAGAAAGGCCTCCGCCGAGCCGAAGCTGACGTCCCTCTTCGCTTCGCTATTCCCCCCTCTTGCTCTCGTCTCTTTCCATCTTCTCTCCACACCTTCCCAACGTTTCTTTTCTCCCCACTTTCGAACCACTCGACCACCCTCGACACTTCTCCTCCTTCGCTCCGCCTCGCTTTAGACCCTAAAACCCTCCTGCACAGCCGCTCTCTCCCGCATCTTCCACCTCTGCGACATCAACAAGGACGGCCTCCTCGACGACGACGAGCTGAACGACTTCCAGCGCATCTGCTTCGACGCACCACTACAAGCCCGAGAGCTAGCGGGCGTGAAGGAGGTTGTCGCGCAGCTCGCTGGAGAGGGAGGAGAGGATTCGACGCCTGGAATTGTCGATGGCAGTTTGACGGAGCAGGGTTTCTTGTGGCTACATACCTACTTTATTCAGAAGGGACGGTTGGAGACGACTTGGAAGGCGTTGCGGACGTTTGGGTATGGCGAGGATTTGAGCTTGAGGGAAGATTGGCTGTACCCGAGGTGAGTCGTTCATCTTTCTCTCTTCGAGTCGATGGGGGTCGAATGGGGTCAGACGAGATGTAGAGTCGAAAGGAGACGGCAGTCGAGAACAGGAGGAGCGCCGAGCGTCAAGGCGGATCGAAGAACGACATTGCTGACTTTCAATCTCTCTGTTACGCACAGATTCGACATTCCAAGCGACTGCACTGCCGAGCTCAGTCCCAAAGGCTACCAGTTCTTCACCGACATCTTCGAAACGTTCGACAAGGTAAGCTCGGTCTCGCCACCTCTCTTGTCTTCCCTCTCACAGCCGCTGACCCGCCTCGCATCCCCCTTGTCACTCCATTCTCGCTCTTCTAGGATCGTGATGGCGCCCTCTCACCTCAAGAGCTCGAAACCCTCTTCTCGACCTCTCCAGGGAACCCATGGCTTGCAGGAGGCTTCCCCGAGACGACCATCACTAGCGATTCGGGCGCTGTGACACTTCAAGGATGGCTAGCGCAGTGGTCGTGAGTACTGTCGCGGGACGAGAAATAGCGCCGAGGAACGAAAGCTGACCGCGGCTTCAATCTCTCCCTTCTCTCGCAGTATGACCACCCTCCTTGAACCACGAGTCACACTCGCCTATCTCGCCTACCTAGGCTACCCACACACCGCCGCCACCTCGACCACTCCCCTCCCCTCCACCTCGGCCCTCCTCATCACCCGCCCTCGAAAACAGGATCGCAAGAAGGGTACCGTCCAGCGACAAGTGTTCCTCGGCTACGTTCTCGGCGCAGCGGGAAGTGGCAAGACGGCGCTGTTGAAGAGCTTTGTCAGCGGTGGAGGTGGAGCGGGTAGGAGGGGATTAGGAAGACATGAGCCGACGATGGGAAAGGGCAAGACGGTGGTCAATAGCGTTGAGACGGGTGGTGGAGAGAAGTACTTGGTGGTGAGTCTGTATTGCATGCGCTCGAAGATTCGAAGGAAGACGGAGCTGACCCTTCTCCTTCGTACTCGGCGCCGACAGCTTCAAGAGTTCGGCAGCAACTACGAGAGCGAGATGCTTCGGGCACCCAAGAAGCTTGCACTGGCCGACGTGCTCATCTTTGTCTACGACTCGAGCGACACCAACTCGTTCAGCTACATCTCAAATCTGCGGGTGAGCTCGTTTCCCGCTTGCTCTCGTTCGGCGTTGAGCTGACTTGCTTCCGCTTCTCCCTCTCTTTACCACCTCCTTCGACTTCTTGCCCTCTTCCAACAAATTAAACAGCAACAATACAAGCTCGATGACATCCCTTCGCTCTTCGTGGCGACCAAATCCGACCTCGATCTCGCTCAGCAGCGCCACGAAGTCCAACCGGATCACTACTGTCGACGATTGAGCTTGCGGGTGCCAGTTGCGGTGAGCGTGAAGACGGGAGAGCTGGCTGGCGTCTGGGATACGGTCGTGGGGATTGCCATGCACCCGTGAGTTTCGATCTCTCGCTCGAGCTCGGCGCCGAATGCTGACCTTTTCTCGGCTTCTCGCACCGCCAGATTATCGGCCATTCCCGGTGGAGTGACAAGACCAGCCAATCGACTAGGGACGTATCTGTACTGGACTGCAGGAGTCGGTGGAGTGTTGGCCGTGGGATTGATGCTCTACCGAAGAGCGGGAGGAGCAAGTTGGTTTGGCCTTGGATCGGTCAGGAGTTGATGTAGTGCATAGGGATAAAGATAGAGGGGTGATACTCGACTACAAGGATATGTCCCGAGAGAGAAGAGATGCAGTCGATGCATCCGAAGCGCCTTCGCAAGCCGAGCGCACGATCCCCCCCCTCTTGTCAAAGTCTCGTCGCTGGACTGCAGCGCCTTTCTCCTTCCTCCGCTTGCACCTCGTCACATTTTTTGCACCTCTTTTCACGTCCAGCTTCTTCTCCTTACAACTCTACACGCCTCACGACCCCGCCCTGTTACACGGCAACAGCCTAACGATCTACACGACTCGCAACAGGTGACGTTTGGCTCAACACCTCGCTCGAATCGCTCGCTTTCGTCGACTTCCCTGCGACTAGATCAGCAGCCAAGATGGACGATGATATGATGGACTCGCTCAACAGCGTACAGTACCAGCCCCTGCAGCAGTACGAGCCGCCCCAAGGGGGAGAGCGCAAGTTGGACCGTGAGTCGCCTCCTCATCAATCGGCGAGAAGTAGCCCTTTGTCTTGCGGGAGTGGACGTGGCAGAGCAGCTGCAGCGTTTCAGGAGCTGTATAAGGCTGCAGAGACGTACCGCACTACAGCTTGAGGGACAGCGTACTCGTTGCAGAGGCGCTCCCCCTCGCGCCCGAACTGCTGACCGCTCGCCAGGACGCATCCTCTGACTTTCGCAGCGAGTGCCGAGCGCTAACTCAGACTTCTATTCTGCATCCCTACAGTCGTCTTCATTCTCGACTGCACGGGATCTATGGGCTCCTACATAGCCTCAGCTACCACCAATATCGAGCTCATCGTCGAGAACATCCTCTCCTCGGGCAAGCTCCCCAACGCAGAGGCTCTCCGCATCGGATTGATCGCGTACAGGGATTATCCGCCGCAGGACAACTCATACATCACCAAGGTATGGCCCTCGCTCTCCCTTTCGCCGGGTCTCGGCGCTGACCTTCCCCCTCTCCCGCTCGCCCCACATCTCTCCCTCTCCTCGAATCGTTCACACGGAGCTCAGTCGTTCGACTTTACTTCGGACGTCTCTCGCATCAAGGAGGATCTCAAGACGCTCTATGCTTCGGGAGGAGGCGACGGACCCGAAGGAGTCACGGCTGCCATGAAGGCTACGCTCGAGCTCTCGTGGCGACCCGACGCCTCCAGGATGGCTGTACTAGTCGCCGACGCGCCGGCACACGGTATCGGAGAGTACGGAGATGGATTCCCGAACGGTGGGCCCGACGGAGAGGATCCGCTGCTGCTGGCGAGGATGATGGCTTCGCAGGGAATCAGTCTGGTGAGTTCCAAATCATACTGCAGCTCAACACCTGTAATTGAGGCAAAAGGGGGATCAAAAGCAGCCAGACGTCTGTTGGAGGGGAGATGAGCTCGGGTCGAGCCGAAACCAACGCCGAGGTGTCGATTCTAGAGCTGACCTTCCCTTTCAACAGTTCGTCGTCGCCTGCGAACCCGCCTGCAGTGGCTACCAATTCGCCACCGACTTCTTCAGGGCTGTCACCGTCATCACTTCGGCCGTCCTCGTGCCCCTCACCACCGCTTCCCTCCTCTCGCACGTGATTGTCGGTTCGGCGCTCGAGCAGATGGACATGGATCGCTTGATCAAGGAGGTCGGACTTGCGGTCTCGGAGAGGGTGCATGGAGGTGTGGGGAGCGTCGATGATGTGGCGAGGGAGCTGCAGGAGAAGTTGATGCTCAGGGGAGAGGCGACCAAGCAGCTGACGTTTGAGAGCATCCATGTGAGTTGTTCGGTTTCCGAGTAGCTCAGATCTCGATCGCTGACTTCTTGCGACGGCCTACAGCGCGAAACAAACGAGACTCGCCACAATGTCGACACCTTCGTCAACGCCGAGTCCCTCGCAGCTGCTAAACCGAATCTCAAGAAGGTACCTGCCATCTGTCACATCTCTTTCTGGCGACCTTCATTCACTCCTTTCCTCTACGACAGATCATCGGCTCGCGTTTCACCGAGAAGTACCTTCAAACTCGCTACACCTCTGCCTACGCCGCGCGCACTGGTTCCACTCCTTCGTCCTCTCTCTACCCGGCCATCCCCACCCGTCCAGCATCGTCCCCTTCGCCCACCGGCTCGCCCTCGTCACCGCCGCGCAAGGTCGTCAGCGAGTTCAAGCCTTTCGCTGCGAGCTCGGGGCTCAGCATGGCCAACACGGCGTTGGGCGCCAACGTTGAGGAGGACATGACGGATGAGAGCAGGGGAATCGAGTTGAAGTTCTCGGGCATTTCGCTCGAGCAGGTGAGCTCCTCTCGCTTTGCTTCATTCGCAACCCCCACCGTGCAGTGCTAACGCCTCCCTCTCTCCCCGACAGGCCAAGCGGATAACGATCGCTGCGGCATGGAGGACTGCACCACCGAGGGCTTGATCTCATACCGAGCTGCAGGTATCTACAAGACGCTGTTTTTGCTTTGCCTCATCGCTCGTTTTCCCCTTTCGTTCAGTCTCGGCGTTCGACCTGTTTCCCACCCCACTCCTTGTTTGATACCCTCGTTCTCCTCTGATAATTGACGCTGAGATGCACCATCCGCTCGGACGAAGAGAGGCTACGAGAAAAGCGAAATAGGTCGACTGCTCTCACTCCGCGCCCTTGTCTTTCGCAGGCGCTGCAGTTGAATTTTCCGCCTACGGTCTCCTCATCTGGAGGCTTTTCAAGTGACTCGCAGCGCCATGCACCACCTCAATGAGGCTCAGTCTTCTCTCGGCGACGCGAGCAGATGCGTTCGTCACTCATCGCCGAGAGCCTCGAGAGCTCCCGGCTGCTCTTCTAGAGGTGGCTCCTCGCCCCGTGAGTCAATCGTCCGCAGATCTGACCAGATACATCTCGTGACAAGGGCTCTCGAACTAAGCATAGTCCCGATATCAAGCTTCAGCGCGCGACCCAGCTCGGCTTTCACCAGCCCAGCGTGCCGGGCGCTCCTTTCATGCGTCCTTCAAGGTTGCTCGTCTTCCATCCACCGTAAAACTGGAGGTGGCTGATCAGTCCTTGCTCTTTGAGATGAACGAGTCGAAAAGGAGGAGCTCACATCGCCGTCCTGCGCTTGAACTTCCTCGTTTCCAACAAAGCACTTCCATCCCCCTTCGCCAACTCGAGTCGATGCGCTGGCGTAAAAGGAAAGGTAGTTCTTGATAGGGATGAAGCGGTTGGAAGGGGTCTCGTAGGTCCAGATGCGAGAGGCAACCTTCTTCGGCGACGAGGCGGGCGTCGAGGGAGGAGGAGAGAAGTCAAAGTATGTAGCACGACCTTTCCACTGTGATGCAACGGAGCGTAAGAGGCTGTTCGGGTGGTCCAGCGCAATTCTCAACGCTTGGAAACGCCTCGAGAACGACGAGTGCTCACCTCGCAGAAGGACGACTTCGCCGAGCGCGAGAGCAAGGAGGTCTTGACGTCTGAGGGAGGAATGTAGTAGGTGGGGGGATGGCTGCAAATGTTGGTCAGAAGTGAGGATTAATACTGCTGTACCCGAGCTGCGCACCTCGTCTCGAGCACCCTGTAGCTCGCTGTTGAGTCAGCGAGGACCGTCTCTTCCCCTTCGGCGCTCGTCCAAACTACCCGGAGACGTTGAAGAACAGGCTCTAGCGCAGGAGGACTACAGCGCAAAAGAAATAGATCAGTCATAATAGCGAGTAGCCGTGAGATCACCCTCACCGAGGGTAGTCCCAGACGTTTTCTCGGGCCAGAGGAGCACTCGGTAAGGTCGACATTGAGGCTGAGACTGCAGCTAAGCGTAGAGCTGTACAGGTGGCGCGAAACGCGGAGAGACGAACAAGAGCAAGCAGGATGAGCTCGACGGAAGTGCAAAGGATTCCAAGTTATGGCAAGAGGGAGAGAGAGCTCTCGGCGATCGCCCCTCCGAATCGAGCGTAGAGCCCCCTTTCGAGGAGACGGAGGAGTGTAACGACCTACCTCGCAAGATCAAGACATCTATCCGGATTCCCAATTGCTCGATAGCTCCTGCCCAGGATGTGCAAAGTCGACGCCGAAGTAGGGAAGGCGAGATTCGGTGTTACCTTTCGCGCGAGCAGAGAGTCGCTTGAGCTTTACCTTACGTGCTGATTCATTGTGAAAGGATTCCGGTGCATTCCCTACTATTTCCGTGCACACCACCCACGTCAAGATCATCACAAGACCAGCAGCCAGCGGCTCCGAGTCGGCCGAACCCCTTTCACTTTGGAACGAGCCCGGCGCCGACCAAACCGAGGAGGAGCCCGCTGATCAGCCGAGGGGGAAGATCTGGCATGGTGAAGAGAGTGTAGAGGTGCATGGCACCCTGTCCGGCGAGGATGGCGTAGTCAAGAGGTGCGAGAATGGGGACGGCAGCGATTCGGAGGTAGTTCAGGCCTGTGCGAGAGCTTCGTGAGCGGTCGGCAGCGAAGGTAGACAGTGTTGCTACTACTCACCGAAAGTTGCGTACATGAAAACGCCTGTAGGGGACGATGTACGTATGAGCGACGAGGTGAGGGGCAGCCGATTAGCCGTCGCGCTCGCGCTTCGACCTGTAGCTCAGCAAACGCACCTTGGTACCATCCCTTGAGAGCAGTCTGAGCCTCCCGTGTCTCGCCAACATTCGGAGACAGAGTAGAACGGCCCATCCTGCGAGGAAAGGAGTGTGAGGTGGGGCATGCAAGCAGAAGAGGGAGCGAGACGTACTGCAGGTGACCGACAGCAGTGAGCAGACCGACAACTCCAGCAGCTTGCAGTGAGAGGGAAGCCATTTCTTCGAAGTGAAGTGCAAGAGCACAAGGAGCAAAGGCCGAGTCTTGAGTCCTGAACTCCGACTGCTCGCTAAGCACAGCTCCGAAACACCGACATGGACTTGGATCCACCGCCAATCACCAAGGCTTACTTGATGTGAGTGCTCTGCTGCTGTAGCTCCACACTCGCTCATCTTCAGCTCCCACAGCGCTTCGACAGCGATCAGCGTCGCCGTAGTGCGTTTCTGCCTCCGACCAGCTCACTGAGCTACAGCTGACCTCAAGAATGTACAGCAATGTAATGTTGTTACTCCCCTACAACTTTACTTCACCTACCGTTCAGCCATTGAGCAAGGACAGGTGCGTGGTGCTCGCTTGACGTCGTGGCTGCTCGTGAGGGAGTGTAGGAGTGCTGTGGGAGCTCGGCCAGCTCGAGGAGGACTGCTTTGAGTGTAGAGAACTATTGGCGCACGTGCCGAAGGCTTACCGGGCCGCGAGCACGGCCACCAGGCGCGCACACGAGAGCTGACCTCTCTCGTCGCCTCGCTGCAGCTCTGGAGGATAGCCACCACGTTCTTGTACTGGGGACCGATAGGACTCGACTTTGTATTCCACCTCTTCTTCTTGTGGGTGCTCCACAGCTTGATCGGCCTGCTCGGCGGACACGCTGACTCTTCTCCCTCACAGTGCTCGCTACTCGAAGCTGCTGGAGGATGGTGCTTTCCACGGTCGAAAGGCAGACTACACTTGGCTGCTGATCGTGTCTTGTACCCTGTTGCTGGTGAGCTCGCTTCTTTCTTCCTGCTCGGCGCCGAGCTGACGGCTCGCTCTCGCAGATCCTCTCGCCCCTTTCGCCCTCCCCGTTCCTCGCCTCTCCGCTCTCTTTCACCGTCAGTGCAGTTCCCTCTCGCTCCCACGCTCCCGTCTCGTACTCTCTCCAGGCAGCTGACCTGCCCTCTCGCTCAACAGCTCGTCTACCTCTGGTCGCGCCTCAACCCCGCCGTCCGCCTTTCTCTCTTCGGCATCATCACCATCACCGCGCCATATCTTCCTTTCGCCCTTTGCCTCTTCTCCTGGGCTCTTGCGAGCGGTGGATCGTCAGGCTGGGGACTTGGCGTGATCATGGGCGATGCGCTGGGACTGCTCGCTGGTCATTGGTGGTGAGTGGCAGATGGAGGTGCGATTAGCGAGGTCAAGCTCAACGTTCACTCATCACAGGTACTTCTGGACCGAGATTTGGAAGCGAGAGCGAGGAAGTGGAGGAAGGAATTGGCTCGAGACGCCGAGGATTCTGTGTGCTTCCTTCTCACCTAGCCGCTGTACGTTTGCTGACCTCCTCATTTGACAGTGTTCGACTTCTCGATCCGCCAGAACGCTTGAGGGAACTGGAGGAGCAGGACGAAAGGCAGAGGGCCGCTCTCGCAGCGCAGGTTCGATAGCAATGAAGCTCGCTGTTCAACTCGAGCACGGCAGACAAGATTTACAGAACAGCTTCCGACTATCCACTACGCAAGCTTACACGCCTTGAGCGAAAAAGTGTGTGATGAAGTTGACGCCGTCTGCAGGTAGGAGCAGGGTCAGCTCGGCGTTCGCTTTTGATTGCCAGAATCAGACTCACAAGCACTCGGCGTGACCTGAACGACGTCCCCTCGCCTGAGCTCGACATTGGGGATCTCTTGCGGCGAGAGACCCTGCGAAATGGCACAGCAAACTCAGCTCTTGACTCGAGGACAGAGTGCAGAGCGAGACGCACCTGAAGGTATGCCAGCACGCAACGGATGACCGAGGCGTGGCCAACGAAAAGGATATCAGCCGGCTCGCGTTCCAACTCGAGGATGACGGGCTCCAATCTGCGCCGAGCGGGAAATCAGCACTTCCTCGAAGGCCGAGAGCGAAGGAAAGCACTCACCGGACACTGAGGTCGTGGTAGCTTTCTCCTCGAGGGTAGCGATGGCTGTAAGGGTACAGCTCGTGGTTCTTGAACTCGTCTGGGTACCGCTCCTGGATCTGCTCGTGCGTGAGGCCGTCGACGTCTCCCGGATTGAGCTCGTACATTTGCTGGCGTTCGACGACCTTGTAGCCGAGATCCGCGATGGGCTTGCAGGTGGAGAGACAGCGACGGCGAGCAGAGGTCCAGACCTGTATGTGAAGAGGCGTGAGCAAGCCCGCGAGGGGCAGAACGGAGAGTCCTTGGCTCACAGTCAATCGTCGCTCCGAAGCCTTCTCTCCGGCCTTAACGCGCTCTTGCAGCAGTTCAGCACGCTTGTTGACGATAAAGTCTCGCAGCTTGTCGGCGTAGTCGAGTCCAGCGGGCGAGAGGTCCGAGTCGGCCTTGTACGAGTGCTCGATGAGGGATTGGCCGGACTGCAGGCCAACATGATCAGCGGTGGTCCAGAGACGTATGAGACAAGGTACACACCCTCGCGAACCAGATAGTACGCTTCTTGTGGTGCACGTTCATGAGGAAGAAGACGATTCGAGACTGGAGGTAGCCCCGAATATTGTTGACGACGAGACGCTCTCCGACGTTGTAGATCTTGACGTAAGGGTTGTTACTCGTCTCGATGGTCTCGTACCGACGCTCGTGCTCGGCGATGCGAGCCATGTAGGCCTTGACGGCGAGATCCGGATCCCAGCCTTGGAACTGTGGAAGCGAGAGGTGAGCTTGGAGCAGGTCGGGTGCAGTATAAAGACGTACATCGGGCGAGCTGATCTTGACGGAGCGAATGTTGGCCTCGACGATGTCCTCACGAGTGCAGATGTTCTCTGCGAAGGAGCGCCGAGAGATCAGCTTCGTTTCGGCTTGGGCTGCGAGGCCGCGCATCACTCACCGATGAAGAAAACGTTGATTCCCATTGACTCGAACTTCTCCCTAACTTCCTTGCGCACAGCCCTTGTGCCGTTCTGCGAAGATGAGAAGGTGGTCAGCTCGACCAGCTCTTCCACACAGGCGCCGAGCGGACTCACGTTGGCGTCGTAGATGGCCACTTGACCTCGCCCCTCCGAGAAGAACTTTGATACATCCTCCTCCAGGCTCTCCCGGACTCTCCTTCTCATCTCCTCCGTCTCGGGCGTTCGACCACTCGGGTTGAAGTAGTCTGGCGGCAGCTTCTCGGTCGGTCCCAGCACTCGTCGACGGTGATCGCCGAGGGAGAAGACTGTTGGTGTGATTCGGTAAGCTCCTGTAGTGCTCCACGAAGGTATAGGGAGCGAGCAGACCCTCTGTTTTGACTCCCAGCCAGCGGAGATAACGCTCGACACTGCGCGAGACGTGTCTGTAGGCGAGAGTGATGGTTAGCTAGCAAGCTACTCTGGTACAAGCCTCAAAGCTCACGTCTTGCCACGAGCTGCAGGGCGAACGAAGAGAGAGCTAATCAGTGAGTGCTGCCCCACGCGCGCTTCCGCTCCTCACGGGACTCCCTGGAAGCCTTTCTGTTCGAGCTCAAGCTGCCTCAAAGTCCTCACCTGGTAGTCCTACGAATGCGAGCAAGATCTTTCCGGCTGTAGGCATGCCAGCGAGTCAGCGTCATCTCGTTCGAGCGGCTGGGCGCCAATCCCGCCTTCCGCTGTAGGGCTCACCATGCCAGAGCTGTCCAGAGTCGGTGACGTAGAGAGGTGCTGTAGTATGTAAAGGGTCAGCCTTGCTTCCTTGCCGAGCAGTGAGGCGACTCACCGGCCATCCTGAGCGATCAAGTTCAGGAGACTCGCTGAGGAGAGCTAAAAGTGCAGAAGTAGTGCGAGGTGTGGGGTCGTATCGCGAAGTTGAGGAGCAACGCCGACGGTCAATACGGTTGCTGCAGCGAATGAACGAGGGGATGGGGAAGAGTGAGAGCGCTACCGCGCCCTGCTTCGAAGTTCACTCGAAAGCCAGGGGTCAAAATCCACATAAGTGCCCGTTACGGGGGGGCGACCATGCGTTACAGGTTCTGAGGAGTGATAAAACTGGGGTTGACCGAAGGCTGCAGGAGCGTAGAAGCCATTCGAATTTCGGTGCTCGGCGCTCGACTCTCGAGGGCTCAGGCTCCGGCCTCCAGTTAAGAGTCCAAGTCGGAGAGTTCTATGGATTCGAGCTGCAGCAGGTGGAACATGCTTTGCAGGCGTTCAGCTTGTGGCTGACCGACTTGTGTGCTTGCCCAGGTCCAGCTCGGATTCGGAACCGGCTGCTCGGCGGCGTGGTCAGAGCTGCCGCTGCAAGTCAACGGAGGCACCAGAGACTGTCCCGGCAGCGGTTCTGAGCTTGCCAAGTACTGTACTACAAGACTGTACTTGAGCCGTGACCAACCGAGCAGGAGCCAACTCCGCCAGGCAGAGGGACTTGGGACTCGAGCGAGGTGAGCACCGAGAGCCGAACTTGCACACCATGCTGCGGAGCTGCAGAGGGTTGGAGCACAGAGCTCAAGACTTGGGTTAGGGTTAGGGTTAGGGTTGGGTTAGGGTTGGGTTAGGGTTAGGGTTGGGTTGGGTTAGGGTTGGGTTAGGGTTGGGTTAGGGTTAGGGTTAGGGTTAGGGTTGGGTTAGGGTTAGG
>MWVB01000136.1:0-23043 GCA_003054985.1 Leucosporidium scottii
CCAGCACCCCCCTAATCATCATCGACAATCTCCTTCACCTTGTCGACCCATCCATTAACCTTGTCGTTCTTTCCTTCCCGCGTGAGCTTCGAGATGTGGGTCAGGACGCCGCCTGCAACGCCGAGAGCAGCTCCGCCGGTGAGAGTCCAAGGTATCGGTACTCGACGCAGGAGGATGGCGGTGCTGGTGAGCTGTAGATCAGGGCAAGTATTTCAGCGAATACTCCTGCTACGGACGGCTCTCCAAAGGCTACACGACAACTTACAGCTCCCAATGCACCTCCGATGAAGGCATAATCATCCTCCCTCCGCTGATTAGCATCCATCTTGATGCTCGTAGCCTTCCTCGCTACACCTTCGTCATTCATTCCTCGCATCGTAGCCCAGCCCACCCCTCCCCCGATGAGAGATCCAACACCAAATGTCGCGATTCCAGCAGCTCGAAAGATAGGCGAGAGGCGGAAGGTAGGGCGACGCAGTTGGGAGAGGACAGCGAGTGGCGGAGAGATGAGAGCGAAGGTTTGAATCCCTGTAGCAGAGCAGCGCGAGAAACGAGAAGAGCGAGATCAGCGAAGGGAAAGGACGCATGACCGCCTTGTTGTAGGTCAAAAGAGCTCACCTCGTTGGACGTAGTGTAGCTGTACTTCCTGATAGTCCCGCTGAGCGTTGCTTGTACGGCTGAGGATGGACATGGCGAGATGAAGCGGCAACGAGGATGACGAAGGAGGGAAAGAGCGTCAAAGGGTCGGATCGAGGTGCATGCAAGTTATGGAGGCTCTCCGAATCAGCGGAGCGTGTAAGAGCAGACGCCAACGTCCGTAGAGCTGCTTCAGCGAGTCACCAGGCGTTCTAAAGCCTGCAACGAAGCACTCTCGGCGCTCGGGATCGGGGGTCGCTTCTCCTCACCGAGGCAGTAGCGAATGAGCGCACTGCACGTGTATAGGATTCCGCAGAGAGAACAACATGATGCTACAGCGATAGATGGGGGATAAATATGATATGACCGTCCTCCTTTAAGCCTCCAACTCGGCCTTGATGGCCCACGAAACGACCTTCTTCAACTGCTCCACCACCTTGGTAAAGTACTCGAGCTCCTCCTCCTCAAACTCGCGACTTCCGTCCCTCGTATAGCCAGCGAGGACCCATCCCTTCCTGAGAGGCTGGCTCTCGGCGACGGGGAGCAAAATCCCTGAGGCGTAGCCTGGTCCATCGAAGGATCCATCCACCGAGGCAGCGACGAGGGGGTTCTTGAAGAGAAGTCCACCCTCTGGTGCGCGCAGCGCTTTGAGATGAAGGGAAGGGTCGAAGGAGGGCTTCGTCGCGGGGAGGTTGTGCGCCGAGAGGAGGGTGAGAGGGGAGAGGCCCTCCTCCTCGCGCGAAAGGTCGAGGGAGACAAGGTAGACGAGGGAGAGGTCCAAGCCTTTTCCGAGAGCGCCTGTAGCAGCGTCGAAGAGCTTCTGCTGTGGCGATTTGGGAGGGGCGCGAGCTCGGGCTGAGGGGAAGGTCGCGGATTTGGTCGCAGGGGCGGAGGGCACGGGGGCGGTAGGAGGTGGTCGAGGAGCCGATGGGAAAATTTGTGCTTTGGTGGCCGACTCGGACGTCGGGGTACGGCGGATGGTGGGGATGGAGGTTGAGGATTCCTCGGGCATGGGCGCCAGAGGTCGAGCGGTGAGAACGAGAGCGTTTGTTGACCGTCCGAGATCCTCCTCTCCTGCTTGAGCTCTGCTCGGCCGGCGGATCGAGCCAGGAGGAGTAGGGGGAAGCGACTCGGCCTTGGGGATCCTACACTGAGCGACGAAAGCGCTTGAGGCGACGGGAGGAGGGGCTGCCGAGCCGGTCTTGGCCTGCCAGTCGATGTAGGAGGAGGACGAGTCGAACGATACGTGCTTGAGGCGGTTGGTGACGGAGGAGACCGAAGAGACGGAAGAATGACGATCCCAGTGACCTTGGACCCAGTTGTGAATCTCGTTCGAGACGTCGGTGGCGAGAGAGCGCCTGTTCGAAAGCGGTCAGCCACAGAGCTCGTCGACTGGAGAACGAAGAACGTACAGCTTGGCACGCTCGGCCGAAGAGAAGTTAACTCGGCAGTTGTCGTCGATGATGGCGATGGTGCCGATTGGGATTCGGCCGCCTGCTTCCTCCTCGAGCTCGGGATGTGAAGGGGCGAAGATGGGCATTCCTGTGCTCGCATAGGGAGTCAGCTACATTTAGCAAGCAGCTCGAATTCTCCGGACTCACCAGCGTAGAAGCGAGCGTTGAGAACGACCGAGAGCATGTTGCCTCGGAACCTGGGAGAAGGGAGACGAGTCAGCTACCGTTCTATGAGCTCAAGTGCAGGGGAGACTTACCTCCAGTCCCTCTGCGTGTCCAGCACAACCAGCCCTCGCTCTCCATTTAACACCGTATGCGAGCAAAGCGTCGCGCTCCTCGGCAAGCTATCGACCTTGTCGGGCATGCCATGGCTCGCGAGGAAGAACTGTCGCTGTTCCTCGAGGATCGTGATCATCGTCATCTTGGTGCCAAAGAGCTTGCGACTCTTGTTGAGGATGGCGAGGAGGGCAGGGTGGTTCTGAAGCGACCGAGCGGGAGGGAGCGAGGAGTAGAGTTGCTGGTTGGCTTTCGAGGGGAAGGGGAGGGAAGGGGATGGTGCAGTAGACGGTGTGGTCGAGACGATGGAGTCCCTATTGTTGGTGAAAATGGAGTCTCGTTGCGAAGCGGCGGTCCAGCGTGACGAAGCGGAGCTGCCAGGGACCATCGCTGCGGAGGCTGGCGAAGTCGGCGTGGAATTTGTCGCAGAGTCGGCCTTGCCGAGGAGGTCGAGTCGGAGAAGAAGCTTTTGGCGAATGTGCTCCAGCGGCGAAGCGGGCGCAGCAAACGACCCTTCTTGGTAAGGTGACGGCCGAGCTGCTTGCGCCGAGGTCGAGTGGATGGGAGGGAAGGGAGGGTCCTCGATGTTGATCTCGCCCTGTAGGAGAGCAAGGGGGTCAGCGGGTAGCTCCTTCCTATGGAGTCAACAGTCCAGCGACTCACTAGACCGTAACGAGCAGTGTAATCTTCCCAAGTCCGAGGGATCTCAAACTCGTCCGAACGGCTATCGAGCCTGCCGCCCCTCCTGCTCGACGACGACGGCCGAGGGGGTGCAATTCCGCTCCCACCTAGCTGCAGTTGCACCTGACTTGGCGGCGCCCGCTGCCCTTGACCTGCAACATTGCTCGCCGGCGCCCGCAAAGACGCGACGCTCCCTTTCTTGCCCTGTATCGTGAGATGCTGTCCTCTAAGGCCGAGTGCGG
This sequence comes from Leucosporidium scottii, assembly GCA_003054985.1. Classification (NCBI taxonomy): domain Eukaryota; kingdom Fungi; phylum Basidiomycota; class Microbotryomycetes; order Leucosporidiales; family Leucosporidiaceae; genus Leucosporidium; species Leucosporidium scottii. The sequence continues at coordinate 3,290 of MWVB01000136.1, forward strand.
CCAAGCTCTTCTTGCCCCAGCTCTTCTTGGGGATGAAATCCTCCTGGCTGTCCCTCGAAGGGAAGGTCGTGACGGTGTGATCCGCGGGCACGAGTGAGCTGGCCCGGGCGCGCGGTGGAGGCGGTGGAGTGGTGAGAAGGAGCCAATGTGCTGCAGCAGGCAGAGGTGGCTCGAAATCGACTCGAGCGGACCGTGGTTTCCCTGCTGGGCGACGTAAGGAGGCGGTGGACGTGTTGGCGCTCGCGGAGAGCCCTGGTGGAGGTGCGTAGGGTTGAGGAGCGTAGCTGGAGGAAGCGTCGGATGCCACGGATCCTGTATCCGAGTAGCGCGAGCGTCCCAAAGCTGGTCTGGAAGGGAAGACGAGTGACGACTGAGGCGCAAGGTTGGCCGTGCGGCCGTAGGAGAAGGCGCCCTCGCTGGGGGGCGGCGCGAGTGAGGACATCTTGGGGAGCGTGTAGTCGATTCGTCGAAGTCGGAATTAAACGAAGAGTGAGCGAGGGAGAGAGGAAGAGCTGCAGCCAAGCAGAATCAAAAGCCGGTGGAAGCTCGAGTGAGAGTTCAATTCCCCCGCGTCGAAATCGAAGCTAAGTCCCACGCGACGAGCCGGCAGGGGAGCTCCAGAGTCAAGGATGACCTACAACGTCCTCCACGCCGAGTCTCACCTACAGACGTAGCCAAAGCTTGTTGAGATCATGTACACCTGCCCCGAGCTCCTGTACTGGAATCGAGTACAGCGAGCGCGCAAGCCCGAAACCCGGCTCGGCGCTCGCTCGGCGATTGCTCTGATTCAAAGTCTGGATTCGGGTCTGCGCTGAATGACTCGTAAATGGTGGACAAAAGGTGATGTAACACATGTCAATCAAATCTAACACAACATCACTAGCGAATCTACAACACGTCTCCCAAACTCCTCTACCCCCCTTCCTTACGCCCTCAACGAAACCTGCGAGTTGGTTCGACCGAGCTTGGTCACATACGTCTCCAACTGCTCCGCAAACTTGACCATCAACGCCAAATCCTTCTGCTCAAACTGCCTCTCGGCCTCCTTGGTATACGCGCAAAGGCAGTAGCCTACTCGGCGAACCTCGAGGATCGGAATGAGCATCCCGCTGGCGAATCCCAATCCCTCTCCCTCAGGCGAGTAGCGAGGGTTACGGTAGAGGAGTCCTCCTTCGGGTGCGCGAAGAGCTTTGAGATGCAGAGCGGGATCGAAAGAAGGGGCGGGGTTGGAAAGACCGTGAGCGGCGAGGACTCGGAGGGTCGGCGAAGACGGGATGAGGTCCAGAGCGACGAGGTAGACGAGCGAGACGCCGAGGGCTTTGGCGAGCATTTTTGTTGCTTGGTCGAAGACGCGTTGAAGGTCCTTGGGGACGGCGGTGACGGGAGCTTCGGTGGTCATGGCGAGGGCGAGGCCAGGTGCGGTGGAAGGGCGACGACCGGGACGGAGGGAGGAGCCCTGTGCGCTGGGAGTGTCGGATCCGCGACGAGAGGAAGAAGCGATCGAAGCGTCCGAGAAGGAGCCATCACGGCTGTGGGTGCTCCTGCTCCTCGACGAGTGGTGGTGGTGGACCGACTGAGGAGGGGTAGCGGGGAGGGCGGAGGTGGGTGCAGGAGGAGCGACAGTCATCTTGGAACGACTCGAGCCCTCGTCAAACTCGGCGGGAGGAGTCATGGGAGGGGTGTCAAGGTCGGTGACGGACGAGTTGAGGGCGCTGGGAGCGGGGCCGAGCGAGGTGGCGTGGAAGACGTCCTCGAGGCGGTTGAGCTTGCCCTCCATGCGAGCGTTGCACCAGTTCTCGACCTCCTTGGAAGCCTGAGCCGCGAGATCGAAGCTGTGAGGGGCAGAAACGGGGTCAGCGATCTGCTCGGCGAAGGCGAAAGACGGCCGAGAGAGCCAAAGAGAGCGGAACGTACAGGACCGAGCGCTGTTCAGGAGTGAATCCCTCGCGAGGACGATCATCGGCGACACAGAGGGTTCCAATGGGGATGGCCGGAGCGTCGGGGTTGCCAAAGTTGGGAGCGAGGAGGGGAACACCTGTGAAGAGATGGGGAATGTGAGCTTGTCGTAACGAAGCAAGAAGTGAGAAGCGAAGAGACGAACCAGCGTAGAAGCGAGCGCCGAGGTGAGTGGCAGGGACTCCGTTGGCGAACCTGCGAAAAGCGAAGCGAGTCAACTCCTCGGCTCGTAGAACATGAGGCCAGCCGCAAACTCGTAGTCTCGGTACAAGAAGGGAAAAAGTCTCACCTCCAGTCCTCTTTAGCGTCAAGCACTACCATGCCATTGTTCTCGTCGTCCATGATGGCGTGAGCGCAGAAGGTAACGCTCCTCGGGAGGGAATCGCCGAGCTCCATCCCGCCAGTGCAGAGGAAAAGCTGCTGCTCATCATCCAGCACCGTAAGCATGCCGACTTTGGAATCGAAGATGTCCCTGCACTTGGAAACAATGGCCTTAAAGATGGGGTTGTCCTTCATTGAGTCGACGGCTTCGGCCTGGATGGAGTGCACCGTTTGCTGAGTGCGAGTCGAAGGGGCGAGAGAGGCGGTTTCGGCGAGCGAGTCGCGGTGGAGGAGGGACTCGCGGGAAGAAGCGTGCGAGATGGATGAGCTGCTGGAGGGGTTGGCGTACATGGGCGAGGACTCGGGTTTGGCGGGAAGCTTGATGGCGAGGGTAGCCTCCGAGGCCTTGGCGGCGAGACGCTTGGTACCGAAGAGGTCGAGCTTGTTGACCATTCCTTGGCGCTCCTCCTCGTTGTACGGCTTGGGAGGCATGAAGCAACGCTGCTCGAAAGCGGTCGCTTGGTCGGCAGGCATGTCGGCGGGGCGAGCAGGAGGAAGGGGAGGGTCGTCGACGTCAATCTCGGCCTGCATGAGAGTTTTAATCGAGTGAGGAGAAAAGGGAGAGAAGGAAAGAGGTCAGCTTCGACGCCCATCGTCTCGTTGCGCTCCTCCCTCTCAGACCGAGAAGAGTGAACTCACGTTGATGTACCGCTTGACGTACTCGTCCCAAGTCTGAGGGTGCTCCTCCTTGGGCGACTTGCTCGAGACCTTCCTCTTGATGGCCCTCACCACCTGCTTTCCACGCTCCCTCAACTGCTCGGCCGCAGCCCTGATCCTCGCCGAGTTGGCCACGCGCTCCCTCTGCTGAATATCGGCAATGACCGCAGCGTTGGAAACGGCCTGTACGTGAGCAGGAACCTCCTTGGAGCTGGAGCGGGACGAGGATGATTTGAGGCGGAAGGCGGAGAGCATCTTGTTGACGCCCGAGGGTTTCGATGAGCTGTCGGCGGTTCGAGGCCGGGGGTAGGCGGCGTGTCCACGGTTGGGAGCAGGAGCGGTGGGAGCGTAGGAGTAAGTGTTCATCCCGGCGGTGTCGAGGGGTGGTGAGGCTGAGAGGACGTCGAGGGCGAGGGAAGGGACGGGAGGTTGGTATTCGACTTGAGCGGGACGGGTCGAGGGAAGAGAGAGGGAGGATGTAGTCGATGTCGAGGTGAGAGAAAGGTGCTTCTTGCTAGGTGACTTGGGCGGGCGGATTCCCCTGCGTGCGTTGGGAGGGATAAAAGGCTGAGGCGCTAGCGCTGCTGAAGGGTCGCCGAGGGAAGGAGAGCGGGAGGAGGAAGTGAAGGAAGAGTCGAGGGTGGAAGTGCGAGAGAGAGAGAAAGCCATGGTCGGCTGAGCGTGGTGATGCGCAGGCGGCCACAGAGCGGGCGGTCGAGGTTCGATTGGTGAAGGGAAGGGAAGAGCCAGCGATCGGCAGAGGGTGAAAGGGTACAGCACAGCGGCCGAGCAGCGGCGGAAGCTGAGGTGCCTGCCATTCACGACCCTTTGCGCCTGCGAAAGCGAGGTGCAGAGCGATCGTAAAGCAGGTGGGGAGAAGGACGGTTGGCGGAAATGAAAAGTCTCAGAGCGGTCAAAGCGCGACGTGAGGCGTCGGACTTGGCCTCTCCTGGGTGTGATGAGAGCACGGTCCGTTGTGCACGCTCTGAAGAGAAGTGATCACGTCGTGCGCGTACTCACCTCGCGCTCGGCGTTGATAAAAGGGTCTCAGAGCTCCCCTCTCCCCTCGGTGGCCGCCATCCCTCCTCCTCTCCTCCCTCCCCCTCCTCCCCGCCAACCTCTCCACTCGAATACAACTCACGCAATTATCCGACCAGCTTCACGACGCGAGAAAATGACCAGCGAGCAGCACGAAAGAGCCGAGCGGATTCGAAAGACCTTCGGCGACCGCGCCGCCCCGGTGTTAGAGCAGTAGAAACGAGCCGCATGTTCTGCAATGGGGAATCAATTCAGTCCCGAGCGCTCACGAAGGAGCACACGACTCGACACCGGACTCACGAGAGCAGCAGCAACCCCTCCCAAGTCGCGTGCGAAGCTCGCCTCGGCGAAGTGTGATCGGGGGTGGGTCGTCCTCGTCGAAAGGAAGCGATGAAGACGAGGAGGAAGGAAAGAAAGAGAGAGGAAGAGAAAGCTATTCGACGTTGTAGATTGCCTCTCGACACGTTTCTCCGTAGTAACGACGAAGGTTGAAAGCGAGCGCCAGCGAAGGTTTCCCCAGCGCGAGGATGACGGGCGCCCGGGAGATTCGGGTCAGAGGCGCAGAGGCGTGGCCTTTGGAAGCTTCTGGTGTCGTGTCGATAAGGTGCCGAGGATGGTCGAATTCAATCAACTCGACGTCAACGCCGCTCCACTCGGACCTCATCCCCCTCACCCAAGCCCCACCAACTGACTTCCCTCCCCTCCTCTGCCGCCGGTATCTCCACTCTCAGTCCATCCTCGCCCTCTTCTGCTGACTTGAGGATTGCCACGAGCTTCCACTGGGTCTTGGGAACGGGCTTGCTGATGAGCCGAGCGATTTGGGTGCGAAGCAGGAGAGTTCGAAGCGTTGGCAGGACGGAGAGTGACAGTGATGAAGGGGAGGACGGTGTGGGAGGAAGTAGAGACTGGTCGAGGGTGATGTTGAGCTCTAGAGGGATAGATCAAAGGGGCATTAGCGGGAGCTGAAGCTTCAAAGCTCGGTCGACTGCGAGGGGAGCGGGAGAGGATAGAGCTGAGAGAAACGCACGGATGAGACGACCTTTCATGGCTGTAGACTTCTTCTCTATCGGTTTGAGGGAGATGCCATACTCTATACGCGAAGAACGTCAGCTCGAGAGCTCTAAACGGCGAGAGACGACTCACTTTCGACGAGCTCCTTCCACCTCGGGTGCACCTTCTCCTTCTCCAGTTCACTCGCCTGACTCTTTCCAATCTTACTCAAATACCACAGCTCGGCATCCTCCCGTTCCGTCGGCGATACCTGTCGGGCGAACATCGTCAGCTCGAAGAGCGAAGGGAGACGAAACGGCCGACTCACCCTGCTTCCCTCCAACTCCTTCAGTCCTCCCAGGCGCGCGATCACCTCTAATCTGACATCTCCCTCGTGCAATCCATCAAAGAGCGAATTTTCGCCAATCCATAACGCTTCGAGCTTGGGTAGTTGCAAGTTGAGAGCGTCGACCGAGCTCCATGAAGCGAGAGCGTTGGCGGCGAGGGAGAGGTAGCGGACCTTAAGTGTCGCGGTGGAAGATATTTTGGATTTTATAAAGGAGACGGCGTTTCTAGAGAGGATGAGACGGTCGAGTCTGCCGGTGGACGGAGGTCAGCGAGCGAGCAGCGTGTACAGTGAGCGGGGCGGACGTTGGCAGAGGGAGAAGGGCAGAGACGAGCTTGTCCCAACTAGTGAGCTTGTTGCTGTCCAAGTTGAGCGTAGTGAGCTTTGGAAGCGTTGGTGCCATTGTTGTGGCTTCAGCCGAGAGAGAAGCGAGCTCATTATCGCCGAGCTGGAGTTCCTGAAGCTCAGGAAGCGAAGGGCCGAGAAGAAGGATCTGCGAAGGGAAGGTCAGTCGGTAGTATTTGAGATGAGTGGTAGATCGACTCGCCTCGTTCCAATCCAGCAGCGTTCGGTTGAGGTTGAGGGTCGTGAGCTGCTTGAAGCCAGCGAGGACGGTCGGTTCTCGCAGCGGTGCAAATCGGTTGGAGCTGAGGTGGGACATGCTCGTCATTCAATAGCCTCAGGTGGGTGGGACAAACGAACTCACTTCAGTGAGAGCGTCCTCAGCTTGCCCAAGTCTCGGATGACCTCGTCGACGGCTTCCAGCGACGGCAGCAAGCTATACGACAAGTTGAGGACCTCCAGACCTGTTCAAAAGAACATCAGCTACAACCTCTCCCTTCGAACGAGCTGTAACTCACCTCCCAACTCCCTCCTAACCTCCTCCCTCTCCTCCTCGCTCCCCGCGCAGTTCACTCCCTCCCACTCAAGGCCCACCTCCCTGACCCTGTCCAGCTGCTTGAACCTCTCCCTAACCTTGTCCAGCGACACCACCTCGACCTCGAAATTTGAGCTCGTCGCATAGAAGGTGCTCTGCTCGCCTTGACCCTCCGTGGCTGAGCTGCCGTCGTCAAGATACTTGGCATGTAGAGCAGCAAGGAACGAGGCGCCATAAGATAGACCAGGAGCGTTCGGCCGGAGGCACGAACCAGCTCCTTTGACCCTGTGGTCGTTCAGCTCGTTCAGCTCGACTCACAACAAGCGCGTCTGCTCCTCAGGCAGCAAAGAGACTCACCTGCAACTGAAGTACCGCACTCCTGTCTTCTCGTGCACGCCGTCATGCTTTCCCCTCGCTGGGTCGTCCCATTCGATGCCGAGCCAGTCGCCTTTGGTGGGAGGGACGGGCCCGCTGTAGAGGATTGTGCCGAGGGACGTTGTTGCGGCTGCACTGCTGGTCGCTGTGGTAGTAAACGCTATCCGCGTGTGTGAAGCCATGCTCAAGTCGAAAGCGCAGAAACGAGGTGAGAAGCGGGAGAGAAACCGAGACGAGGGCCGAGCTTCGCAAGCTCAAGCGCTCAAACTCTCGAGCCGAGACTCGTAACATCGTCCGTATTTCTCCTGTTAAGCTACGATATCATGCCCAAACTTTCTCCCACTTCCCACCCTTCCTCCCACCCCCCTTCCCCTCCTCCAAATGCCCAAACTCGGCGACCGCCTCCTCCTCACCCTTATCCTCCTCCTCCTCCGCCTCCTCATCCTCGACCTGCAACCCGACCCTCTCCTTCCCCTTCCTTGCCTTCTCACTCTCCTGCTCCTCCTTCACCTCCCACTTCTCCTTCCAGCTCAACACCTTCTCCAAGCTTTCCCATCCCTTTCCCTCGGGCACGAGAACCTCCCGCCGACCACCTTCGAAGCGACAGATCGCTTCGCAGCCGGGTGGGTCCCAGACGCGGTAGCAGGGTTTGACGTTATCGAGGGTGGAGGGCATGGTCCAGTGCGCCCAGTTTGTTGGGACGGCTACTTTGGAGGTGGGAGGGAAGTCGAAGTTCATGAGACGGATGGTGCGGGCGTGGGAGAAGGAGGGGGAGGTGAGAAGGGCGTAGAGTTGGGAGAAGGAGTGAACGTGTCGCATGTCTGTTGTTGGGCGAACGTCGGAGGTCAGCTTCTTGGCGTCAAAAAGAAGGAGCGAGAAAAAGAGAGAGGGAAGGAACGAACCGAGCTCCGCAACCTCATGCAACTCCAACGCCATCTCCACCCTCTCTCCCTCCGTCTTCCCAGTCCACCCTTTATCCATCCTCCTCTCACTCTTCCCCAACACACTCCCACCCACCAAGAACCTACTAGCCTGGCTCTGATAACTCGGCTCGACAATGTTGACACCCAACGCGCTTTGCAGATGGGGAAGAGGGAAGGAAGAGAAGATGTGGCGGACGGGTATTGTCGGTGCGCCGGAAGAGTCGAGAGGGGGGAGGTCGGTGAAGGTTGCGTGAGGGGCTGGTAGAATCGCGCGGGAGGTGTAGTGGCTATTTGAGTGAACGGGAGGAGAGGTGAGGGGTGGATGAGCGTGTGATTGAGCGGAGTATTGGGTGGGCGGCGGTGATGAGGGGGAGGACAGACAGAGAGAGAGAGGTCAGCCAACGGCTTGGCGAAAGACACGCCGAGCTCGAGAAGACCTACGCCGCCATCAACAGTATCTTCATCTTCTGCACCAAGCTCGTTCGATTTCCGCTAAAGTGATCGATCGTAAGAAGCATCGGCGGTTCCGAGTAGTAGCCCTTGACGTCGCCCCAGAAGCCCTGCTCGTGCGAAGGTCAGCTCGACCCGGTCGGAACGGAGGACACGAGGGAAGGGACGCACCTGAGCCTTGGCGACATACTCCTTCGTCAAAGCATCGTCTCCGCAAGTCATGTGCAGGCTCTGCTCGATGCTCACGGGTCAGCTTCCTCTTCGCATCCCGACCGACCGACCGACCGAGCAAGAGAGACGACTCACCACACTCTCATGCCTCTCCGTCCCGGGCAGATCGACCTCGAAATGATGACTCCTAAACACTCCAGGGTCAAGGATATGGACTTTGAGCCCGTTCTTCGCTGTGAAGTCCGTCTTGAGGGGCAGGCGCGAGGTAGGGAAGATGCAGTCGGCAGGGTCGCAGTGCCGGAGTTCGGTGGTGCCGAGGATCTGTGTGCGCGATTAGGGAGCGTCAGTGAAGAAGAGTGGGGGAAGCGAGGGAGGGAGAACTGACCTCGTTGAAGTTGTTCTGATCTCGAGAGACCTTCTTGAGATCGCGTTGGAGGACTTGGTTCCATGCCTCGGAGGTGACGGCGCTCTTCTTCATCCACATCCATCCTGTTTGGAGTATTTCAGCCATTGGCGTGAGGAGAAGAGGCGAGAGAAGCTCGGCGCACCGGTGTTGAAATGATCGAAAGCTTCGTTCTCCTGAGCGATGAGGTCGTGTGTGGTCATGTACTTGGTCATGTAGGGGTAAGGGTCGCTGTTCGAGGTTTGCAGGTCAATTTGGCCAGCGAAGGGAGGAGAGAAAAGGAAGAGAACGGACTACTTGAAAGCGACGTCCGAGTCGACAAAGAAGACATCGCGGTGCTTGAGGACTTCGATCAGGCCTGTCGGGGAACGCGAGGGTGAGCTTTGGATCTTCTCGGGCGATGAGAGCGACTCGCCAGCCAGCTTAGGCCAGGTAGCGACGCTGCTCGGGGGAAGGAGGACGGTCAGTCTCCGCTCGGCTCTGGTGCGCTCCACGGTCGACATACAGGATCTGCACCACGCAAAGCAGGTCAGCTCGATCGTCTCTACCTGAAGCTTTATCACGTAAATCACCTTCTCGGGCCTATTCCACATGAACCCCCCATAAGCATACACCCCCCTCTCCTCACAATTCCTCACACACTGCTCATCCAAGCAAAGCACCACCAACCTCGTCTGCTTCCCATCTTTCGACCGCCCAGCAGCCTCCCTCTCCCTGTTCAAACGCTGCACAAACGTATGCAGCGCGTGAGTGCCGGAGGTGGCCCAGTGCCCGTCCGAGAGGGTCAGCCAGAGATGAGGAGGTGAGGGGGAGGTAAGAGGGAAGTGGGAGGAGAGATAGGTGGCCAAGGTGGTGCCATCCTTGGCGAGGATCGCTTTCGGCAGCTTGGACGTTGAGGCTGGCCGCTCCTCGTCGTCGTCGTCGTTCGAGTCGAGAGTTGGCGGCCTGTAGTCTGCCACCTCTTCCTCCTCTCTCTGCTCAGGATACACCTCTCCCAACTCCTTCAACCCTCCCATCTCCTGCTCCTGCTGCCTTCCCAATTGCTCCTCCGCCGATCGACTCGAGCCCATCGTGAGCCAAAGCATCAACACGGCCACCGCTCCCAGCAGCAGCCACTTCCTAACGCCTCGAGATAATGGTAGTAGCGTTGAAGAATCTGTACGATTTGATCCCCCGCCCCCGCCGGGCAAGGGAAGGCTGATGGAAGCGCCGCCGCGCATTCGAGGTGAGTGGAGGGAGAGAGAGCGCGAGAGGCGAAGGCGCGTGAAGGGAGAGCGAGACTGGAATGCTGTTGAGGCCGAATACAGATTCGCAGGACGGGCGTTGGATGGTTTGAATGAAGAGCTTGGCTGCTCCGCTGACGAGCTACAAGACCCGCCTCGCTGATCAATCACATCGCCGAACTCCTTCGCCGCGAGCCTTCGCCGAACCCTCTTCTCTCTCGGCCTCGGGCTTTCTACTAACAATTTACTCCCTCACATTTAAACAACCTTTCCCCACTCCACCGCCCTACTTAGGATCCTGACTTCCCGCAATGTGCGCCTGCAACATCGTCCTAGTCTCCCCCCATCCCTCGGGATAATCCGTCGCACTATGATAAACCCCTCGGTTATAAAACAGCACCAAACATCCCTTCTCATAAGCTGGGCAAAGGATATTCTCAGGCTGAAGGGCGGGGCGTTGGAGGTCGTAGAGCCTTCGTCGAACTTCGGCGAGCTCGGAGATGACTTCGACGGGGGAGGAAGGGGAGGTGCGTAAGTGGAGTTTGGCGACGGCGACGGAGTGGACTTGAAAGGACTTCTCGCCGGTGTGGGGGTTGGTCCAGAGCATGGGGTAGGCTGTCGGGCGGCGTGAGGAGAAGAGGAGGGGTCAGTTCGGCTCGGCGCTCGGCCGACTCTCCCCCCAGTCTCCTCCCGCCTCCACTGCCTCTCTTCCTCGAACCATCAGCTCTTGATACGGAGGAGCTGGTACGGAGGAAGAAACATGAGGAAAGAGGGAGGAATCAGTGCACTCACTCTTCACCTGCTCCTCCTTCCACTCCGGCAAATCCTCCAGCGGCAGAACCTTGCCCTCCTCGTGGTAAGTGCCCAGTCCGTTCGAGTTTCCCTTCGAAGCGCCATTCCATTGGTCTTCAGTATCGCAGCGGAAGATAGTCGGCGGGGTGGGTGGGAGAGAGGCAGGACGTCAGCTCAGTGCAGGGAAGAGCTCGGCGCCGACACCACGCTCGACGCGACGGGAGGCGAGACAAGAAAAAAACCTACAAGGCAACGGCGCATACTCCACCCAACTGTTCTCCACCAACCTTTTCTCCTCCTCTCCCAAACACTCGTACATCTTATTCCCGCTCAAAAACCCCGTTGAGCCCGCTGCGATGCCCTCGAGCTTGGATCCGGAACCGTCGTCCCAGACTACCGTGAGAGGGGGACCTTGAGGGATGGAGAGGGCGAGGAGGGAGGTTACAAGTGGGGGTGAGGTCGCGTAGAGGGCGGCGTCCATCTGCGAGAAAGGGGGAGGGAGGGGGAGTTAGCGCCGAGGGTTCGCCGAAAAGGGGGAAGAGGGAATGCGACGGAGGACGTACGTGCCAGCTGTGCGGTGGAGATGTGAGGTCAGCTTTTGATACGTGTTGCAGGGGAAGCGGAGAGGAGAGACGGAGAAGAGACGTACCGATGCCACCTCGTCAAAAGCTCCTCCTCCCTCTGCGTCTCGCTCAAAGGGAACTTGTGGTAGCTGGTATGGTCCTGAAAGTCGAGCCTTCAGTCAGTCACACCGTATATCTAGCAAAAGCAACGAGGCCTCTCGAAAGAAAGTGTGAGCAAACTCACCGCCTGCTGCAGCACCCTCCCGCCGAACCTCTCTCCCTGCTTCCCTCCTCCCACGAGCTTGATCTCAGGATGCGCAGAGATACCATTCCCAATCCCATTGAGAAGGGAAGCGCCTTTTACGGCATCATTATGTCCATGCTCAGCCTGTTCATCCCCCAACCACTCATCAGCTCCTGCTCGGCGCGGCGCGAGGGAGGAGAGAAAGAGACCTACAGGAGCATCTGGATCGAACCTCCTCACAAACGCAAAATGATTATCCGGCTCCAACTCCCCCTGACCCGGGATGATCAAAACCTTGTAGCGGTACAACGCCTGCTCAATCACCTTGAACTCGCTATCGGAGAGGCGGTTCAAATCCACGCCCGTGACTTTGGCGCCGAAATCTACGCCTGAACCAATGGTGGAGGGGTCGAGAGGAGCGATTGTGGGAAGGGGGATGGTCATGGTTGGAGGAAGATGGGGCGAAGGAAGAAGAGAGACGATTGGAATCGAGCGAAGGGGAGAGCTCGGCCGAGAGGCGGGTTGATGCGATTGAGAGTGAAGCGGGGTAGGAAGGGGCTTGGAAGAGCAGAGGTGGGTCTATTGAGTGTGTTTCAAGCTGCTGGTGGGGTGCAAAAGCGCGAGAAAGTCTGTTGTGTTGCAGGATAGGCCGGCGAACGGAGCGGAGAGGGACGGTCGCTGGCAGGAGCTGTACGGTGGTTGATGAGGATGCTGGAGGGTCTGCGGAGGTTCCAATGAGCTTATGGTAGCTGTAGCTGCTCACACGCTTGGTAAAAGCTCACCTGTAGCTTTCTCGAGATTGGCGAGTCGAGCGGAGGAAGCGGAGGGGCGTAGATGAGCGAGTGCGGTTGATAGACTGCTGTATAACCTAGCTAGTCTCTAGGTCTAGATTGAAGCGCTGTAGTTGACCAGCTCCTTTCTGTGACGAGTGGTCTCTTCCAACGCTCCTTTCGCGCTTCGACTCCCGCCTCATCGCCATGGCTCACTCGCGCTCATCTTCCACCTCCGACTTGCACGTGTACGACACGCCTTTGGCCTCCTACTCGTACGGCCCACCAGGCTCCTCCTCCTACTCGGATACAGGCTCGGAACCACCCTCGCGTCGCACTTCCCTCGCTTACGAGCCCGAGACTGCTCTCCCTCCAGCTCACGGCGGAGGACACAGGACAGCAGGAAGTGTAGCTTCAATAGCTACTACCGGTGCTAGCACAGGCGGCGGCAGAAGGAGCCGCGCACGGGCATTCTCATTCCTCCTCGACTCGTCGCCTCTCCCTCCTTCTTCTCTTGCTCCTTCACCAGGAGGTCGACGCCCTTCCCTCTCCTCCACTCTGGACGACCCCTTCGCAGGCGAGGCTTACGACTTCGCCCTTCGCGCCGAGGAGGAGGACGACGACGAGCGGGTCGAGTTGAGCGATTCCGCACCGACGGGAGAAGCACAGCAGAGAAGGGCTTATAGGCAGACATTCCAGCCGATTGTGAAGGAGGAACTGTGGTGGATGGGCATTAGTGCGGCCACAGTATTGGGGTTGACGGCGACGGCGGTAGTGCTTTCGGTGGTCGGTTGAGAAGGTGAAGGTGAGTTCCTGCTGCTCGTCTTTGTCACCAGATGAGAGCTGATCCTATACTATCTTACAACAGGCCAACGCGCGTAGGAAGATATGTGCACACGCTGTACCCTGTTGTAACACTTTCCCAGCGCTCTCTCGGCGGAGAGTCTCGCTCGCATTTCCGGCCTCGCGCCAGCTCTCCCTCGCTCAGGAGCCCTCCCCACTCCCATTCTCACTCTCTCTTCCTCCCTCCGCCTCTTCGTTCCCGCCGCCCTCGGCCTCGGCCTCCCCCGAGTCGAAGCTCAAGATCCCACTTTCCCCTCGCCGAACCCTCAGTGTCGAGCAACATGGAGCGCAGCAAATTGTAGAGGCTGGGAGAACGGTGAAGATGCTTCAATCAGGAGGAGGGAGTGGGAGGCGCGGGCGGACGAGTGGGTGGATCTCATTGGGAAGGGTTGAGGAGATGGAGAGGCTCGGGCGTGTGAGTTGATTTGAGGAGAGCGTCGAGCGAGGATCGGACGGTGCAGGTGTCGGAGGGGGTGTAATGGGTGCTTGCTGTAGATCTCGGTCTCTTCTTACTTGAACCGCCGAGAGAGTTTGCTGGGTTGGAACTTTGTCCTTAGACCAGTCAACGCCGTACGCAGCGACCCTCTAGAGACTGTGAGAGGACGGCAACAGCAGTGGAGGTGCAAAGGGAACGGCGGTTGGGCAAAAGCGCGATACACGCTCTCGGTGTAGCGTGCTTCGAAAGCGCAAACCCCCCTCGGCGGCTCCAAGAGCACCGTTTGGCGCTTGTCTTTTTTCTTCTTGCTCCTCCGTCTGGCTCACTCCGCCTCGCGCCTTACACATGGCCTCTCTAGACCCTACTGGGGCGCTCGTCATCCCTGCATTCAGGCGCACCCCTCCCGCCACCAAGAGGCTCGACCTGTTCGAAAAGGATGGCCGTCGCGATTTCTTGACCCAGCTCCAGCAGTCGGCGGGCAACGTACATCAGTGCCGCTTGGTGACTATTATCGGGCAGACGGAAGATGAGGAAAAGAGGGAACAGCAGCGCGTTGTGAGTCTTTGCGCTCCCTCTCCGAACGAGAAGCAAGGCCTTTGCTAACGAGCAGACGAAGAGCAGGAGCACCGAATCAAGAGGCTTGGGCTGATGCACGACGATGATTATAAACGACTCGCCGACAAGCTGGTCAGTCTTGACCATCCCGCCAACTTGATCTTCTGTGAGTCTCTTTTTTTCGGACTTCCCTCGTGAGCTCGGGTTGACCGACTCCTTTCCCCTTCACAGTACCTATTGCGCTACACTATAGCATGGCGTCTCTTGGAACTTTCGTCATTGTCCCCTCTATCGCCACCTCGGACGGAGCGGCTCGAGCGGTCGAGCTCGCCAACGATGTTTGGGCCGAGGAATGGACATTAATGGACTCTGCAAGGAGGGACATCAATGTGTGCTCGATTCACTACTCATCATCCCTATAGCCGCTGATCTCTCCCTTTGACAGTTCGATTGCGAAGCCTTCCGCAACCCTGCTTTCGAGCTCATCCCGATGTTCGGCCTCGAGCAACCTGGCGACGAAAGCGCGTTGGACATCAAGATCAACCGCGCAGAGCTTGGAGGAGCCGTTCAAGCTGAGCTCTCAGAAGTTGATGGTGCATGGTTCACCCTCATCAACGGCGTAGAGACTCGCATCGGACCATTCGCGCCTCCCTCCTCCTCCCGCTCCATCTCCGAAACGCCCAATATACTCCTCCTCACCATCGGTGCTTTCAAAAACCTCACTGAATACCTCACCATCACATCACTCGACGCCCCACCGCACCCTCACTACGCACAGCTGTACCAATCGCTCACTCGCTTGCACCGAGCGATCTTCACCACGCCAGACGGATGGCACGTACAGGAGAGCGCATCGCAGTACTTGAGTGAGAGCATAGACGAGGGTGGGAAGGGCAAGTGGAGGGAGAAGGAGGCAAGTGGTCGAGGTGGAGGTGGCAAGTTGATTTACGCCGAAGATCTCGCCGAAGAGGTTGCTGGTCTTCTCGCTCCCTGTATGTCGGTTCTTCGCCCATACGCTCAACGTCGCGCTTGCTAAACGTTCCGCTCTCCTTCTATGATCTTACCGCCCGTCAACGCTGTCGCCCGACCCGCCGTCTCGTTCAACTTCCCCTTTCCTCCTCCTGCCTTCTTTCACTCCCGTCCGTCTGCCGCGCGACGACACGACTCCCTTCACTCAAATGTGTGGCGTAGTGGAAAGGAGGGCTCACTCGTACAAGAGTGATAGCGAGGAGGATTCATCATCGTCGGATTCGCCCAGGATGTCTGACTCCGAGAAGCTCACCGGCGAGCAGAGCTTCCGTGCGCACCTCTTACGCCTTCTTTGAGCGTTATTGAGGGCTGACTCGTTCCCTCCACAGCGGATGGAGATGCAACTGTGGCTGAATGGGTCAAGACCAGCGCTGAGACGGCAGCTGAGGCGGTCAGGAATGGCGCCGAGCCGTGAGAAGGTGTTCGAGCCTGCTGAAAGGTGAGTTTGAAGGTCGGGTCGGCTCGTTGTCTTTCTTGTTTCGCTCAAAGAACGGAGCTGACCCTCTACATCCCGACAGGTCACCACCATCCCTTCCTACCTGACTCGCCTTTCCCCCTTCCGCTCGCCTCAAGACTTTCGTTGACCGCTACTTATCCTCCTCACTTCTCCGTTTCACATGTTGCTCGCTCAATCCTTTCCCCGCTCTTCATCACCTTTCAACCTCTCTCTCAGCGGCTTCCCCTCCCCCAAGCCGAGGCTCAAAACTCCCCTCTCCCCTCGCCGAAATCTTACGCTCAAGCAACGTCAAGCGCAGAGGATCGAGGAGCTGGTGGAAGTGGAGATGCTCAAGGAGAGGGAGAGGCAGGATGAGGGAGAAGCGCAGGCGGAAGAGTTGGCGGAGAGGGTCGAGGAGATGGAGAGGGTTGCGAGAGGAGGGATTGAGGGCGTGCCAGCATGCTGAGCGAGTTGGGGGTCGATTTGGTGGGTCTGCCTCGCTCCGTCGCTCATTTCGGCAGCGCTCGACGCTTGAAAAACGGTGAACTGACCTCCTACACCCCAACAGGCCACCACCACCCCTCTCATCCTCTCCACTTCCTTCGCTTTTCTCCCTTCCTGCCCCATTTGCACTCGCGAGGTCCCTTCTCACCACCGAGGCTGTCGTCGGTTGAGGGGGAGATGGGCCTTCGGCGCTGAGGGCTCGGTGGAGTTTCCTTTTCCGGTTCTCTCTCTCGTTTAGTGACCTCATTCCTTATTCACATAAGAACCAGATGTAGCTCTTGATTAGTTTCCATCTCATTACATAGTGACCCTCGAGCGGCTGTCGCTTTCATCTTTAGTCCACTCGTTCCCCTCTTGGACCGTTAGCTGAGTAGCGACCGTTAGGTATGTTAATGAGATACAGTCCACTCGTTCCCCTCTTGGACCGTTAGCTGAGTAGCGACCGTTAGTCTAATCGACTACAGAACTCAGCACGAAAGAGGCAGCTACTGGTTGAAAGAGCCTTGGGAGTGCTTGCCGAGGTTGACGAGGCTCGTTGCTGTTGCTAGGGAGGAGGTTGGGCAGGAGAACGCCGAGGTCGGGGAGGAGAGCAGGGAGAGGAGCGTGAAGGGAAGGAGGGGCTGAGTAGTGGGTTGGAAGGTCGATGGAGGGATATGGAATCGATGCAAAGATAATGCAGCAAGAATCCCTTACTTGAGCGCTTCCCTACGGCGCTTCGGAGCCAGAGGGGCTCGGTTCGGACTTGCCGCGAACGTCGAACTTCGGCTCTTGCAGGGGAGAAGAAAGCGCACGATCCCTCTCCGTGACGGCATCATAGAAGTCAGAGAGATTGTTATGAGGAAGTATAGATCTCGTAGTCCTCCCTTCTGGCTACTCTCTGCTCTCGTGCTCCTCTCCAGGCGAACTCGGCGCTCAACTTCTGTTCGCCGAGCTTCGCAGATCAAGAGTGGGCTTGCTTCTCCACCTCTTGGCCGCTTGGGAAGACACACAGGCATTCGAGTGATTATGCTACACCCTTCCGTCGCAGGCGGAACCTGAACTCCCGACCTCATGCCGGCGACCGCTCTCTCGCGCTCGGCTTCACCTCGTCCCATCCACGACTTCACTCCTTCCTCTCCGGACCACCAAGTGGGTCCTTCTCCGCTCCATACCACCGCTCCCATACCTCAACATGACTCCTCGTGATCCCCCTCCACGCCGCTCGACCGAAGACAACCTCCTTCAAATCCCCCCTCTTGACTTCGCTCTTGACCTCCTTCTCCTTGACCGCTTGAGCTTGCAGTTCGGGGTGGAACTTGAGAATGGGAATGGGGCTGAGTGACGAGGTGAGGACTGGGGAGAAGAAGAAGGGGATGGAGAGGCGGGAGCGAGGAGTGGAGGAGGGTACGGGGAGAACTCGGTGGGTTGTTGAGGTGTAGAGGTCGGCCGAGAGATTCTCACTGGCATCGGTATCAAGAGAGAGGTCAGTTATCGTGCTAGCCACTCTTCTGGGCGCAGGGGCAGTCCGGCAGGTTGATCTCGGCGGCGCCCGCTCCGCCTCTGAGCGAGAGAAAGAGAAACTCACATCACCTGACCAATATTGACCACCAGGCTCCCCTCTATCGGTGTCACGTCAATCCACTCTCCAGTATCCCACTTTTGCACCTGCAATCCTCCCATACTATCCTGCGCCAGCAGCGTCAATCCTCCCCCATCGGCGTGAGCACCAACGCCGAGCGCTCCTTCTTCGCCGCCATCCTCTGGTGACGGTGCTGGAGGATATGAGACGACCTTCATGCGACTGTAGGGTGGCGCTGTTGGGTCTTCCGAGTAGAATGGGTCGGTAAGAAGCTCGGGAGAGGTGGTGAGGCTTTCGCCGATGAGGCGCAGGAGGAGTCGAGCGATGATCTCGAGATGAGAGCGGTAGGCGGAGATGGCTGTAGCAAAGTCGGGCTGTGATGGAGGGTATAGGTTGGGCCCGTAGAGCGAGAGGTAGATGGGATCGGCCGAAGGATGAGGAGCGGTCTCCGGCCTGCGAAGGGTCGTGTTCAGTTGAGCTCTGGGAGCGACGAGAGAGCAGCTGTAGCTCACCCAAGATCAATCTGTTCCCTCAGGTCCACTAAACCTTTGGTCCTCTCGCTTCCCACCCCACTCCACCCCCGGAAGTGCTTGCTTTCTCTCATCGCCATTCCCTCTTTCTCCTCCAAGCTGACATTCTCGAAGAAGCGGCGAGAGACATCAAACGCTGCTTTGAGATCGACCTCCCACGTCGGAAAGGCTTGCTGGATGTCGGCAAGGTAGAAGAAGCCGGAGGTGAGGAGCGTCTGGCGCAAGGCGGGGATGAAGGTGAATGGCGAGCTGAGAGCTTCGGCGTACGAGAGAACCGGTAGCTGTGGTGTTGCGGTCGGCATCTAGTCGAGTAGCAAGAGCAGCCAGCGGTAGGAGGGAGAGCGTCAAGTCGAGCGAGCACGCAAGGCGAAGCGGCGATGAGACGCGAGATGACTGAATACATGCGAGGTCGAAGAGCGGTGTGGGACCAGCTACAGCATTACATCCAGTCGAAGTAGTCTACTAAGCTGCGACTTGGTGCACAGGTGGACGAGCTCGGCCGATCTAGCGGAAGGGGCTCTGTAAGGAAAGAAGCAATGTCAGCAACAAATGATGAGCTGTGCGGAGAAAACGACTCACCTGACCAGCAGAAGCTTGCTAAGAACAGCGGTGCAAAGAGCGAGGGCGCGAGCTCCTTCGGCGAAGCTCGCCCTCCTCACTTCTTCGCGACGGGCAACGTTCCCCACTCGTCCTGCCCCGGTAGTCGCTCCACACGCTTGTTCTCCCAGTCATCCGACTCTCCCAACTCGTTGCCCTTGGCTTGCAGTCGCTGGAAAGGGAGGAGAAAGGGTCAGCTCGCGGCTCGGCGCTCGTCTCCTTCACTCTTTCCCGCGCCGAAGACGACGGCGAGGCTCGGCAACAACTCACATAGTACTCTTCCCTCACATCAAACTTTCGTCGGCCCTTCTTCATGCCCAGCTCCTCCTCCTTAGTCACGGCGTGCACCTTCTCGTCTCGGAGATCGTAGCGAGTCTGAGTGAAGGAGGAAAGGCCCCAGGAAGCAACGACGATGGTGGCGATGAAGGGAAGACCAAAGAGGACGAATGGATGTTTGCGAAGGGAGAGGGTGACGGCGGATCTGTTGGTGGAAGGGGGAGAGGATCAGCGAGTGTGGAAGACAACGCCGAGCAGGTTGCAGCGGTCTTCTCGAGCTCTTCTGATGGAGGATGAATGGCGGCGGAGCATTCTGAGGCTTGCAGCGTCGCCGTGACCGACCCACAGACTGCTCTGTACCCTCCTCCCTTCCTCAGCCGTGCAGGCGGCCTTCCAACGACAAAGCTGGGATGGGCGATGAGTCTCCGAGCTGAAGAGAGCAGCGGTGACCTCCTGTAGTAGTACACAGTCCGTCGGAGGACAGCGAGCGCCCTGCTGACGTGCAGACCCTCCCAAAGAACCCAGCGTCTGAGCAGATCTGCTTCTGCAGCCGATCAGCTCAGTCGTATGTACTGAGGCGAGCCGGTCCGCACTCAACTGGCCTATACCCCAGCAGGTGCATCCTCGCGCTCGACGATGCAGCCCACCAGCTCTCCCAGAGCCGGCAGACCCGCTCACGATGAGCTCAAGCCAGCTGCCCGCTCTCCTCCAGTTCGAGCAGCTGTGCACAGCCAGCAGGTGCAGCTCACAGCGACCAGCATATGCCTCGTGCTCACTCACGGCTTGATCGGCCTCGACGAGAAGGAGGGCATGTCGTTTGCTCGGGCGCTG
>MWVB01000136.1:23243-34501 GCA_003054985.1 Leucosporidium scottii
TCGTGCTCACTCACGGCTTGATCGGCCTCGACGAGAAGGAGGGCATGTCGTTTGCTCGGGCGCTGAAGATGAGTTTGGTGGCGGGATGGAGAGGTGCAGAGGGGAGAGTTGTTGAAGAGAGATGAAACAAAGACCGAGTTGCTTTGACGGAGCTGTAGTCGAGTCGAAGGGAGACGAGGAGAAAGTAGGAGAAAGAGAGGCTTCGCCGCCGAGCAGCGCGAAGGAAGGTGATCTGTATAAGCAGCTCTTCCTTTGTAGTCATTCAACCCACGTTGAGATACAGTCTTTTCCAAACGCGCGCTCCGAAGCTGTATCTATCTCTCATTCACTTGCGCCGCTCGGCGACGAGCTGAGAGCTTCACCGAGGACAAACCTGCACCTGGGAGACAGCTTCCCAGCTCACAATTGCACGCTTCCCGTGAGCTGTAGGTTGTTGCTGAGCTTCCATCCTGTACACGAGTGCTTGTCGGAGGCGAGAGTGACGAAAAGCGATAGAGACGAAAGATGTGGAAGGAGGACAACAGACGAGGGACGCTCAAGCGATGAAGGGGGTCGAGCGGCGAGGGAGATCGTGTGTTGAGGTGAAGGGGTGAAGGTAAGCCCCCCTGCAGTTTTTCAAACTACAGTGCTTCCTCTAGCGCTCCTTCTGACCCTCATGCTCCTCGACAGCTCGAGCTCGGCGCTCGTCTTCTCCTCGCCGAGCTTCACAGATCTAGCGGAAGCTGTTCTGGGCCGCACAGACTCTCAGAGTCATCTCTGTCTGTACTGAACCTGGCACTGCGAGGGTTTCTCTCACCTCTGTATGACAGCAGCCACTCACAGTCCCCTCCGAACGCCTTTTTCGACCCTCGGCGATGCTCACCACACATTCGACCTAGTCTCGAGTATAGCTCATGTCGAAGCTGTCCAGAACATTCTACTCGTCTACACCTCTTCCCTTAACCCCTAACCCGAATTTGAAGTCCCGCCGCTGACCCGCCTCGAAATCCGATGCGCTAGAAAAAGGGGATCTTGCTCTTTCGCCTTTCTCCCTCCTGCCCTCACCTCGCACATTCTCGCTGCGACCGAATTGTAAGCACTTCATCACGGGCAACTTGTTAGCCTCTCGCTGATACTCTCCGATCGACCTGCCACCGAAACAGCTCTTACGCCTCTTCCGTTCCCGCTCTTCACTACCTCACCTCAACACCATGGCCACCATCAAGCTCGCTAGTTCTATTCAGCCCCTCGTCGGCTTCGGACTCTGGAAGTGAGTCTCGCTCTTCCTCTGCTACAGAAGCGGTCACGTTCGGAAACCCGTCGATGAGGTTGAAGGAGCAGCGGAGGGTCTGCACGGCGTCAATGGACATCGGGCGCACATTGCAGGGGATACACGGAACCTCATGTATCCTTACGTCGCTCGACGGAGCCTCCCGCTGCTTCCATCGATGCTCAGAAACTCGCCGGCGCACCGGGGCGTCATTGGCCGACCATGCGGTCGCTGGAAGGAAGGATTCTAGTGTACTGACTGACCCGTGCTTTACAGGGTTCCCAACGCTGAAGCCGCCGATACCGTTTACAATGCCCTCAAGGCAGGCTACAGGCTTCTCGAGTGAGTCTCGGCCGCCCCCGCTTCTCGCGCTCGCGCTTGCTGGATTGACACATTCACACCCATTCCAAGCGGTGCGAGTGACTATGGCAATCAGGTAGAATGCGGAGAAGGTCTCGCACGCGCCATCAAAGACGGTATTGTCACTCGCGAAGAGGTTTTTGTCGTTTCGAAGCTCTGGGTGAGTTCCGCCGTCTTTCTCGAGCCACTGAGCTCTCCGGCTCTGTCTCGACGGTCACACATGTGGTCATGTCACATACTATGATGCCTGAGCCCCACCGAACCTGTTTCCTTCGGCTATCGCTGACCTTTCGCCCTCCTCGGCGCAGAACACCAACCACGCTTATGAGCACGTTAAACCTGCGTGCGAGCACGCTCTGAAAGAGTGGGGTGTTGACTACTTCGACCTTTACCTCATCCATTTCCCTGTTGTGCGTAATGCTCTCTCCGTCAGCCTGGAGGCCGCGCCGAGCTGACCTCCCTTTCTCGGCGACAGTCCCTCGCCTATGTTGACCCCAAGGAGCGCTTCCCTCCCGCTTGGTGGGATGCTACCGGACCTGGAGGAAAGGTGACTCTCTCCAACGACCCCATGTCCGCTACCTGGAAGGCGATGGAGGAGCTTCGCGAGGCCGGACTCGCCAAGTCGATCGGAATTTCCAACTGCAGCGGATCCCTCATCGTTGACCTCTTGAGGTCTGCTAAGCACAAGGTGAGCTTTTTACCGGGCGCCGCTGGAGCAGGCTCAAATCTTTGTGCTCCTCGTTCCTTCGAGCTCGGCGCTGACTTTCTGTCTCCTCTCGCTCCACGCAGCCCGAGGTTCTTCAGATCGAGGTGTGTTGTGCTTCGTCCTCTCGGCGTCTCACATGCTCACGATTCTCCCTATCTACAGCACCACCCCTACCTCACCCAGGAGCCTCTCATCAACTTCGCCAAGGAGATCGGACTTGCCGTCACTGCTTGTTCGTCTTCTCGTTCAAATCTCTCATTCGATCTCTGCTGATTCTCCCGTTTCGCCACAGACTCCTCGTTCGGACCCCAATCTTTCCTCGAGATTGAGCACGCCGGCGCCCTCGACACCCCCTCCCTCCTCGAGCACCCCACCATCAAGGCCATCGCCGACGCTCACTCCAAGTCGCCCGCTCAGGTCCTTCTCCGTTGGTCTACTCAGAGGGGTATTGCTGTCATTCCCAAGTCCAACAACCCCGAGCGCGCCAAGCAGAACCTCGAGAACGTCAACTTTGACCTCACCGAGGAGGACATCAAGAAGATCTCGGGACTCAACAAGAACCTCAGGTGCGCTGTTTCGAGCTCTCTATTTCCCAAGAGTAGCTCGCTGATTGCTGTCCGCGTTCTAGGTTCAACAACCCCGCCGACATCCACCCCGAGCTGGCCATCTTCGCCTAAGCGGTGCATCGGTCGCAATAGTGACGCGCAAACGTCTGCATTGTCAATAGAAGTGCTATTGGTAGTATCCAGCTCCTGCTGTGTGCGAGAGAAACGTCGCGAAGCTGAAATGGAGAACTCAGCGTTGGAGACGGCTCGGTTGGTGTAGCCACGAGCGTCGGCGGGACCCTTGATCGACTCGCCGTAATACTGGACCGAGGTGGCAAAATCGCCAGCCTGTGGTCGACGTGGAAGTCGAGGAAAGGGGAGGAAAAGGGGGGAGCGAGGCGAGAGGGGATGTCGAGGAGCGAAGAGGATAGGGAAGGGAGACCGAAGCAACGGAGAAGGTCAGCTTGACTGCACGGAAAAAGACGAGGACGCTCAAACGCAACTTGAACAATTTGTTACCCTCCCCCCTTGCTTCATCAGCCCTGACCGGATCAATGTACGCCAATCGCTCCTTCTCGCTCTTCTCCTTCTCAGCCTCCTTGAGCTTGGCCTAGACGTCGGGAGTGCGGTGCTCGGTGAGCGACTTAGTGAAGGATTTGATGGCCGAGTCGTAGTCGCCGAGACGGAGGTGAGCGGAACCGATGCGAGCGTAGGCCCTGTAGAAGGGGAGAGAGGAGAGGTCAGCGTTCGGTTTCCAAGCGCAGAGTTTGAGGGCACGGGGGTGCGAGCAAGGAAGCAGTTTGGGGTGTGACACGCGCGCTCGATCTTGGACCCGTGTAAGCCAAGCAGCTCCCGTTTGCTCGGCTCCACACGCGAGAGACGAGCCCGCCGACCTCTTCCTTCGGAGTATCGCGCCAGGCGTGCGAATGATGCCACAGACGCGGCAGGCAGACATAACAGAGACAACATATCGGCTTGACAGCGCATCCGAAGTAGAACCAATACTAGCTGACTACAGCTCCCGCTCCAGCGAACCATCAAGTCCGCCGAAGCAGGAAGTGAGAGCGAGGGGATGGCACCTGCGAGCCGAACTCTTATTTGAAGACTGATAGGGAGAGCCGCATCACTCAGCCGGATTATCTGATACTGCCATGCTCGATACAAGCACAGCGAGCCAGACCAAGCCAGCATCGAACTCCCCGTGTCGACTTCCTGCGCCGAGGCAAACTCGAGCTTCAAGGAGGAGGAGACGTTGTCCACATCAATCGCTAGGCGCAATAGACATCTCATGTCCATCGCCCCGAACGGAAAGGCGGCGCAGTCCCCTCCGCTGACTACCGGGTCCCAGCTCAACAGGCGAAGGTCAGAGGGAGGCGAGAGAGCAAGAAGAGGAGAAAGTGGCTCGCACGGCACACGAGAGTGACTGTTCTCCTCATAGTACAGTGACTCAACGCGAGTAGCGGGCTCAAACCCCTCCCCGCCTCCCTCCTTGCCCTTTCGCGCCGGTCGATTCAGCGCCGAGCTGAGCGAAGGAGGCGAGGCTACTAAGCAGGCGAGAACCGAGTCGAGGGTCAAGACCACGTCGCGTAACTCAACGCAGTACCGACTCAGCGGGCCTGCCATGCGAAGAGCAAGCGGCTCGTTCTCCCCTTCCCCCTCCCCTCTGCATGCTCGGCCAAGGCTGCTCATTGCAGACAAGTTAGCATTCCCCGCACACCAACAAGTAATCACAAGAGGTGGTGAGTCCCAAAGAGAATCGTGCACGCACTGGAGCCCAGCATCACCGATGCAGCGCCCTCAGCGCGAAGCGGCTTCCTGGACTCGCCCTCCGGCCTCGCGTGCGCCATCCGAGTGAGCCCTTGGGCACCCCTAGTATCGTACATCCCGTAGCGAAGAAAGAACGCGTTTGAGCTTGCCTAAAAGTGAGTCAACTCGGCGGACTGCACTGGAAAGCAATTGCAACCTCCTTCCGCTCCGCTGCTGGCACTCAGACGCCGAAGCGTAGTGTGGGAAAGACAAAGCTCTCGAGGCAGCAGGCGAGAGGAAGACGATGTCCTTGAGGACCACGCAAAAACTCCGAAGCCCTCCCGGCATCATACCGCGAGCGAAGGTCACGATCTCCCTCCTTCTCGGCTCTCCTCTGGCGCCTTGACGCCTCGACAGCCAATGCTGCCCGGAAGTCGGGAAGGAAGAAGAGCAGTACCCATCAAGCATAGCTTTCTGCTCGGCGGACTCGAGCCCGCCATGCAAAGAGCAAAACGAGCCTGCTCCCTCCCTCCCCTGCTCTCTCAAGGCAGGTAACAGTCTGCATTCCACCCACAGCATCACCGTCGGGAAGAAGGTCGTACGCTGTCGATGCACGCTGGCTGCCGAGACCCTGCGGACCTCAGCAGCCAGCCAGCGAGCGACCGAGCCAACCTCCTTCCTGCTCGGCTACTCATGCCATCGAGCATGACGACAGGTGAGGTGAGGGAAGCCCTCCTCTACCAGATCAGCTATATTCACCACGCTACAGACCGCATGATCTGCAGCGTCAAAAAGCAGGGGTCGAGGTAGAACAGCTCCCCCTAATTCCGAACGAGCTCGACTCGGCGCCACTTGCTGTGCTGGCCGGAAATGAGAAGAGGGACGCTTTCGGACTGGAGCAACACTGATCACCGCGCTCCCTTGAGAGAGCGCGGTAGACCAGCGAAAGCAAGCGACGAGCCTCTCCTCGGCCCTTCAAGACAGCACAGCGAGCGCCCTGCTCGGCGCTGCGAGGTCGCCTTTGAGGCTGCTGGAATCGAGTGACAAGCCCAGGACAACGGACACAGCACGAACAACGAGTGAACCTAGCTCTACTCGATCCTAGCGCTCCTTGCTCTTCGGGCCTGCTCCCCTCCTCTCCCCTCTAAAGCGAAGTCCGAAGGCAACTCGGCGCCCCTCCCCTCCAGCAGAGCAAGTGATGTACTGTCCTCCACCTACGCCAGCTGCCAACCCTCGACGAGAGCGCAAAAGCCAGCGAATGGAGAGCCACCAGCCCTCGCCGCGTGTCACGCTCGGCGCCGAACTGCGAATCCCGGCTGCTCGGCGTGAGAGTCGATTGGAAGGCGGCGCAGCGCCAAAGCCGAGCAGAGAAATCTCTCTGCTCAGCCTTGAGCACACCTTTCTTCGGCAGCCTCCCTCCTCGCTCTCCTCTATCCTCCCTCCCATTCCTTCCCCTCCCCACCAGCGCCGAGCACGCTGAGCGTGCCCTTCCCTCCCCGCCCCTCCAGCCCAGCCCAGAGAAAGTAAAGAGGCAAGACGAAAACGTCCTTGGCAATCAACTTGAAATCAGCCTTAGCATCCCTTCCCTCCTCAATCGCTTGCTCGCAGGTCTTGATGCAGAGCGAGTAGTCGGCTTGCTCGAAGCGAAGGGCGAACGAAGTGGCGGGCGAGTGAGAGGTAAGAGCGGGATGTGAGAGAAGATGGCGACAGTGATGCGGAGGTGCTGCTGTAGCTGTAGCTGTAGCTGAGTACTGCAGGGAGAATCGCGTCAGCTCGTTCCGTCGCCGGTGTCTCTTGGCTGACGAGAGTGCAGAACAGAGCAGCAAGAGGCCAGCTGTAGCTCTGCAGACCACTTCCACCGCCCGCCAGATCATGTCTTCCCGCTCCTCGTCCTCGCCTGCTCCTTCAACTCCCAGCGCTCGCTCAGCGCACGGCTCACTGACCTGTATCGGACTGTCTTTGCCCGAGGTAGCTCCCACACTCCAACACTGCGTGCTGCTCCCCCGTCTCCGTGAGCTGTGCCGAAGCACACTGCAGCCCTCCCATCGAGCTTAAGAGATGCGGCGAGAGACGAGCCGGCGGCGTGTGTAGTCGAGTCGGCAGGGATGATGAGGGAGGTTCCAATGCAGTCATGTTGGCTGTAGCATCTTTTGTAGGGCGAGCAGCGAGGCGAAAAGCGAGAAACCGAGGAGACGAGCGAGACGGGAGAGGGAGAGAGCGAAAGGCGAGGAGCGGGAGGTCGAGGCGAGCCAAGCAGCTGTAACAAGCTCCCGAAAGGTTCTCGACTGGCGTAGACGAGCTTGAGTCTCCTTCACCTTGCTGGAGGAGCTTCGCTTGCTCCAAACCGCTTTCGCACCCCTCCTTTCTTTCGCCGAACTCTCGGTGGCTTGTCTCCTCGGCGCGCTCGCTGTCTGACCCCCCACAAGCCAGTCGAGTGGTATCCAGAACGAGGTCGTGTGACTTTTGTAAACAGTATGAGGGAGAAAGCACTACTAAGGGAGAAGACTACTGCGAGCCGAGATTGTCGCGGATCGACTACGCTCAAGGACGGCCAGTCTTGATGATGCCCTGTGATGAGGAGACAAAGAAGGGAGTGAAGGGTCAGCAAGTTGCACCGTATCGATGTGAGACCAACGCATGCTTAGAGCACTGCTCGGCGAGGATGCAGAGAGAGAGCTCAGCCAAAACTCACCGCCTTGACCAACTTCTCCACCTTTGCCCTAATCCCCGGGTTCTGCATATGCTGCATCATACTCTCGGGTTCATTCTGCGCCTGCTGCAAAATCGACTGCATGACGGGGTCGGACATGATGGATTGGACCTCGGGGTCTCTCATCGCTCGAGCGTAGGCTTGCTCGTCCGTCTCGCCTTGACGAGAGGCAGAGTCGGCGAGGTTGATCTTGCGGATTTGGCCGGCGATTTCAGAGGTGTGCTTTTGCTCGGTGTCCTTGGCGGCGGCCTGTTGAGAGAGGGTAGAGAGTCAGCGCCGACGAGAGGGCGAGGCGACAGGGGAAGCAGACGTACGAGCTCGATGGCCGACAGAGCCTTGCCGTACTCCTTCATGGCGAACAGAACGTGCGACTTGCGAATGTAGCCCTTGACTGATGACCAAAGCGAGGAGGTCAGCTCCAGCTCTCTCACTTCCTCTCTCTCGAACCTAAAACTCGACTCACTAAACTCAGGCTGGACCTCAATAGCCTTCTCGGCATCCTTCAACGCCTCAGGGAGAGCCAACAGCTTGGTGAGAGCCGCTGCTCGGTTGGTGTAGCCACGAGCGTCGGCGGGGTTGCGCTTGATCGACTCGCCGTAGTGCTGGACTGAGGTGGCGAAGTCACCGGCCTGGGGTTGACGAAGAAAACGAGAAAGAGGGGGGAGGGGGAGAGCGAGGCGAGAGGAGAAGCCGAGGAGCGAAGAGGATGGAGACCGAAGCAGCGGAGAAGGTCAGCTCGATTGGACGGAGAGACAAGAGCGCCCAAACGCACCTTGAACAACTTGTTGCCCTCCTCCCTCGCCTCATCAGCCTTGACCGGATCGATGTACGCCAATCGCTCCTTCTCGGACTTCTCCTTCTCGGCCTCCTTGAGCTTGGCTAAGACGTCGGGAGTGCGGTGCTCGGTGAGGGACTTGTTGAAGGACTTGATGGCCGAGTCGTAGTCGCCGAGACGGAGGTGAGCGGAACCGATGCGGGCGTAGGCCCTGTAGGTGAGTGAGGAGGGGGAGGTCAGCGTTCGATTCGAGCCTCGAGGGGCCAAGAGATGATGGGGAACGGGGTGACGAGCGGCTCCATGCTCATTGTACTGGGCCAAGTAGCTCCCACTTGCTCAGCCCTACACGAGAGAGGCAAGACGGCCACGGCAGAACTCCGAAAACCAGCGCCGATGCTCGTCGGCACCAGCCCGAAGAGATGGGAGGCTGCCGGCTTGAATGCGAAACTCTGATGGCGTAGAGCAAAGCCAAAGCGAGAGTGGCCTGCACCTCAGAACCACTGGCCGAACAAGAGGAGCCGAAACTCTCCCCACTCGCGCCAGAGCTCAAAGTTGTCCCGGCCTAGCGGCGAGTCGGCTCAAGCGAATAGCGGCACTCGATTCTGCAAGCGAGTATTAAGAGGTCTGGCGCCGCTGCAGGCACTCACTCGGCAAAGCAGCGCCTCGCGCCACCCCAGCCGAGCAAGAGAGCAGCGAACCACCGCCCGCCTTCCTACTTCAGTCTTTCTCGTCGTTCTCCTCCGCCACTGACAAGAGCTGACAGAGAACGGCGAGGTCATGTACGCAAAAGTCCGTGACTCGTCATCAAGCGTCCTCTCCAGCGAACCCTCAAGTCCGCCGAAGTAGGAAGCGAGAGCGAGCGAATGGCTTCTGCTTGCCGAGCCGTTTCTTGAAGACGGATACAGAGTCCCAGGTCGCGAGCAGCAGCTCTGATACTGCCATGCTCGATACAAGCACAGCGAGCCAGCGCAAGCCAGCATCGAACTTGCCGCGTCGACTTCCTGCGCCGAGGCGAACTCGAGATTCAAGAAGGAGGATTATTCCTCCAGGCGAATCGCTTGGCGCAATAGAAATCTCTCGTGCGCCGCGCCGAACGAAAGGACGGTGTCGTCCCCTCCGCCGACTTCGTCTCAAGACGCTCGGCCTGGCACGGTCGGAGTGAGAAGAGAGAGCCGGAACCAAAACTTACACACACGAAAGCCACTGTACTCCTCAGAAGAATTCAGTGACTCAACGCGAGGAGCGAGCTCCAATCCCTCTCCACCTCCCTCCTTGCCCTTTCGCGCCGGTCGATTCAGCGCTGAGCTGAGCAAAGGAGGCGAGGCTACAGTGCAGGCGAGAACCGAGTCGAGGGTCAAGACCAACATCGCCCAGCCCAACGCAGTACCGACTCAGCGAGCCCGTCATGCGAAGAGCAAGCGGCTCGTTCTCCCCCTCCCCCTCCCCTCTGCATGCTCGGCCAAGGCTGCTCGTAGCAGGATACCCTGCACCTCCAATAAGTAAGGACAAGAGGAGAGGTGGAGAGACCCGAAGAAGAACCCCCACGCACTGGAGCCCAGCATCGCCGATGCAGCGCCCTCAGCGCGAAGCGGCTTCTTGGACTCCCCCTCTGTCCTCGCGTGCGCCATCCGACTAATCGGTCGGCCAGCCCTAGTATCGTACAGCACGTAGCGGAAGAAGTCACATTTGAGCT
Source organism: Leucosporidium scottii (assembly GCA_003054985.1). Classification (NCBI taxonomy): domain Eukaryota; kingdom Fungi; phylum Basidiomycota; class Microbotryomycetes; order Leucosporidiales; family Leucosporidiaceae; genus Leucosporidium; species Leucosporidium scottii. The sequence goes on from MWVB01000136.1 coordinate 33,028, forward strand.
TGCCCAGCAGTAAGCCAACTCGGCAGACTGCTCTGGCAAGCAATTGCGACCTCTTTCCGCTCCGCTGCTCAAGCTCCGACGCCGAAGCGTAGCGTGGCAAAGATGAAGCTCGAGGCAGAAAAAGACACGAGACCAGCTCACCAACACGGCGCGAGAAGCCCGAAGCACCTCCGGGCATCACAGCTCACGGCGAGTAAAGGTGACGATCTCCCTCCTTCTCGGCTCTCCTCTGGCGCCTTGACACCTCGACAGCCAGTGCTTTTGAGAGATTGAGAAGGGCAGGAGAAGCTCGCTATAGCTTCCTGCTCAGCGAACGTCTGTTCTGCCACGCAAAGAGCACAAACGAGCCCGCTCTCCCCCTCCCCTCCTTGCTGCTCTCTCCACGGCGTGCAGCGGTCTGCGTTCCACCCACAGCATCATCGTCGGGAAGAAGGTCGCTGTCGATGCACGCTGGCTGCCGAGACCCTGCGGACCTCAACAGCGCACCGCGAGCGAGCGAGCGAGCGAACCTCCTTCCTGCTCGGCTACTTGTGCCATCGAGTATGAAGACTAATTGAGGTGCGGAAAGCTACCCTACCACTGAACCAGCTATCCGCACTACAGACCGCATGATCTGCAGCGTCAGAAAGCAAGGGTCGAGCGAGGTAGAACAGCTCCCGCCAGCTCTGAACGAGCTCGGCTCGGCGCCAAGGGCTGTGCTGGCCGGAACTGAGAAGAAGGTCAGGGCTTGACGGACGCTCATCACCGCGCTCTCATGAGAGAGAACGGTAGACCAGCGAAAGCAAGCGACGAGCCTCTCCTCAGCCCTTCCAGACAGCAGACAGCGAGCTACCTGCTCGGCGCTGGAAGGCCGCCTTCAGGCTGCTGGGAGCGACCAAGGAGACACGATGAAAGCGGTAGCGCCCAGACCGAGTATAGCTGGCTGCCGACTCGATTCCAGCGCCTCTTGCTCCCCTCCTCCCACCCTTTGAAGCGAAGTCCGAAGCCAACTCGGCGCCCCTCCTTCCCAGCAGAACAAGCGATGTGCCGCTCTCCACCTACGCCAGCCTCCGCACCCTCGCCGAGAGCGCAAAAGCCAGCGAAAGGAGAGCCACCAGCCCTCGCTGCGTGTTCACGCTCGGCGCCGAACTGCGAATCCCCGGCTGCTCGGCGTGCGAGAGACGTTCTCCGAAGGACACCCAGCACCAAAGCTGAGCAGAGAAACCTCTCTACTCAACCTTGAGCGCACAGTTCCTCGTGCAGCCTCCCTCCTCCCTCTCCTCCCATTGCTTCCCCTCCCAACCTGCGCCGCGCCGAGCACCCTCCCCATCCCCTCCCTTCCAGCCCGCCCAGCAAAAAACAGAGCGAGAAGAAAGCAACCAACATACTTGGCAATCAATTTGAAATCAGCCCTCACATCCCTTCCCTCCTCAATCGCTTGCTCGCAGGTCTTGATGCAGAGGGGGTAATCGGCTTGCTCGAAGTGGAGGGGATT
>MWVB01000137.1:0-21160 GCA_003054985.1 Leucosporidium scottii
GAACCCTGGGCCTTCCGCAGGCGCGATAATGCAAAGCGGACGCGCTACCACTGCGCTACACCCCCAGCACTGTCTTTTTTTTTCTTGATGTCCAGAAATGGCGTACATAGAGTCCAAACCAAACCTCGGTGTTCGGCGCTTCCCCTGCTGCAGGCTAGGCGTGCTTGACAGTACTCTGCCAGACTACAGAGGCTTCACTAGACACTATATCAAGTCACATTTTTCATTCCACTGCTAGTCTCCCTGTCATGCAGAAACCCTCTCTCCGCGGTCCTCTCCCTTGCCAACCGCCTTCGTCAGGCGGCGGCGCACCTCCTGCCCTCTCGCCTCTTCGACGACCAGTCGACCTCTCGCTCCGCCGTAGCACAGCTCCCCAGTACCAGTACTCCTCATAGTGATGCGGCTATCACTTTTGCGACCGCTGCGACCGCCTCCGAGGACTCTCGTACAGCAGCAGCTCCCTCGACGATTCCACAGCAACGCTCCTCCTCCTCACGCTCACCGGATACCAATCGGCAGGCATGTTGCCTTTGGGCTAGGACTGGGTGCTGCAGGTGAGTACTCCCCAATTCACAGCAGGCGAAGAGCGAGCTGAAGCCCCACAAACAGGGACTTTGGCGGCGGCTCTCCTCACCAACAGCGACACAGCGGATCGAAGAGCACAAGTATCCGGAGGATGGTGGCCACGACAACGTGAATGGAAGGGCTTGGATCCCGAGATGGCGAGCTTGCGGCTGAGAGAGGTGGTGCAGCGAGTGCGGAAAGCGGTGGGAGCGTTCGGCGACGACTGGAGGCTACCGACGATCCTGGGACAGAACTATCTCAACTTGACGGAGGAGAAGCGTACCCAACTCGCCATCATCAGCCTGACCGCCGGCGTCTTCGTCGTCTGGAACATCCCCGCCTGCCGAGGGTGGAGCGCTAAGTTTCTCTGGCATGACCCTCTTGCTTCTCGCCCCGTGACTCTCCTCACCTCCATCTTCGCGCACAAGGTAAGCCCTCCCTTCCCCGTCCTACGAGCGCCGCCGCCGACCTCTCGTTTGTACGCAGTCGCTCCCTCACTTCGCCTTCAACTCGCTGGCGCTTTGGTCCATCGGCTCAGCGTGCTCCTCCTACTTTGATCACCACGACGACCTTCTTCCCCGCTCTACGTCGCGATACGAGTTCCTCGCCTTCTTCGTCGCCGGTGAGTTGAGCTCTTTAGCCTACGCCGAGAACGACAACTGACCGCCCTCGCTCTTAGCTGGTCTCTTCTCTTCGCTTGTCTCGCACGTCTATTCGGTACGAGTCCTCGCACCTCGCCTCCGTCAAGCCACCTCATCCGTCGGTGCCGCTCGTCACGCCATCCTTCCCTCCCTCGGTTCGAGTGGTCAGTCCTCGCTCGTCGTTGCAAGTCAGAGGTGCTCCAGCTGACGTTTCAATCAACAGGTGCAATTTACGCCTGCCTTATTGTCACCGGTCTTGCCTACCCAGAAGCATCCGTCTCCCTCATCTTCGTCCCGTTCCTCCCCATCCCGATAGGTTTGCTCTTTGCCTTGCTCGCTGTTCGGAACGTTCGAGCTGACCTGGCCTCAATCACACAGGTGGAGCCTGCGCTGCAATGGTCACGCTAGACCTTGTCGGCCTCCTTCGCGGCTGGCGGCTCTTCGATCACAGCGCTCATCTCGGCGGAGCCATCTACGGTGAGGGAGGCGTTGCACAGTAGAGGGACCCCCTTCTGACAGCTATCTTTGCGCAGGGCTTTGGTACTATCTGAGCGGCCACAAGCTGTTCGAGCATCTTCGCGTCGCGTTGGGCGGGTCGTCGAGCTCGGCGAAGAAGGTCGCTCGGAATTGAAATCATCAAGTGATGTAAAATCAGGAGGCTCGATGAAGTACACAGCGAAACGCGCGGATCGTCGCGCCTATGTTACAAGCGTACTATGGATGATGTTGTACAATATCTGCTTCAAACGTCTCAACGGCTGCTCGTTCCCCCGGTCGTTCACTGCGAGAAAGGGGAGAGCGGTCAGGCGAGGTGTAGAGGCAGCGCAGGAGGAGGCGACGCACCTGGAGCGGCTCCGAAGACTTTGACAACCGGGAAAGGTGGATGTAGCAATCGGTGCCGTAGCTAGCGAGAGAGATGAAAGGTCAGCTCGGCGCGAAAAGGGAGCTCGAAGAGGCAGAAACGTACCCCTCCATCGAGATGAGCTTGAGCGAGCCACCAAAGTACTGCGAGTACAAGCGAGCGATAGGGAGTCCGTAACCTGCGAGAGCGTGAGCGTTAGCGACGGCTGCAGGAGCGAGGGAAGGGCGAGAAGCTCACCGAAACCGGCCATGGGAGCTTTGAAGTCTGTTCCCTGGAAGTCCTGGTCGAGATTCTCGGGGTTGGCGGTCGTGTACCTGTTCACCCAAAAGCACAGAAGGAGACAAAGGTCAGCTCTGCACGGCGTTGAAGCCTCGGCGACGTCACTCACATGAAGGTCCAAACGAGAGGGAGAGCACTGCGAGGGATTCCTCCTCCCTCGTCCGAGATCTTGATCGTAATGTCTTCATTGCCCTCGGCGACGATGACTTTGACCGGAGGGAAGTTCTCGCACTCGACGCCGTGAGTCTCGACGACAGCGCGAAGCGAGTTCTTCAAAACCTCGAAAAGGACGTGATTCTGTAGCGCTCGCCCTCAGCAAAGCTCAGACGCGAAGATTGAAAGAGGACGACTGACCAGATGGCTCGGCACATACATGAAGTTGAGATCCTTGGGACAGATGAGCTGGACGGGAGGTCCCTTGAACAGGCCAAAGTGATCCTCGCAGACGTAAGTGGCATTTTCGATGGCTTCCCGAGCAATCTGATGGATATTCGTCTTGGTGCAGATGATGCCGACTGCGAAAGGAGAGTGAAGTCAGCTTGAGGAAGGCGGCGGGCAGCGCCGAGAGCGACTAGGCGCACCATAGTCCTGCGGGGGAGGAAAAGAGTTAGCAGAGCTCGGAGAGGTTCCCTAGGGACATCAAAACTAACCTCATGAGGCTCGAGACGGTTCAGAGCGATGTGCTGGCCGATAAGAACACGGATTCCTGTCGAGCGGAATGGAGTCAGCGACTGCCCCCGCTCCTCTTCGAAAGAGCAGCGTACCGATGCGAGACATGTAGAAGCGGTCGAGGAAGGTCTGGATGGAGCGGTCAATGTGAGGCGACTTGCTCTCGCGCTTGAACTCGAGGATTCCTTGGGCGATCGTCGTCACGACGGGGTCATGTCGTCGCTTGATGTTGGAGAGGACCTTTGTAAACCGTTCGTTGTAGTCGTGCACCTCTGGTGGCCATTTGATGCTCGAGTCGGGGTCGGTGTAGTACCTGTTTGAAGCTCGAGAGGGTCAGCTCGGCGGCCCCACCTCCACCTACAATCGTTTAGCGAGCTCACCGGTGAGTCAGAGGAGCGCGGAGACGATCCCTGATCTTCTTGTTGTCATTTTTTGGTCGCATGTGCTCGGGGAGGGAAGGATTGGGGGTGGATTCAGGCAGGGAAGGGATGTCTTGAGAGGCGCGTTGGAAGGCTTCGTGAATCGCTGGCGGTAGCTCGGGTTTGGGAAAGTTGACGAGTTCCTGTAGGAGTCATAGGGTCAGCATTGCTTACTCGACTCTACCATCGTACAGCAGCTCCATGAGTCAAGGAACTCACCTCGAACGACTCCGCATACCACTTCTTGACCTTCTCGATGCTGGGCATTTTGTTGAGATTGTTGGGCAGAGCGTCGAGCTCCTTCACACGATGCGCCAGTCGGATAGGTAGCTCCTCTGTGTAGGCGGGTAGATCGTCAGCTGCTGCTTCGCTGGCCCCCCGCTTCCCCGCGCCATATCACGCCGCACCTGCGAGAAACTGGGAGGCGCGCAAGAGGGTTCCCTGTAGTGAGAGATGAGGGTGAGCATGTAGCTGAGCTGACCCAATACAGCGGAACTCACCTGCGAAGGGTTCTGGCCGAACATGACCATTTGCCGGAGGGAGACGCCGGTTTGAGGGAAGGTCGCATAGTGCAGGATCTGCTTCCACAGCCTGCGAGGCGAGGTCGGCGAGGTACATGTGAGCTCCTTGCTGTGCTCCTCCAACGAACGTTTCCCCTGCTGGCAGCCTTTGAGAGACTAGCCAGCAAGCGGGGGGACGACGTCGCTTCGACTCCAACTCACGCTTGATTGATCTGGTAGGGCGCCATGGCTGTAGTCGAGTAGAGCTACGAGCTGAGCAGAGAGAAGAGCAGAAGGTACAGAACCAGCAGACGAGCGCAGAAGCCGGAGCGAACAGAGAAGACAAGAGATGTGGGGCGAAGCAACCAACGAAACGGCTTCTCTCTGCCCAAGTCGAGGCCGCGGGGCAGCTCGGAAGGGGGAAAGGCTTTCTGGTGAGTCAAGAGGAGAGGGAAGCTGGCTGAAGTCATGCATAGGGCTTCAGAAACCTCAAAGCGAGTGATAAGAATACAACAGGCGGCCATCAGAACCGGTTGTTCGGCGCTGAACGGCCTTCGCAGAGCCCGTCGATTTAGGGAAGGGTATCTCAGTGCAAGGGGGGTATCAAGTCTAATAAGCTCTACAGGACGACTACTCGCCTACTCCAGCACAAACGTCCGCCGTCCCTTCTTCGACTTGCGGTACAAATCCACCTTCTTCGCATAATCCTCATCCAAGTCGGTCAACTTGGCCGTCTTGCCTCCCTCCAGCAGCACCGTCGGATCCAGCACTCGCGGCTTGAGCTCCATCTGTAGCGTGTTGGTGGCCGTCGCTGCCTCTGCCTCTGCCTCGGAGCACTCCCGTACATGGAGGTCAGCCTTGACTCGTTCGGCGAGGGTTCGTACCGAGGGGTGCGGCGACTCGACGAGATCTTGCCAGAACGCCTCGCAGCTTGGTGATGCCCAGAGGTCGTCAAGCTTGAGCTGACCGAGGTCGTAGGCTTCCTTGATGGCCCGATGGAGGCGAGCAGGGGCGAGGTGGGAGAAAGTGAGCGCCGAGGGAGCGGAGGTCAGCGCGCGAAACTGACGAGGGGCTGCGAAGATAGCGTGTAGGCAAAGCTCACTCTGCTGCAAATTTGTACAGTGCGCCATGTGTTGCGTTCGACCAGGCAAACTCGTCCGAAGCCATGTCTGCGCCGAGGGGAGGGGCGGATCAGCTCGGTTCGGCGTTCATGAGGTTCTGCTCAGACTCACAAGCATCCGAGAGTATGCGAGCGGCCTCCTTGGTTCGGCATACAATCTCTCCTTCGAAGGCGACGATGTCGTCGAGAATGAGGCGAACGTCCTGTTGACTGAGCATCGCCGAGAAGGGTCAGCGAAGCCTCGGCGACAACAACGCATTCCGCACACACCTGAGCTTTTTGAAGTTGAAGCTATCCCGTAGAGCGTAGTCTAGACGGTCTCCACAGAGTGCAGGAGCATCCCGCTCGAGCAAGGAGAAGTTGGTTTCCTCGAGCACTCGTTTCGGCTCGAAGCCGTGAGCCTGAATGATGGCGGGGCTATTGGGAGAAGCAGAGTCAACTCTGATTGAGGTCTGTAGTCTGCAGACTGTCGTACATGTCGGTTTTAGCGAGGAAGAGGTCCTTATCCGCCTCATGCACGACTCGGGCGAAGGCGAAGTCGACGGTGTGACTGAGGGCGGTGTGTGCGATATCATGGAGTAGCTGTAGATGCTAGCGAGCTGTCAGCGCTTCCCTTAGCCACCTCAATGCCAGAGAAGGCCACTCACAGCTGCCGCCTGCTCCTCGAGCGAAGCTCCCAGTCTCCGCACCAGCAGACAAGCGCCGATGGAATGGTGATAGCGAGTGACTGAAGCACCGCAGATGTTGTTGCTTGGCACCGCCGAGATGCCATGCTGGAGCACATGCTTCAATCGCTGAAAGGCGGGTGAGCCGATGAGTTGGATGAGCACGGCATCGCGCTGGCCGTGCAGGGTTTGTCGACCGTAGATCTCATCGTCGAGTACGAGATCTTGCGCTACCGGGATGGCCATGCCGAGGAGCGGGCAGGACGTTGCTGAAGCTTTGGGCGAAAGAAGTGCGGCCGAGTGGAGGGCAGGAGACGAAGTGAGAAGGGCGAGGCGAGCGATAGGCGGCCAACAGCAGCGGTACTAGCAAGATAGCAAAAGATCGGAGACCGGAAGACCGACTGCGGGCGACGAGAGCAAAACGAAGTGAACGGGGGGAAGGAGAGCCGTGCTTCACTCAACGCGTCCTGAAGCTCTTTCGTCAGCAAGTCTGTCTCGCTCGAATAGAGCACAGACCGAGTGCAATGCAGGGTAGTAGGTAAAGGATATCTAAACGAGGGGCAAGATGGTATAGGGATGGGGAACTGCTTGAGAATCTTCGGCGAGGCCGGCGGCGAAGGGGGATCGGTAACGAGGGGAAGGTATTAGAGAACGTAGACAATCTGTGGAGGAGTTGAGAGAGAGTCAGCTTATGCCGCGAGGGAGTGTAAAGCCTAGCACTCACCTGATTAGGCCGCACGAAGAGCCCCTTCCTCGGTCCACCATCGCGGTCGGGCTCGGACGAGCTGGAGCGACGTTGGCGACGAGACGGAGGACGGAGCGAGGAGGCACCACTCCCACCGAGACTTCCGCCGTTGCTGCTGCCGGCTGCTGATGGTCGAAGGTCTTGGCCTTCGCTAGGCAAGGGTGTGGTTCGACCGCTGCTCCTTCCGCTTCCAGGAGTGAGCTTGAAGTACGAGACTGAAAACAAGGAGAGGTAAACCCAGAGCACGAGAGAGAAGAGGGAAGCTGGCGACTCACCTCCAGCGACTTCGCCATCGTTCCATGCGAGCTCCCGAGCCTCCGGAGGGATCGCCGACTCGGCGACTTCGACGCCAACCCACTGACCCTCGCCCCACAAGACTTCCCCGATATACCGCACGACAGCGCGGAAGCGTGTCGGTCGATCTGAGCGCACCGTGACGATGCAGGGAATGCCTGAAAGGAGCATCGTGCCCGGTAGCTGCTGCTTCGGCTGGGGGACGGCGATATTCTCCTCCGCGGGAGCGCCCTTCGCTTTGACACTGGTCGCCGCTCGAGCTCCAGGACGAGTAGGTGTTCCGTTCGTCGGTCGAGTAGGGGTGCCGTTGGACCTGGGAGGTTTGGTTGGCGATTTGAGTGAGGCGGCGGTGGTCGTCGGTCTGCGAGCGGTGGACTTGACCGAGGCGGCGGAGCTTGGGCGAGTACTCGTCGCGGGAGCGCGAACGGAGGTGATGGAAGTGGTGGAAGGTGCGCGACGGAGGGTGGCGGTCGACTTGGTCGAGGCGACGGAAGGCGGTCGGCGAGTCGCAGGGGAAGCGGCAGCTCCGGGGACGGCCTTCTCCTTGCCTTTTGCAGAACTTGGTACAGCCTTGGTAGAGACTGAAGGAGTCGAGGTCGTTCGAGGTCGTGCGGTAGCTGGAGTGAGCGGCTTGGCCGTTGGCCGAGAGTCGGGGGGTGGTCGGGGGGTAGAAGCTGTAGAGGCGAGGGAGGAGGTCGAAGGGCGTGACGCGAGAGACGGTGCCAGCGAGGGAGGGCGTCTTGTTGTGGATATAGGGGTCGCTCGAGGACTTGCGCTGGTGGTGACGGTAGATCTCGAAGCGGCGGCGGCGTTCAGTCGCGAGATTCCGCTCGCGGCGGCAACGACTCCGTTCGACGTTGAGGCGGTAATTGGCCTTGCTGGCCGAACCGGTGGCGCGGTAGACCTCAGTGAGGTACTGGAAGAGCGAGCCGAAAGCGTCGGTGGCCTGGAAGTTGTCGCGGGAGGACGAAATGAAGAGGCTGACCCTCGAGGCGTAGCTCGAGAGGCGGCCGAAGGGGTGGCGGAAGGGGGAGATGCTGAAGAGGTAGCGGTTGGTAGCGGAGGAGCCGTGATTGAGGATGTCGAAGGCCGTGGGCGAGCGGTCGTGCCCGTGCTGGCTCCGCCTCGAGCTCCCCTGGTGCTCACCGAAGAGCCTCGGGCGGCGGGCGCGCTCGCTCCATTCGTACGAGGTGCCGGCGGAGGAGCGACAGTCGAAGCTCGAGATGTCGAGGCTACGCTCGACGCTCGGGACGCCGTAGTGGCAGCCGTCATCCGTGAGGCGGTGCTGGTCGTCGAAAGCCGAGGAGTGCGAGTTGTTGCGGCAGTGCTCGTGGTGGGGGCAGTGGCTTGCGCGGGGTGCGTAGGAAGAGAGGGTCGCCGTTTCTCCGGGGGTGTCGCCTTGATGGTGCCGTTTGCTCCCAGGGTGGGGCGAAGAGTGCTGCGAGCGGCGATGTTGCCGAGCTTGGGAGCATCGGCGAGCAGATCTTCGACCGAGACTTCAATCTCTGGACAGTGCAGCGAGCGTCAGCAAAGGGCTTCCCAGCCGGATAGGGAGGTAACGGACCATCAGAAAGCTCCTTCAAGCACCAAGGCTCGAGGTCGTCGAAGCCGCGAACCGCCCGGATGCCGATCCACTTGCGCTGAACGTACTTGAGGATGCCATTCCGAGCGTCCTCGACGAGCACCTTGGCCTGCAGAAATAGAGAAGGGTTAGCCGCCGTCGGCGCTGCTTTGTTGATGAGTGAACCCTCACGTCGATCAAGATTCCCTCCTGCGATGAGAACGCTCGTCAGCGAGACGTCCGAGATTAGCTCAGCTAGCCATGAAGCTCACCTCACGAAGCAAAACCGATCCGACCAGGGCCTGGTATGCCTCGGGCGCCTTTGCCTCGCGCAATCCGCGAACGATGAGCTCGAGGATCCATTCGAGGACGTCGGTGCTGAAGCCCACGCCGTCCACCAAGTCGACGAAGCCCGACGAGTGCACGACGGCGGAGAGGTGACGACCTAGGACTGCGACGAGCTCGTCCTCGATGGCGCTAAGCATGGCGGCGACGTGCTCGGCCCACATCGCCTTCTCGAGCTCGAGTCGCTTGCGCAGGCTGAGCGTCATCTTGGCGATGGGGGTGACCAGCTCGGGCTTGACCTTGCTACAGACCTCCCTGACGAGCTTCTTTTGGGCGTCGTACTCGAGGTTGCCGATATGAGGGCCTCCCCAGACATCGCCGAACTTGTCGACGACCCACGGCTCGACGGCACGAGCGAGGCGCTGGCTGTTGACGTCGGGGGCGAGGGCGAAGTTGTAGATCCTGGCTGCCCGCTGCAAGTTGGCCATCTCCTCGATCTTGAGCTCCACCTCTTCCTGCAGCAGCGAGAGTGAGAGAAAGGCGGCGCCGCGCCAGATCTCAAACGCCGTCGTGAGGTCGAACTTGCGCGAGGAGAATTGGAGGGTGCCGGTGTAGATGTAGCCGAGAATGAAGGTGGTAGAGGCGGAGGTGAAGGGCGGCGAAGGGAGGGTGAAGTGGTTGAGACGAGAGTCGCCGTAGCTGCCGAGGAGAAGGGATTGGAAGTAGGGCGAGCGGGAGCAAAGGATGGCGCGGTGGGCGGTGAAGGTCGTTTCGGCTGCATCGTCGAGAGCGATGGTCACGTCTGCGAAGAGCTTGCTCCGCCACGAGTACATGAGGTCCTACGAAGGGACGGAGAGCGAGAGTCAATGCCCGCCTTTCTCCATACGAGAGCCCCTCTGAGCAGCGCCAAATCACTCACCTCCCTCAACTTAGCCGCCCCATCCATCTCCGACTCTTCCTCGCGCACTCCGTCTCCGAACCCGTCAAACAACACGGCCATTCCCTCGGCGCCCTTCTCGCCGGTGTAGAGGTAGTCGAGACACGCCTCAAAGAGCGCAGGATCCGTTCCCGAAAGCGAGAGTGGTGTTGCTGCCGCCGAAGTCGTCGAAATCATGCTGGTGGGCGAGGTGCGGTCGTGCGAATGGCCGCTCGAGGACGGCCCGCTGTAGTCGTGACTTGCGGCCGAGGCGGTAGGGGTGACGGAGGAGCGGCGTGACAGGGAGCGCTGCTGATTGGGAAGGGAGAGCATCGACTCGTGGTGTATCGAACTAGGCGCGGCGAGGTAGCGCTGCTGGAACGAGCCTGGCAAGAGAAGGGACGCGTTCAGCGCGTCTCTGGCTGTACTGGAGCAAGTCTAAGCTCACCTGCTGCCCTACTGTAGACGATCACCTTGTGCGCATGAATCGAGTTGCCCGCCCCATCGTCCCAGGAAACGTCAGCAAAGCGAGCTTTGGCGTGGCGTTTGAGCGCAGCGAGGTCCTCCAACCATTGCTGATGGCTCGCCGCGCGCGCCTTGACCGACATGAGAGGGCAAGGAAGCGACTGGGCTACAGCCCCACAATGGGCACAGAGGACGAGGCGAAGGCGGAGGCGAGAGACGAAGAAGCTCGAGCAGGTTGTGGTCAGCGGTCAAAGAGCTGTCGCGGAGGAGCGTGCGGTCGACATCTGCTGCCGCGAAGCTCGCTTCTCGCTTGCAGACAGACGACTGAATCGGGCTCGTACAGATTGCCAAATTGTCACCACTATCAAATCTCAAGTCGCCTGTACCCATTTTGTGGGCGCTTTCCCCTTTCTCGGCCTTCGCAACCTCCGCCGAACTCCCTTCTCGACTCTACCACTCCATCGTCTGATCTTGAATACCCGTGGACCACCTGTACGTGTGGGATAGATAGCTCAGCAATCGACCTCGCTAAGGAGAAGAAGCCAAAGAGCTCACTGAGGCAGGAAGAGTCGGTCGATGCCCATGTCGAAAGCCGTGTCGAAAGTCCAGTCTTGCTCTCCCGTATCCGTCTTGATCCAGTCGGGGAACAGCTCACTCCCGACCCAGTTGCTATCCGGTAGCGCCTGCATGTCAAACTGAGCGTGATTGTTGCCGAGGAAGGGGAAAGGGTTCGAGGCGAAGGGGTTGAGGAGACTCGCGTCGGAGAAGGCGCCCGTGAGGATGTCGGCCTTGTGGGAGGGTACCTCGAGGTCAAACGATTTGGCGAAGCGGTCGAGGGCAATTTTGATGGTCATGCTGAAGCGTTGGGCGCCAGGGAAGTCGCCGAGCGAGGTTTGGAGTTGCGCCGCTTTGCTGATGAGGCTCGGCAGGTCGACGCCCTCGGAGAAGAGTCTCGTGAGTTTGAGTACGAGTAGGCAGGCGACTTTTGAGGAGAAGGGAGTCAGCTTGGCGGCTCGTGGCCAACTCGGCAGCGAGACCACTCACAGCTCAAGTCGACAAAGACCTCGTGCGTTGCGTAGCGCAGCGAATCGCGGAAGGCAGGAGCGTCGCAGAGATCCAGTACCGCACTAGCAGACGAGCGAGCCAACATGGCGAGCTCTCGAGCGTCCTGGGGAAGGGGGGAAGAGCGAGGTCAGCAAGCCATCGCCGAGCGAGCAGAACCCTTCGACTCACAACTGAGAGGTGCTCCGTATCACCAATGTTGGCGCCCTTGAGAACCGAAGTGTACAGGAAGATGAGGCTCGTGTTGAAGTAGCACTCGAGTCTCTTGCGCTCGAATGAGTCGGGTCCGAGCTTCTCGGCTGTGGAAGGCAAGGCGATCAGCTCGGCCTCGAGATGATGGCACTAGCGGCACTCACCGAGAACAGCGTCCCACTTGTTGTACCAGGCGGTGAGATCCCTCGACGAACGCCTCGTAAAGTCGACTGCGCGAGAATCGAGCTTGGTCTCGAAAGCGCCGCTCATCGCCTCGATGCGCGAGCGACAGGCCATGAGCTCGAACTGGGCGACGAGAACCTTGTCACTGTCGATGGCGAGGGGGTGCTTGAGGAAGCAGGCGAGCTTCTCGGGTGCGATAAGCTCCTCGTGGACGAAGTGAGGGCGGCCGGAGGAAGTCTGGGAGGAAAGGCGAGGCGAGGCGAGGCGAGGTCAGCAACGAAGCGGAGGCGGCGAGGGAGACAGAACTTACACTGAGCACCCAATCGAGCCAGTAGAGACACAGGAAGACCCTCGCCGACACAATCAAATTCCGCTGCTCCGTCTGCGAGCGAACCCTCCCCTCCTGCGCATCCTCGGCGAGCTTGCCCAACGCGCGATGCAATCCCAGCTCCATCGACATGCGCAAGCTATGCCCACTAGCCATGTAAGGACTGTTGGACGTCTGCCACGCCGCGACGATGCCCATCGCCTGGCAGCCCTCGGGTCGAACGGTGGGGCCGAACAGCGAGCTTCGGGCAATGCCTTGCGCTTCCTCAGAGCCGTGCTCGGCGGCTTGACGGATCTCGTTGGAGGGATCGGGCATGCGGGAGGCGGCGACCATGACGATCGAGTTGATGGACCAAGGGGTGCGGTCGCGCATGCTCTCGTACGAATCCCACGAGGGGTCCAGGATTGGGAAGAAGGGAAGGCAGTTCTGGCGCAGCAAATTACACTCGGGGTTAGCGCTCGGCTCGGACTTCGACCTCGATCACCGCTCTACGAGGGCGAGTCCGGCGCTCGAGCTTGAGCATGGCCAAAGGCAAACTCACCTCGATGAAGAAGGCAAAGATCTGACGGCAAGTAGAATCCGATACAAGGTCGCGAGTGACAACGTCTGTAGTGGGTCGCCAGCGGTCAGCTCGCGCTCACGGACCGCTCGAGCTCGGCCTTTGAATCCTTACTCACCTGGAAAGGCGTTGGGAGGTGGTGGCATGGGCCTTCGACGCTTGCGAGCGCGCTTGTTGACGGGAGTTCCGGCTCCACTAGGGTTGCCCGAGGTGGGATCGAGTTGGATGTGGGCCTCCGAGGCGGCTTGGGCGAGAGCCTCGAGAGGGGCGGTGAGGGAGCCGGTTGGGAGACTGTCCTCGTCGTCCGAAGAGGGCGCGGTTGAAGGGATGATGCCGTCTGTGCGTGAGACGAGCGCTGGTCAGCAACGTCGTCCTCGACCGAAGCGCGAGCTCCGACTCCCAACTCACACATCGAGACGGGATGAGGAGGAGCGCGGTAGTTGGGAAGCTGAGGGAGATCTTGTCGACCGGAGTTGTCATTGCTAGCTGGACGAGCACGCTTTGAGCCGCTAGCACTTGAGTAGCCGTTCGAGGGAAGAGAAGGGACGATGAAGGTATCGGCGAGCTGCTGAGGGATGGTCGGCGGGAGTGGGGGCTGGTAGACGTGCTGCTGGGTGAGGAGGGGACCGATGGAGGAGGAGGTGTCGATCTCCCAAGTCATGGGATTGCTGGGGCTACGGGCGTTGAAGGAGGCGTCCAGACGAAGCGGGACGGAGGTTGGCGCCGCCGAGGTGCTCGCCAGCATGGGGAAGGTCGGCGAGTTGTGCTGCTGGGTTGCCTGATTGCCCATCATCTGAACTAGTGCCTGCACTTGACTGGTGAGGTTGGTGATGCCTGTAATGAAGCCCAGTAAGCTTCACCGACCCCTTGCTTCAGTTCGACCGAGCACGCACCGTCTTCCATCCGCCCGATGCGCTCCTCGTCAAACGTCTTGTTCGTAGCGGGTTGCTCGAATACACAATTGGTACCGTTCTTGGCGCAGCGCTCGCAAGGCGCCTCCGTTCCGGCATTGACACAGCGATTCTTGCCTGAAAGCGAGAGCAAGTTAGCCGGTGAAGGGGCGGCGATGCAGAGGCTCAGCGACTCCTGCTCACCTTTGCGACAGCTCACGCAAGCTCTAGCTCCCTGCATGAAAGAGGAAGGTCAGCGCTCGGCCCAAGAGCTGTATGACTTCGGCTGACTTGCCCGCTTTGCTTGGTTGCTGGCGGCGGTAGCAGAGGGCTTCTCATCCGATGGTGACCCAAGAGAGGACATGGTGAAGGTACTACGGGCATCAGGCGGAGGTTGTTAGTAAGCTACAGAGCTGCTACGGGCGTTGAGCTGCAGGCGGAAGGGCCAGAGAAAGGGACCGAGGGTGCCGGAGGTGGGTGAGAGCAGCTGGGAGACGGCGCGGTGGTCCTTTGAGGGCTACCCCGCGCTTCGTTCCGCCTGCCGAGCAGGGCTGAGTTGGAGATGAGGAGCTCCACTTGAATCTCCCCTTGCTACTTGCCCTGTAGCCCTTGCAGCTCCCCTCCCGCCGGCGTTTGAAGCCACTCCCCGCTCAAGATGGGGGAGGAAACGCACCTGATGGCCAGACGAAGAGCGCCTGTTGAGACGGTCGAGCAGAAGCCTAGCAGAGCGGTCCAAGCAAGATAGCAGGGACTTGGTCTTGAGGATCGTAAGCTGTAGGCGAGTCGACGACTAAGAGACGAGGGGGTGTAGGAGGGACAAGAGTCCCGCTCTCCCTTTCGCTCCCTCGGTCAAAGCCTCTCGCTCTCGGCGTTGGAAGAGCATGTCGGACGGCAAGCTCAACGTACTCGTCTACAACGGATCAGGCGTATCCGCTTCCTCTAGGGATCACGCCTTGTTCGCCCTCCGGTCCTTCCTCTCTCACCGCTACGACGTCCAACTCGTATCGCCTAAATCCCTCCGACAAGAACCCTGGCAGGATTCCTGTGCGTTACTCGTCTTCCCTGGTGGTAGGGACATCCCGTACCAGTTCGACTTGGAGGGGAAAGCCAACAGGAGGATCCGCGACTGGGTCGAACAAGGTGGACGCTACTTGGGCTTCTGCGCCGGAGCTTACTATGCCTCAAAGACGGTCGAGTTTGAGGTGGGAACTCACTTGGAGGTAGTAGGAGACCGTGAGCTCTGCTTCTTCCCAGGAGTATGCCGAGGGACCGTGTTCCCTGGCTTCGCCTACGAGACGGAAGCCGGCGCTCGCGAGGTCGTCCTGGAACTCGACCGCTCGGCCTGGAGGGATCACTGGTCCCAGTCACCCGAGCAGGTCGAGGTGTGGTACAATGGAGGGGGAGCCTTCGTCATGGACGAACGAGCGACGGCGGCGGGCATCTCGGTCCTCGCCACCTACTCGCAGGCGGAGAACAAGCCCGTCGCTGGAGTACTCGCTCGACCAGGCAAGGGCAAGGCAGCGCTCTGGGCAGCTCATCCCGAGCACCCAACCTTTATGAGCTCGCCCTCGGCCATTCGCTCGGGCGAGAGTCGTCACCAGGAGAAGGAGCGCTTGCGCCGAGGTCTACTCCGTTCCACCCTCGCCCTTCTCGACCTCGACGTCTCCGACGAGCCAGCACCACCACCACAACTCCTCCCCCTCTTCCTCACCTCTCCCAATCCCGACCTCATCAACGCTACCGCCGCGAGTATCGCCGGCAAAGCCAAGCAAGTCGACGACTCGATCCTCCTCGACGACCGCAACGACTGCTTTGCCCTGCACCCTTCCTCCTCCATCGTCGACCTCTTCAACAAGTCGCGTACGCGGCCAGGCTCCTCCGACGTCGAGATCCTCAGGACGACGGTCAAAGATATCGCCATCTGCACCGAAGGGCTCCCTCTTCGCTCGCACACCCCGCTCTTCGACCTCGCCAAGTATTACGAGGAGCTTGCTATCGCTGCTGCTACCCCCTCACCGACCTTTGGCAACATTATACTCTACGGAGAAGCCGTGACGAGCACTCAGACTATGCTGGACAAGTGAGTCGATTCGCTCTCTCCCTTGAACTCGTCTGGATTTCGACGCTAACGACTTCTTGCTCTCCTCACAGAAACGAGCAATTCCTCTCCTCCCTCCCCTCGGGCCTCGTCTGCCTCGCCTCGCACCAAATCGCCGGCCGAGGTCGCGGCGGCAACTCGTGGGTCTCCCCCGCAGGCTGCCTCCAATTCTCCCTCATCCTCCGCCTCTCCTCCTCCAACTCGCCCAAGATTGTCTTCCTCCAGTATCTCTTTGGGTTGGCCGTGGTCGAAGCGATTCGAGGGCAAAAGGGATATGAGGAGGTCGGAGTGAGGTTGAAGTGGCCGAACGATATTTATGGGGAGGTGGCGGGCGACGGAGAGGGCATGGAGAGGTATAGGAAGATTGGAGGGATTCTGGTCAATTCGAGTTATGCGGGAGATGACTTTACGCTCGTTGTCGGTGAGTTCTACGCGCTTCCCTTCCACCGACTTCTTCTTTCTGTTCCCTCGAACTCACCTCGCCTTCCCAACCTCCCATAAACAGGCTGCGGCGTCAACACTTCCAATCCCAAGCCAACAACCTCCGTTAACGAGCTGATCGCCCTACACAACGCTCGCACGGGCGCCAACCTCGCGCCGTTCCGTCCCGAAACTCTACTCGCCCTCATCCTCGCTCAGTTTGGTGGCATGTGGGATACGTTTGTCAAGGAGGGGTTCCAGCCGTTTGTGGATCGGTACTTGGAGAGTTGGATCCATTCGTGAGGGCTTGCTTTTGTCGAGCTGAGCGCGGAGCCGAGCTGATCGCCTCTTCCTTCCTTCGCAACACCACAGCGATCAACGAGTCACCATCGAATCGACAGGTCAAGTCGTCAAGATTGTAGGCATCACTCCCGAGCACGGACTCCTTCGCACCCTCCCCGTCGACGTCGATCGGAACGGCCGAGAGGTCTACGGCGGAGGCATGGGCATAAAGAAGTTTGTGGATCTTCAACCGGATGGGAATGGGTTTGATATGCTCAAGAGTTTGCTGGTGGCTAAGTAGAACTGTAGATGCTGGCTTTCCCTCTTCGCTAGAGCTCGGACGGCACAAAGGAGAGAACGGAGAGCGCTCAGCGCCAAGATTACAGCTAGTACTACCATGCATACGTACAGCCTTCTACCATCAGCTCTACGAATACACTCATACCGTCCTAAACAACTGCCAAATCCCCTTGGCATACGAAACGATCTCATCCCCGCCGAGCTTACTATCCCCAAAGACTCGGTCTACGAAGGTGATGGGTACTTCTGCGACGGTGTACCCCATCGCCTTGGCGCGCACGATAATCTCCATTTGGAAGACGTAGCCTCGCGAGACGGTCTCGCTAATGAGACGAGCGAGCACGGGCTTTTTGTAGAGGCTGCTCGGGGGTGAGAGAGGGTTCAGTAGGAGTCTCGGGGATAGCTTGCGGCTGAGCAAACTCACCGGAACGACCCCGTCACGTCCGATACTCCAGGCCAGAGGACCAACTTGGCGAGGAGGTTGGCACCGCGCGAGATGAGCTTGCGCTTGAGGTCCCAGCCGTAGACTCCTCCGCCCGAGATGTATCGCGTGCCGGTGACGATGTCGAGGTCTTGAGCTTGTTGTAGGCGAATGAACTCGACGAGGAATTTGGGCTGTGGGAGTGAGGAGGCGAGTCAGCACGGGGAAAGCCGAGATGAGGATGAGGGAGGACGGACGTGGTGGGAGAAATCGGCGTCCATGATTACTACGAAGTCGCCTGTGCAGAATTCTAGCCCATGCATGTAGGCGGAGCTGTAGAATATCGAGTATTAGCTTTGAGCAAAGAAGGGAGGGAGCGCGATGAGCACTGACCCAAGTCCGAGCTTGCCTGCGCGTGGCTTAAGGATCTGTGAGAAGCAAGGAGGGGTCAGTTCAGAGCTCGAGATGAAGCTAGAGTGAAACACTGACGATGCGATCCTCTCCATAGACTCCCTGCAGCTCCTTTGCTACCTCTTGAGTACCATCTGGCGACGCGTCGTCCACGACGATAATCTCCCAGTCGATAGCGCTGCAGAGTGGGACGCGTGAGCTATGCATTGGGAGTTGTAGTGAGATGTTACTCACTGTTTGGTCAACGTGGTAGCGAGGAGCCAGACGATGACGGGGAGGTTCCGACGCTCCTCATAAGTCGGGAGGATGACGCTGTAGCGCGGTGATGGTGCCATGTTCAAGGAGCTGTAGTTGATCACAGGCTGCTGCTAGACGGCGTGATCCGGTGCAGAAGCGCGAGAGAAGCGCGAAGAGGCGGAGGTTGGAGCTGAAGAGGGGGCTGTTCGAGGTTGGAGTTGTAGGCGAGCAGGGCCAGGAAGAAGCGACGAGGTTCGAGAGACGGAGAGAAAAGAGACGAGTGAGCTGTAAGAGATCAAACCCTCTACGCTCTCTTGCCTCGGAGGACTTGTCAACTTGCGTTTTTGAACCCTTCGCTTCTCTCCCTCTCTCTCTCGCTACTCTCGTCTCACACCTACCGACCTACAGCTTCAAACTTACAGCTCAACACACAAGACTCCCGTTTCCTCTGCCCATATTTCGCTCCTTTGACACCAACGAGATGCCTCGAGCTGCCAAGAAGCCAGTGGCCCCTCGCCATGATCCTCTCGCCGTACAAATGCACCACGAACAAGCCAACGATACCGGAGTTCTCTCCCAACCAGGCAAACGTCAAAAGAGGCAAAAAGTAGAGAAAGCTGATGAGGTACGCTCCACTAACTACTCTCTCTCGCGACGAAAACCCGCAACTCGAGTCTTTTCGCTAATTCTGGACTCTGTGGTGCTTTGCTACAGACCACTCTGGATGCCAAAGTATCGCGCAAAGTACTCGCCATGGCCCGTGATCAGCAGGACGAGCTCGCTCAGGAAGATATCGAAGAGCTCGACGACGACGTAGAGTGAGCTCTCCCCCGAGCGCCGACCTGACCGTCAGGGTTGCTGATCTCTTTCAAACTCGCTACAGAGCTACCGGCGCACGCGAGATGGATGAGGATTCTGAGGGAGATGATGACGAGGACGAAGAGGACTACAGCGACAACGATTACGAGGAATACGAAGAGCTGGTGAGTTCGGGATCCTTCGCCAGCGCCGAACTCGTCTAATCCGCTCTACTTTGACAGGAAATTGACGAGGGAGACCAGGCTTTGCTCGATAGCTATCTGCCGCAGGGACAGCTGGAAGGAGGAAGGACGTTGGCCGACTTGATCATGGAGAAGATTGACGCGCAGGAGGCAGGTCCCGCCGAGCCAGCTCGTGAGTCTTGTTTGAATTTTTCGCTCGCTTTCCATAGCTCACTCAACTCCCTCTACAGCCGTTCGTGAGCCCCCACCAGGCTACAACCCCAAGATTGTCGAGGTCTACACCAAGTACGTCTCTTCGAAGCCGCTCGGCGTTGGAACCCCGAGCTCACCCTCCTCCTTCACAGGGTCGGCGGTCTTCTCTCTCGCTACAAGTCGGGTCCTCTCCCCAAAGCCTTCAAGATCCTCCCCACCCTGAGCATGTGGCCCACCCTCCTCATGCTGACCATGCCCGAGAACTGGACACCACACGCCACCTACGCCGCGACTCGCATCTTCGCATCCAATCTCGACCCCAAGCAGAGCCAAAAGTTCTATAAGGAGATCTTGCTGGAGAAAGTTCGCGAGGAGATTTCGAGCGAGGGCAACAAGCTGAGCGTGCACATGTACATGGCCCTCAAGAAGGCCATCTACAAGCCTGCCGCCTTCTTCAAGGGAATTCTGTTCCCTCTTTGCGAGGTGGGTAGTCTCGGATCGTCTCGAGACGAAGCGTTTGCTGACCAGTCTTACCTGTACTCTAGAGCGGAACTTGCACCCTTCGCGAGGCGGCCATCATCGGTTCGGTTCTCACCAAGGTCTCGGTCCCCGTTCTGCATTCGGGAGCTGCTCTTCTCAAGCTCGCCGACATGGACTACACGGGTGCGTTGACTAGATTTTTCGTCGAGCCTGCTGTAGCTGACCAACGTCTCTTCTTCAACACCCACAGGACCCAACTCGGTCTTCATTCGAGTGCTCCTCGACAAGAAGTACGCCCTCCCGTACAAGGTCGTCGACGCGCTCGTGTTCCACTTTATCCGCTTCAAGCGTGATCCCCGCGAGATGCCCGTTCTGTGGCATCAATCCTTCCTCGTCTTCTGCCAGAGGTTCGTTCTTGCCTCTCCCTTTCCTCACCGAGCTCGTTGACCGACTCATTTTCGATGCGCCAGGTACAAGCAGGACTTGACCGAGGAGCAGAAGCAGGCTCTTCTCGAGACTCTCCGCGTCAAGGTGCATGCGCAGATTACCCCCGAGATCCGTCGCGAGATTGTCAACTCGGTCGCGAGGGGAGAGGAGATTGGAGTGCCCGGCGCAGAGTCGATGATGGAGGTTGAGATTATGTAGTCTGATGCTAGGGTCTAATGCGATGTCCATCTATACCTCTACATCATCAAGATCAACTTGCTTCTTGAATCGACCTGTGAGCGAAGGCCGCTCTCGCAGCTTGACCTCTTACCACATCGCTTGCTTGTTCAAGGTCGACTGATCAGAGTCCCTTGGCTACCACCTACCAACTTACAAGCCATGTCTGAGATTCTGTCTGCTGTGATCGGTACTCCCATCACCGCTCACGCCTTCAACGGTGACCGCACCCGTTAGTCTACAGCTCCACGCGATCCGCCCCTCGAGAGAGAGCTGACCTTTCTCGCTGTACTAGAATTGGCCATCTCTCCCAACACCAACGAGGTACACATTTACGCCAAGAATGGTACAGGATGGCAGTTGGCCCACACGTTGACCGAGGTGAGCTACAGCTAGCGCCAGGCCGGGCAGTGACGACGCAAGCCTGACCCTCGTCGACTACAGCACGACAAGCTGGTGACGAGCATCGACTGGGCCCCTCAAACGAATCGTATCGTCACTTGCTCGCACGACCGCAACGCCTACGTCTGGAACTACCTCCCCGACCCCGAGACGGGCGCGCCCACCTGGCTCCCTACCCTCGTCCTCCTGCGCTTGAACCGCTCGGCTACGTTCGTCCGCTGGTCACCCAACGAGGAGAAGTTTGCGGTAGCTTCCGGAGCGAGGACCATCGCCGTGTGCCAATTCGATGAGGAGAGCGATTGGTGGGTCGCTAAGCACATCAAGAAGCCTCTTCGGACGACCGTTCTTTCCCTCGATTGGCACCCCAACTCGGTCCTCCTCGCTGCTGGATCGGCGGATGGTATGGCTAGGGTCTTTTCCGCCTTCATGAAGGGTGTCGATGCCAAGTGAGTTGGGATGGGAAGAGCTCGCCGAAGAGAGGGCTTCGCTGATCCGCTCTCTTCGACAGGCCCACCCCTACCGTTTGGGGAGAGCGTCTCCCCTTCAACACGGTCTGTGGAGAGTTTGCTTCCCCTTCGGGGGGATGGGTTCACGGTGTCGCCTTCTCGCCTAGCGGAGATGCTCTCGCTTTCGCCAGTGAGTTCGGCGCCGAGCTCTTGAGAGGCGGCAGCTGACGATTTCTACCACCACAGGCCACGACTCGACCATCACCGTCGTCTACCCTTCTGGACCCGAGTCTGCCCCTCACGCCGTCTACCAGATCCAACTGCCGGCCCTCCCCGCCGTCTCGCTCGTCTTCATCTCGGAGAACGCCTTTGTCGCGGCGGGTCACGACTGCCAGCCCGTCCTGTTTGAGGGCAGCATCGACCAGGGATGGGCTCTCGTGCGCTCGCTCGACGACCACGAGAAGCGCGAGGGTGCCGGAGGAGCGGGTCGCGCCTCGGGAGGAGGCGTCGGCCGTCTGCAGAACTCGGAGGCGTTCAATCGCTTCCGTGCGGCCGACTCGAGGGGCGTGTCGGGAGGAGCGGCGGCTCCTGCGGGGGCGGGCACGAGG